>JAUELO010000023.1:3865959-3879059 GCA_032357855.1 Amphibolips quercusostensackenii
AAACTAATAATTACTAATTTTTTATTATGTATTATTTTTAATCGACATTTTAATTGAGAAATGGATTATTGACAAACCTGTTATGTAGAAAATATAATAGAGAAATCACGCAATGTATATATAAAGAGACAATATTATATATTTTATTCAAATCTTATGATATATTAATTATTATTATTAATTATGTATATTTATTAACTTTTTATTAAAATTCCTTATGTATGAAATGACGAATAATTTGTATTATAAATATTATAATATATTTTTAACCAACATTTGTTGGAAAAACTAATAATTCCGAAGTGATAAAAGTGTAAAGAAAATTATAGCGTTATTGCACAAAGAAGAAAATGAAAAAAAAATTACATGTAAAATAGGTTAGAGAATGAGTGTTGGAAATTGAAACACAGTAATGAAAGAAGGGAAAAACTAGGTCAAAAAGAATAGAAAAGTATACAGCTATAGAGGCTAAAATTTTTTTCATGACATTCCTGGGAAAATTTTAAATAATTATTTATTTTTGAAAAATAAAATAATTTTTGAGGAAAAATTGTGAAAGATTTAAAAATATTTCACATAATTTCTTAAAATTTCCAAAAATACGCAGAAGATTTTTCAACAACATTTTTTCATTTTGCTTGATTACAAAATAAATTAAAAATTCAATAATTTTAAGAGATATTTAATAGACTTAAAAATATTTAAGGTAATTTAAAAATTAAAATAATTTCTGAAAATTTTAACCAAAATATAGATTTTAAAAGATTTTAAAATAAAATTTCTTAACCTTGTTAAGGATTTAAACAGGTTTCAAGATAATAACAAAATTGGGTAAAGATTCCTGAACAAAATTTAAATGATTTTTTCAAAAGATTCACAAAATTGGCCAAAAGGTATCTGGAAAATTTTAGGGCACTTTTTTCAAGTTGCATAATTTTAGAAGAAGTTTTGATTATTTAAAAAAATATCAACAACTTATAGAAGTTTGGAGAATATTTTTTAAAAATTAATTTAATATGATTAAAAAAAATATTATCAAAATTTTTTAAGATTTTAAAATTAAGTTTTAAGGCTTTTCAAGGAGTTTTAAAGGTTTTCAGATGATAATAAAATTTTATAAAAATTCATGGCGAAATTTGTAATGGTTATTCGTTTTGAAAAATTAATTGGAAATAATAATAAAAAAGATTTCCTAACTTGTCAAAAAAGAATCTAAAGAATTTCCAGGGATTTTTTTTATTTTGCAAATTTTTAGGAAACATGCGAATCACTTAAAAAGATATTTAGAAGTTTCAGAAAAATTTAAAAGGATTCTGAAATAATTATGAACTTAAAAAGCTTTCAAAAAATTTAAAACAAAATGTACATTTTTGAGGACTTCAACAAAAATTTTAAAGCTCTTTAAAAATTTTGAAAGATTTGAAAGAATTGCAAAATATTTAAAAAAATTTCGGAAAGAATCTGAAAAATTTTTAAGCAATTTTTCATTTTTAAAGATTTTCTAAAATTTTAAAAATAATTTGAGTCAGTTTAAGGGATGTTTTAAAAATCATCTCTTTCTGTGGAGATTTATTCTTTATTGATAAAAATGTTAAGTTTTTGAATATTTATTTATTTGTTGGTTGAGAATTCAAACACTTTATTAAAAATTCATTTTATGGATGAAGATTCATTATTTTAGTTAAAGATGAATTTCTTTGGTTAGAACGTGTAACTTTATTTTTAATTAGTCGTTTTGGATGAATTACAGTGATTTTTATTTAAAATAAAAATATTTTTGTATTCAAACTTTATCTTTTAGATTTTTCGGGGAGAATTAACCTTTTCTGGTTAAAATTTTTATTTAAAATATCTGAAATCCTCAAACAAAAATTTTGAATTTTCGTACAAAAATTATACTAATATCACCTTAAAAACAAATAAGCAAATAAACTCAAAATACAAATAATGATCCAAAATTTGTTTTTTTTTTTAATATTATTTTTCCAGTCAAACACTCATGAAATAAAACCTGAAAAAAAAATGATTTTCAAAATTTCCAAAAATTTCTAAAATTTTTCAAAATTTTTAATAATTTTTAAACTTTTCAAAAAATCTACAATTTCCAAGAATTTCCCAGATTTTTCAATTTTTCAAAAGCTTTAATAATTTTGAAGCTTTTAACAAATTTTCAAACCTTCAACAAATTTTCAAACTTTAAAAAAATTTTTAAACTGTCAAAAAATTCTAAAATGTCCAAATATTAAAATAATTAGAAAACTTTCCACGAATTTTTAAAATATTCAGTTTTTCAAAATTTCAAAAAATTTTAATAATTTCCTAAATCTTAAAAATTTACAAAAATTTCAATAATTTTTTAAATTGTTAAACATTCAAAAAAATTTCAATATGTCCAAATATTTGCAACATTTCCAAAAATGTCCAAACTGGCTATTAGAACTAAAAACTGGCTAACAGAACTAAAGAGGCATAGTGCAAAAGAACTAATGAATTGGAAAATCATGCAAAAACTTTCAAAAAATTTCCAAACTTTTAAATGATTTTAGGATGTCAAAAAATTTTTAAAATTAGCAAAGTTTCTAAAATTTCCAAAAATTTTAATTATTTTCAAAGTCTTCAAACATACAAAAAAATTTCAAAATGTTCAAAAATTTACAAACTAGCCAACAGAACTAAAAAGGCATAGTGGCTGAAGCACTAATGCCTTGAAAAAAGCATGGAAGAACTTTAAAAAATTTCCAAACTTTTAAAAAATTTCAAAATGACAAAAAATTTCGAAAATTAGCAAATATTTTCAAAATTTCCAAAAATTTTTAAAATATTCAAAATTTCTAAAAATTGGAATAATTTTAATAATTTTAAAAATTCATAAAATTTACCAAAATTTTTAAAAATTTACCAAAATTTTTAAAAATTTACAAAAATTTTTATAACTTCAAATTTCAAAATATTAAAAATTTCCAACATCTCTTAAAAATTTCCAAACTGGCTAACAGAACTAATGAGGCATAGTGGCTAAACAACAGTGGCTAGAAATAGTGGCTCAAAAATAGTGGCCAGAAAAACATGCAAGAACTTTAAAAAATTTCAAAAGTTCCAAACTTGTCCAAAATTTTGTAAACTTTTAAAAAAATTGCAAAAAATTTCAAAATGTACAAGAATTTATCAAATTTTTAAAATAAATAAAAAATTTCCAAAAAAATTTTGCATATTTAAATTTTTTTCGTTTGGAAAAATTTCTAAAAACTTCAATGATTTACAAAATTTACAAAAATTTTAATAATTTTTAAAATTTTCATACATTCGACAAAATTTTAAAATGTTTAAAAATTTCTAACATCCCCGAAAATTTGCAAACTAGCTAACAGAACTAAAAAGACATAGTGTCTGAAGAACAAATGCCTTAAGAAGCATGCAAGAACTTAAAAAATTTTTGAAATTTCCAAACTTCTCAAAAAATTCCAAATAGCTTTAAAATTCACAAGAATTTACAATATTTACTAACTTTTTAAAAAATTTCAAACTTTCATAATTTTTCAAAAATTGTAATAATTCCCAAACTTTTAAAAAATAACAAAATTTCCAAATCTTTTGAAAATTTCAAAAATTCGAATAATTTTCAAAAAAAAAATTAATTCATAAAACTGAAAGTTTTTTAACTTTTTGTGGACTCATGCGCAATAGATCAGGCCGTTTAACTCAAAGTCGTCGATCATTGGCCTATCTATCGAAAGAAGGACTGAAATTCACTTTCTTCCTCAGGACAGGAAGTAGATGACGTAGCGAAAGGAAAATAAAGTATCCTCCGTTTAGTCACGTTCGATGCGCTACACAGGCTTTGAAAGTCGAACTTTCAGACAGGGCGTTGTGAAAAAAAAAATTCAATAATTTATATGGATTCCTAATTCTTGAATCGTGCCACAAAAAATTAAGTCAAAGTAAATTATTTTATAATGACCCTGGGGTTCTCTCCACAATACAATGCCCTCCGAAAATAGAAAACGCTTTATCAAGATAAGGCAAAACCTTGATGTTTACGTACCTCTACACTCATTTGGCCGGAAGTAATTACCCTAAGTAAAAAATACCTTCCCTCATGAAAGAAAGGTAAACTAATTTTGACCTCATATCCGAGACCTTGAGAAAAAAATAAAGTATAATAAAGTCATAAAAAGAGCAGTACAAAATTGAAAATATATTTGGCTTTAATGGTGACAAAAGTTCTCTTTAGAAATAATACTTTTAGTCGAAAGACGATCAATTTAACAATGCAGGTCATTATCTTTTTCAGGAATTAACTATTTTCAAGATTGATGACTACAGGAGAGCAAAAAAATAAGGTTTTCTGAAAGTTTAGAGCAGTTAGAATGATAACTATAGATACAGATTGGAATGGTAGAGGAACTAGTGTAGTTGGGGATGAAACATAGGGGCTGATTTTATGAGTTTACTACTTTCTGCTATCAACGTCTTGATTTTTATCTTTGATAATAAAGGACACGTTCTTAAGGAATTATTTACTGTAATTTATTATAATTTTCGCTGTGGAAGCGTCTATATATTATTTTACGCTATTTTAGTGATTTTCGACTCACCCTCTTTCATTTTTAACGAAGTTTCTCGTCGTCTCTTTTTCCAGCTCCTCCAATTTTATTGGAAGACTAGTTACATGGTAATGAAATTCTCGAATGATAAAATTTACGAATACTCAAGTTCTCGAATAGTGAAATTCACAAAAAATAAAATTTCCAAAAAATAAAATTCCCGGACTGGCGTCTATTGGATCTGGCGCTTCGCGCTTGGTAATATATTATTCTGATGCTTCGTGCTCGATAATATATTCATCTGGCTCTTCGCGCTCGAAGATATATTTATCTGGCTCTTCGCGCTCAATAATATATTTATCTCACACTTCGCGCTCGATGATGCGTTTACTCCGCGCTACGCGCTTGGTTTTGTACTTAATCCACATTTGTGCACAGAGCTTTGAAAATTAAAGGTCAAGCCTTTGACTACTCTAATTTGGTGATTGTGAATTCTCTTTAGTTAAAGCTTCTTCGGCTTTAACGAACACATTCTCATCACGCATCTCGTGCTTCGCACTCGATTTTGTCGAAAGTGCGAACTTTTCTACATTAGCTTCAACTATACCTCGGTCTGGGATGGCTAATTCAGATATTGCAGAATAATGTACAAATTTTATTTTTCAGGATGACTTTATTATTTGTTTTTTGTTCTGCACAAATTTTTATGTACAGCTACCTTAAAAAATGCGCTTGCATTGTCTTGTTTTTTCAATTTAAAAAAATGTTGCATCCTTCAAAAAAATTACGTTCATGAACATTTTCTTGCACTTTATGTTGGTTATACAAAAACTCAATTTGTATATTTTTAAGGTTTTTCTTATGATTCAAACAAAAAATATGCATATCATTAAAAAATAATTTATAACAAATTTGTAGATCTTTTTTGGTTAAACAACTTTTTTATACATTTTTTACGTACCTTGTTTTTATTTCTGAAAATTATCATTTTTTTATTGTCAATGTTATTTTTCACTATTAAAATGAAAACTATGCGTCTGATCGAAAAATCATTCATGACAAATTTGTAGCTCTTTTTTGGATGAGCAACTTTTTTCTATTAATTTTTCCATAGATTGTGTCATTTGTCTAAAAATTAATTTCTTTTTACTTTTATTTTTATTTTTTGTGATTGAAACAAAAACTGCGCGTACCACTAAAAAGGACTCATTAAAAATATATAAATCTTTTTTAAATGTTCAATTTTTTTCGAATAGTTTTTTTCGCAGCTTGCGTCGTTTTTCCAAAAATTTAACTTTTTTATTTTTAATATTATTTTTCACGATTAAAACGAAAACTACGCATCCTATGATAAAATAATTATTAACAAATTCGTAGCTCTTTTGGGGTAAGCAACTTTTGTCTGTTTTTTTTCATCTAGTGTCGTTTGTCTAAAAATTCAATTATTTTATTTTTAATCCTATTTCTTAAAATTAAAACAAAAAAGACGCAACCTCTTTAAAATTGATTGTTAACAAATTTGTTGTTATAATAATGTTTTAGGGCTTTCAAAAAGTCTTTCTAGTCTAGACTTTTTTTCATATCATCCGTTGTTTTGCTTCGAATTTGAATTTTTTTAGTTTTCTAAATTTTGAAAATGCTATCAATCTGATATTTTCGCAGCTTGCGTTGTTTGTCCAAAAATTAACTAGTTTTATTTATAATCCTATTTTTTATTATTGGAACGAAAAAAACGCATCCTATCAAAAAATGATAATAACATATTTGTAGCTCACTCATGAGTTAACAACTTTTGTCTGTTTATTTTTTTTGCAGCTTGTGTCGTTTGTCGAAAAGTTTGATTATTTTATTTTTAATTTTATTTTTTACCATTAAAACAAAAACTACTTATCGTGTTAAACAGAGAATTTTTCAATTCGTGAATTTTACTATTCTGGAATTTCATTATTCTGAAATTTTATTATTCAAGAATTTGTTATTCAGGAATTTTATAGTGTCAGGAAGCTTATTTTCCGGAATTTTACAGTTGTACAAGAAAATTGCCGAATTATAAAATATCTAAACTAAAAAATTTTCGAACTATAAAATTACCAAATTTAACCAATTAAACAAATTTTTCTTCAACGGATATTATTTTTTTATGAAATATACAGCTTATAGTTTCAAAAACTTATTCTTCAAATGAAAAAAAACAATAAACGAAAAATTATAGTTTTTGATGAAAAATTTTGTTTGAAAATGTGCATTATATTATTATAAAGTAACCAAAAACAGTTTGAAAAATCAAATCCTACAATCAAAAAAAAAAATTAAAAATGAATTCTGAGATAAGCCCTTGCTAGATTAATGTCTGCAAAGTTTGTTTTAAAAATTGTCTTAGATTCAAAGAAAATTTAGGGAGAAATTTCTTCTATGTTTGAGACACACGTGTATTTAACTTTATTATTTTATAACATTTTTATAGAATTATTGTTATTTTGAATGCAAACAAATATTTTAAAAGCTTTGAACTTAAAATATTTTTTCTGATAAAAATATATTATTATTGTATTTTTAATAAATAAATATTATTAATTTTTTTAACTTTTTTATGTCGGGAATATCACTATTTGAGATTTTTACAATTAAACAATTTTACGGGTTCGAAAATTTTAGCTTTTCAAATTTTTTTAGTAAAACTTTTGATAAAACACTTTTTTTCTTTAAACGTCTACCATTATTTTTTTTGGAATTTATCTTGTTTAGTTACAAGTCCCACTATTTGGTTCAAAATTCAATTATTTCTTTGAAAATGCAACTATTTTAATAAAAATTCATATTTTTTGTCAAAAATTCAACTACTTAGTTGAAGATAGAACTACTTTTTGAAAAATTATTTTTCTTTTGTTAAAGATTAATCTCTTTGATTGAAAAATAAAAAACTTTGTTAAAAATTTGTTTAATTTTGTGTTTAAAAATGATTTTTTTTTATATAAAATTCAACTATTTGGTTCAAAATTCATGTATTTTGTTGATAATTTTTCTTTTTTGTAGAAAATTAATCTTATTGGTTGAAAAATTAAATTTCTAAATAAATGTTTAACTATTTTCTTTGAAATTTTTATTCTTAAGATTCATCATTTTACTTGAAAATTCGCCTTTTTGACAGAAAATAATTATTCTTAACTGAAAATAATTCATCTTTTTTGGTTAAAAATTTAACTGCTTGCTAGAAAGTTAAACTACTTTGTTCCAAATTTTTTCATTTTAAGTTAAAAAATTTTTTAACTTTTAGTTAAAAATTTATTTCTTCAACAGAAAATTTAATTATTTAATTTTTTATTTAAAATTTATCTTTTTTTAGTTTAAAATTTAAGTATTTGGTTAAAAATTAAGCTATTTGTTCAAAAATTTAATTATTTTGGAAATTCGTTTTTTTTTTATCTTACAAATTAAGTTTTTATCTGCAACTGTAGCTATTATACCTTTGGTTGAGAATTTTCTCTTTTTGAGTTAAAAATTTCAGTATTCAGTAAAAAATCATTATTTTGGTTGAGGATTCAATTATTGTAAAACATGTTGTCTTTTTTCGTTGAATTCAACTGGTTGATCATTCGTTTTTTTATAAAAAATCAGTTCTTTCAACTGCAAATTTAACTCTTTTATTTTTTTGATAGATCAGGCAAAAAATTATTTAAAAAATTATTTTTAATTAATTAAAAATGTTGCGTGTAAAAATGGATAAGTTAAGCTTTTAACCCATAAAATTAATAAAAAACTGTTTTATTGTCGGGCAACATAAAAATTAGTGAAAATTCAAAAAGTGATTATAACTCGTGAACAATAATTAGAAATAATGAAAAAGCATGAGTAAATAATTTCAAATTTAATAATTATTATAAGAAGCTCAGATATAATAAATAATTTATTTTGGGGTTGTAAAAAGTAATAAAATAATAACTGCTTTCGAAGTTAGTGAACCTAAATCTATTTTAGTAAAGAAAGGAATTTTTAGGAAATAAAAGAGGAAAGTCACGTTTTTTCATATAAAGTTAACAGAAAGAGGGATAAAACTAAATTACAATGGTTGACTGAAATTAGGGGAAGAATGGCTTTTTATTCAGTCAGGGCAATATACCCATTAATCTTCGTTACTTTATTCGAAAAACCCGATTGAACTTTCCAAGTATGATATTATCAGAAACATTTTTATTAGATTAGTTAATAAATGTTATAAATAAAAAAACATATAAATAAAATAAAAATCGGTATTTATTCCTTTGCAAAATAGGTTGCGTTCTTTTACGGACAGAATTTATGAAAGAAAAAACAACGATAAATTTTTCCGCAGCAGACTAGCGTTTATTTTTATCTAGTTTATTTTCGTAAACGGTGCAAAAGAATAATAAAATCGATCAATTTTTTTCACAGCGACCAACCACAGAAAACTAATTGAGCTGTACGTTTCTCTAGGTTATTTTATCCAATAAAATTTGTTCAACTTTTCGTGTTGTTGAAAAATTTTTTCAATTAAGAAAGTTTTTAATTAACAAAAATAGCAAGAAGGAAACTTTTAATTTGAATTCTATAAATTTAGTTTCATTAAAATTAAAGTTGTATTAGAAGTAAGAAACTGGTCGCTATTGTTACTAGCTGCATTCACTGGGTCAATATAAATAAAAGAATCGAACAATTACCACTAAAAGTAGAACGAACTATTTTTCTAAAGAATCAATAAACAGATTTTTCTACTCGAAGTTAAAAATTTTTTTTTAATATTGTGTATTTTTCCACGCTTCTCATTTTTTCAATGTAATATTTCAAAGACGGAAAGAAATGACCAATTGGATACTAATACTAAAATTAGGTCAAATATAATTATAATATTTATCAGTGATTTTTTTTTTTAATTTAACGATAACCGAAATAAGGAATCCTGCGACGTGAATGTATGTGATTGACCTACTAAAAACTAGGTTCAGTTTTTACAATAGGTCAAACAAATTTTTTTTTTTTTTAAGGATTTTTCGAACCAAGTTCGTTATTTAGTTATTTTTACATGTGTTAACTTTTTGAGGACTTAAATTTTATATAAGGTGATGTTTAGAATTAGGTCAAATGAAGTTTTTTTCTGTGTAACTTTGGAGAAATATTTTAATCATTTTGTACTTTAACGTGCATTTTTTAGTGCCCAAAAGGAACATACCTACATCTGGACAACCTTTTGTATTCAAACTGATTCGATGTGAGTGCATTTTTAGAATTAGGTCAAATATGCCTTTTACTGACCAAGTAGGTATCTCAAATTAGTCAATTTTCTATTATCTATCCATTTAATATAAGGGCATTTTTAAAATTAGGTCAAATATATTTTTTCTGTTTGACATTTATAGGAATAATCAGCTCATTTAGTATGTGTCTTCTAGTTACTAAAAAAAAGGATAATTGATAATAACAAATTGATCAACCTTTCACAATCCACCAATTCAATATGAGGGCATTTTTTAAATTACGACAAATATGACCTTTCTGCGTAACTTTTGAAGAAACTTTCTGATCACATTGCCCTTTGGCATGTATCTTTGAGTGGCTAAAAAAAAGATATCTACAATTGGGCAATCGGCTACAATCTAGCGATTCGATATAAAGGTATTTTTCGGATTAGGTCAAATACGTTATTGCATTTCAAAAGTATTCTTCAATTGTGTTAAAATTTCAAATATATTTTTTTAGCGATAAGTTGTAATGATTCTCCTAGAAGACAACCTTTAAAAAGGACCAATTAGATCTTAGCATTATTTGAAAAAATAGGTCTATGTTATATTCTGGTATAATATTCGAAGAAATGACCCGATCCAACTGAAATTTTTGGAACATGCATTACTCACAAAAGTCAACCTTGCTCCTGTTAGGCAGCCCTTTGGAATTAACTTATTCGATATCAGGAGATTTTAAGAATTAGGTCAAATATATGTTTCCTGCCTATCTTTTAAAGGAATGTCTTGATAATGTTTCCCTTTGGTATTCAGATTTTACTGACCAAAAATAAAGGTATTTACAATTGGCCAACCTTCTGCAATCCACCAATTTGATTTTCGGGCATTTTTAATATTAGGTCAAATACATTTCGAAGCTTTAATTTTAAAAGGAATGTTTCAACTAAATTTAAATCTCAAATATATATTTTTGAGACGAGTTATGATTACCTTACAAATGGGCAGCCCCTGAGAAAGGGCTAACTAGATTTTAGGATCAGTTACAAAAATAGGTCATTATTGTATTTTGGTATAACTTTCGAAAGAAGGGTCCAATTAAACTTACATTTAGTATACACGTTTCACATTTGAAAAGAACCTCGATACAATTGGGAATATATCAAACAAAATTACCTAGAAAAAAAACAAACCCAATTTTTAAAATTAGGCCAAACGATTATTTTATAACTTTGAAACTAATCTTCCGATGTAGTTGACCTTTTGAAGGCACGTTATGGTCTCATAACTTATATCTACATACTATTTCTATTTAAAACCCCGCTAATCTCTCACTAATTTTCAACCCCTAATTTGACCTAAAATATACAAAATAGACCTCTAATTCTATCATAGCCTCCAATCAGAAAGACCAAACATTTAGTCAAATAACGTTATGGTATATCAGTCAAAGAATTAATCTGATCATACTCTTTTGATATACGTTGGGTCAAACATTTTTTGTACTACTTTTTAAGAAATTGAATTCTATATAAGGGCACGTTTAAGATTAGGTCAAACATATTTTTTCTGTGTAACATTTAAAGGAATGTTTTGCTGATGTTGCCTTTATTATTTATCTGTCAAATACTAAAAAGAGTATACCTAAAATTTAGCAATCTTCTGTAATCAACCAATTGAATTTAAGGGTATTTTTTTTAATGAGGTCAAATGTCTGTTTTCTGTTTAACTTTATAGGTATTTCTTGGATAATGTTGCTCGTTGGGATGCATTTTTTAGTAAACAAAAAGAAGGTATCTGAAATTGGTAAATCTTTTGCAATTAACCAAATCAATATAAGCAAATTTTCGGAAATAGGTCAAATTTATTTTTTCTGCATAACTTTTAAAGAAATTTTCTGATAATGTTGCTCTTTGGTATGCATCTTTAAATAGCTAAAAAGATGGTATGTGCAGTTGGACAATATTCTACAATGTAGAAATTTAATTTAGCAGCATTTTTGAAATGAGGTCAAATATGGTTTTGCTGTTTAACTTTTTAAGAAATTCTAGAATTGTATCAAAATTCTAATACATACGTAATAGCGATAAGTTGTGATTGACATACAAATAGACAATCTTTGAAAAAAGGATAACTGGATTTAAAAGACATTTTTAATAATAGGTCAATTAGCATTAGGCAAAATAACTTTTTGGAATACCATTTGAGAAAATAGTCTAATTACTTTTTCTAGATATACATTGAATCAAGCATTTTTGTGCTACTTTTAGTGACCAAAAACAAGATGCCTGCAACCAGAAAACCCTTTGAAATCATTCAATTTAACATCAGGGCATTTTGAAGAATAGGTGAAAAAAATTTTTTCTTAATAATTTTTTTAGGAATTATTTGGGAAAGTTTCCCTTTACTGTGCATCTTTGAGTGAAAAAAAATGTATCTGCAATTGGACAACCTTCAAAAATCAATTAATTGAATATAAGGATATTTTTTGTATTAGGTCAAATATATGTTTAATGCGTAATTTTCAAAGGATTTCGTTGATAATGTTGCCTTTCGATATGTATCTCTAAATAGACAAAAACGAATGTATATAGAATTGGGCAATCTTCTGCAATGTACAAGTTAGATTTGACAGCATTTTCACAATTAGGTCAATTACGTTTTTACTGTGTAATTTTCTTAGGGATTCTGGAATTTAATTAACATCTTTAATACACAATAAAAAGTACAATGGAAAGTACACAAAAAAAGAACACAATAAAAAATACACACAAAACGGATTAATTAGATTTCAGGAGCATTTTTAAAAATAGGTCAATATTGTATTTTAATATAACTTTCGAAGGAATGATCCAATCCAACTGATAGTTTGTCAACATGTTTGACTCCTAAGAAACAGCCTTTCTACAATAGGATGACTCGTCAAAATCAACCTAAACGAAATAAATCGAATTTTTAGAACTAGGCCAACCTTTTTTTGTCGTTATAACTTTAGAATTAATCATCCGATCTAGATGACTTTTTAAAGGCAAGTCTAGGTTGTTAAGCCTGACATCCCCACTAATTTTTAACCCCAAAATACCTACTAATAAAAATTAATCCTCTTTTTAAAAAAAGGCTGCTTATTTCCCAGCATTTTTTAACAGCTTATTTGACCTCAAAAATACAAAATAGACCTCTTTTTTTTTAATAGCCCCAAATCGGAAAAGCCAAAGCGTCCTATTAAACCCAAAGAGCCTGTTCAAAACAGTAAACGGTGCAGTTGTCTCCTGTTCCCTTGCCGGACGTAGGAATGCCTAGACGTTGGTAAAGCACGTGCCAGGCCGTTAAAAATTAGTCTGCCCGATTCCAAAAACCGTTCTGT
>JAUELO010000023.1:3911105-3929137 GCA_032357855.1 Amphibolips quercusostensackenii
CTTTTTTAATTAATCAGGAATTACTCTTACATACATTGTTTTCTCCCCTCCCCCCTCTCTCATCTTCATAAGTGCCCTCCTCACCTATACTTTTATTTACATACCCCCTTTCATACTTCCCTATTCCTCATTCGCCTCCTCATTTACCTTCTGATTCACCTCCTCATTTACCTCCCCATTATCCTCCCATTTATACTAACTAACGCTATCCAAATTCTCCTCTTCACCCTACTTTTCATCTCATAATTCTTCTACTTGCTCTACTTCTCCCTGTTCATGCCACACTTCCTCTTTCTTCCAATACTTCTCCTCCCACCACCATGATTTCTCTTCTTTCATCCCTCGTCCACTTCCCATCTTACAAGTCTCCTCCACAAGCTACTTTTCCTCAACTACTTCCACTTATCCACTCACACACTCCCCTTTCCACCTCTCACTTCCCCACCCGAGAGAAAGTACGACAGATAGATTCTTATAATCGCAAAATATCTCTTCTCCTCCTATCCCATACTTTCTCTCCCTTTAATTTCTCTCCTAGTTCCTCTTTTCTGATTCTTCACCCCATTCTTATTTCTTCCTACTCCCAATCTTCTCCCTTCATGCTTCCTTTTTCCCCTCTTTTACTCGCCGTCCTGGAACAAAACTTGATGGACGGATTTTCATCAGCACAATCTACCTCAATTTCGGTGGTAAGACATTAAAATATTTTAATGAAGAATTACTGCTACATGCATAATTACCCCCCTACTTCCCCTTTATCGACATAATTTACCTCTCATCCCATATTTTCCTTCTCCTCACCGTCTTTTATACTTCCCTTCTCCTCATTCACCTACTTATTCTCCTACGCACCATACTAACGCTATACTAATTCTCCTCTTCAAACTCCTTTTTGTCTGATAATTCTCTTACTAACTCTACTTTTTCCTGTCCACCCCATACTTCCCCTTCCTTTTACTACTTCTCCTCCCATCACCATAATTCTCCTCCTCTCATCCCTCCTCTACTTCCTATCTTATGAGTCATCTCCTTGCCCAACTTCCTCTTTCCTACTCCTACTAATCCTCCTTTCGCCTTCTGTCCCTCACTACCCTTCGCAAGAAAAAGTTTGACGGGTAGATACTCATAATCATAAACTATCCATTCTCTTCTCATCACCAAAATTTCCCTCTCCTTAATCCCTCCCCTGGTTTCTCTTTGCTAATTCTCCTCCCCATCCTGATTTTCCTCTACTCTCAATTACCTTTTCAAATGCTTCCTTTTTCCCCTCTTTTACTACCCCTCCCGAAAAAAGCTCGACAGACGTATTTGTATCACGACAATCTACATTAACTTCCACAGTAAGACATGAAAATTACATAAAAATCACTTCCACATACCTAATCACCTCCCCTCCTTCTTCTCTCATTATCATAATTTACCTCCTATCCTATATTTTCCATCTGCTCACCCTTTTCTATACTTCCCTTCTCCTTATTCACCCACTCATTCTTCTCGCGACCATTCTACCTAATACTAACTTAATGCTCCTCTTCACCTTACTTTCCGTCTCATAATTATCCTATCAACCTCACTTCTCCCTCTTCACCCCTCACTTCCTCTTTCTACCACTACTTCTGCTCCCATCACCATTATTCCCCTGCTCGCATTCCTCCCATACTTCCCATCTTGTAAGTCTTCCTCCCATCCTACTTTCTCTCCACTACTCCTACTCATCCTCTCCTATACTTTCGCCTTCCACGCCTCACTTCCCCACCCGGGCAAAAGTAAGACACATAGATTCTCATAAACGCACGCTATCTCTTCTTTTATATCCCCATACTCCCCCTTTCTTCGATTCCTTTCCTAGTTCCTCTCTTCTGATTCTTCACCTCATCCTTATATCCTGCTACTCCCAATTACCTCCTTTCATGCTTTCTTCTTGCCCTCTTCTACTCCCCGTCCCGGAAAAATCTCGACGGACCATATTTTTCCTCTCCTCACCCTCTTCCATACTTCCCTTCTCCTTATTTACCTACTTATTCTTCTCCCTACTACACTAACCCTATCCTCATTCTTTTCTTCACCTTTCTTTCTGTGTTACATTTTTTCCACTAACCCTACTTTTCCCTGTCTACCCCTCACGTCCCCTAACCTTCCACTACTTCTTCTTCCACCACTATAATTCTCCTTCTTCCATTCCTCTCCTACTTCCCATTTTACAAGTCCCTTCCCCATCCTACTTTTCCTCAACTATTTACACTCATCCTCTTCCATACTTCCCGCTTTCCATCCCTCACTTTCCCGCCCAAGAAGAAGTACGACGAATAGATACTCATAATCGCAAACTGTACATTCTCTTCTCATCACCATACTTCCCCTCCCTTTAATTCCTCCCTGGTTCCTCTTTTCTGGTTCTCCTCATCATCCCAATTTTCCTCTACTCATAATTACCTTCTCCCATGCTTCCTTCTTCTTCTCTTTTGCTCCCACTCCCGGAAAAATCTCGATGAACGGATTTTTATCATCACATATAACCTCAGGTTTCGCGGTAAGACATCATTTATAAATCAGAAATCACTCCTACAGACTTCAATTCCCTCACATGCTGCTCCTCCCATCCACTAATTACCCTTCCATCATCATAATGATCCTTTTTATTACCCCTCTTCTGCTTCCAATCTTATAATTCTCTTACCCACACTACAGCCATTCTCCTAATTCTCTTCCCAACCCTAATTCCCCTCTCATAATTCTCCTACCCATCCTACTTTCCCTCCACTGCCCCCGCTTATTGTCTCCTACTCTTTCCTTTTTTCGAAAATCAATTTTCAATACTGAAAATGTAACTACCCCACTTTTAAATTACATTTGTTTCGTAAAAAATTTATTTTATTGGTTGGAGGTTTAGTTTTTCGGTTGAAAATTTGAGTATTTTGATCAAAATTTGTTTGTTGTTGTTGTAAACTCATTTCTTAAACTGAAAATTTACCTTCCATTCTTTATAGAAAATTCACCTTTGTTATTTGAAAATTAAACTATTTGGTTTAAAATACATATTAGTGGGCTTAAAATTCGACTATTCGATTAAAAATTTAACTATTTTGTTGAAAAATTGTTTATTTTTTTTTAAATTCAACTATTTTGGTAAGAAGTAAACTGTTTTTGCTTGAAAATTCAACTGTTTTGTCAAGAATTCGTCTTTCTGGATGAGCAATTCGTCCTTATGGATTGAAAATTATTTTTTTTTCGATAGAAAAGTTCTTGGTTGAAAATGCACTTTCTTTGGTTGAAATTTGAACTACTTTTTAAAAAATTTATTTTATTAGTTGAAGATTTAATTTTTTGGTTGAAATTTTGTTCTCTTTTTATTTTAGTTAGAAATTAATTTCTTAATTAAAAGTTTACGTTTTTTTGTCTGACAATTGATAGTTTTTAGTTGAAAATTTAACTATGTTGTTAAAAATACTTATGAGTCGGACTCAAATTTGACTATTTGGTTAAAAATCTAACTATTTTTTGAAATTTTATTTATTTTTCTCAAAATTCAACTATTTTGTGAAACAGTAGTCTTTTTTAGTAGAAAATTCAACTTGATTGTTAAAAACTCGTCTTATCTGATAAACAATTAGTCCTTATAGATTGAAAATTAATTTTTTTTTATAGAAAAGCTCTGGGTTGAAAATTCACCTTTTAAGGTTGAAATTTCAACAACTTTCTTGAATATTTATTCTATTAGTTAGAGATTTAATTCTTAATTTGGACATTTGTTTTGCTTTTATTTTGGTTAAAAAATAATGTTCTCAATTGAAGATTTAAGTATTTAATTTTTGGATGACAATTGATCGTTTTTAGTTGAAAATTTAACTATTAAATTTTGCATAAATGATTCATCTTTTTGGATTAAAATTCAACTAGTTGGCTTAAAATTGATCTTTTTTCTTAAAATTTTACCTGCTTTGTTAGGAATTAGTCTTTTTTAGTCAAAAATTTAACTTTTTTGTCAAAAATTTGTCTTTTCGGATTAGAAATTCGTCCTTCTGAATTGAAAATTAATTTTTTTCGATAGAAAATTCATCTTTTTAAGTTGAATTTGAACTTCTTTCATTTTATTGGTTGAAGATTAAATTTTGGTTGAAAATTTGTTTTGCTTTTTTATGTTAAAAATGTATTTTTTCAACTGAAAATTTAACTATTCCATTTTTGGATAAAGTCGTAATACTTTCTTGAAAATTCATTTTATTTTTTGAAGACTAAACTGTTTTGTTGAAAATTCGTTTTCATTCTGTTCAACAATTGATTTTTTCAACCTAAAATTGAACTGTCATATGATAGGCTACAATTTGATAGCTTTCTGTTGAAAACTCATCTATTTTTCAGAAAGTTTTTTTTGTCAAAAATTCAACTTTTTTGGATAAAAAATTCGTCCTTTTGGTTTTAAAATTCATCTTTTTGATAGAAAACTTATCTTTCTTGGATGAAAATGAACTTTTGTATTAATAATTTACCATTTTTTATTAGGATAAAAACTCAACTATTTTGTTGAAAACTCATTTCTTTCTTGAAATTCTACTATTTTGTTTAAAACTTGTCTTTACGGATAAAGAATTTATCCTTCTGGATTGAAAATTAATTCTTCTTGATAGAAAAGTTTTGGGTTGAAAATTCACCCTTCTAGGTTGAAATTTAAACTACTTTTTAAAAAATTTATTTTATTGGTTAGAGACTTAACTTTTGGTTAAAAATTTGTTTTGCTTTTTTTTTGGTTAGAAATCATTTTTTCAACTGAAAGTCTAACAATTCCATTTTTGGTTGGAAATCAATCGTTTTTAGTTGAAAATTCAACTATTAAATTTTTGATGAAAGATTCATATTTTTTTATTAGAATTTAACTAATTTGTTGGGAGTTTCAATACTTTGTTAAAAATTAATTTTATTGTTCAAAGATCGAAATATTTTGTTAAAAATTCGTTTTTATTCTGTTTGAAAATTAATTTTTTAACTTTATTTTTGGCTGAATATTAACCGCTTTTTGTTAAATATTAAACTATGTTGTTAAAAATTCGTCTTTTTGGATAAAAACTTCGTCCTCCTGGATTGAAAATTAATTTTTTTTTCGATAGAAAATTCATCTTTCTATGTTTAACTGTAAACTACTTTCTGAAAAATTCATTTTATTGGTTGAAGATTTAATTTTTGTTATAAATTTGTTTTTATTATTTTTTTTTTTGTTAAAAATTAATTCTTTAACTAATACCTAAACTATTTTATTTTTGGTTGAAGTTGTAATACTTTGTTAAAAATTAATTTTATTGTTTGAAAATCGAAATATTTTGCTAAAGGTTCGTTTTTATTCTATTTGGCAATTAATTTTTTTAACTTAAAATTTAACTTTCGTATTTTTGGCTAAAAATTGACAGTTTTTTGTTGAAAACTCAACTATTTTTTAGAAAGTTTTTTTTCAAAAATTCAACTGTTTTGGATACAAAATTCGTCTTTCTTAATTAAAAATTCATCCTTCCGATTAAAAATTGAACTATTTTCCTTAAAAATCGTTTTTTTTTGTAGAAGTTATTTTTCACCTAAAAATGACAATATTTGGTTGATAATTGAATAATTTATTGAAAATTTGTCTTTTTTCTTAAATTCAAGTGCTTAACTATTTGGTTGAAAATTAATTAATTTAGGTTAAAAATTTAACTGTTTAATTGAAAATTTGTTTTTTTTTTTAAATTAACGTTTTTATGAAAATTAACTTTTTTAGGAAAATTTTTTTTTTGGGGTCAACAATTTTTTAAAACGATTGAATTTTTATTTTAAAAACTATATTAGTGAAAATTCTTCTTTATCGGTACAAAACCTTTTTTTGTGAAAAATCACCCTATTTCTATTACACTTTATATACAATATAAAAAAATACTAAGATATCTGGAAAAAATGTGTTTAAAAAAAACTAAAAATAGAATGAATAAAAGGTGCTCAAGGAGGAAGGGATCAAAGAGAGTGTAAGAATGAGAGCAGAAGAGAAGGGAGAGGAGAGGGTGACAACGTAGAGAATGGAAAAGAGTTAGTAAAGAGGTGATAAGGAAGATAATAGTAAAAAAAAGGTGGTGAGTGTAGTGAGTGTTAATATGACATATGAGGATAGAGTGAAAGTGTAAAGGGATTAGGTAAATAAGGAGGAAGTCCAGAAGGTATAAGTGAGTGATAGTAGAAGTAAGAGGAGAAAAGAGGAAAAATGGAAGAGTAGGAGGTTAGAAAGTAGAATAGGAAGGGGTGGATAGGATCAAACAGGGTAAAAGTGGGGATGAGAAAGGTGTTTAAGAAGGAGATATAATATGCAGCATGAAATTACGCTACACGAACTCACTTTCATTATAATTTAATAACAAAAATGGAATGAGAGATTTTCGTAAAACTACTTCCTCTTCTCTTCCATAATTTTATTACAAAGTTTTCTCCTTTCATTACTCTGAACTTTTATCTAAAGGGATGATTAAGGGCTTAAAAGGATTTTCTAGTTGGAAAAGTTTGAATTAAGGGTTGGATAATTGTATATCGAAAGGTCTAGGTTCAGTGAGTTGAACTTGCTTCTATTTGATGGAATGGTGAGAATAAAAGATGGATCCGAATCCTACATCTATTTGATCAATAATTCTGATTAAGGAAAAAAATTATTTCTCTAGGTCCCTCCGAGGTGATAAATTACTATCTGCTCTCACTGGCGACAGCAGATCTGCTTTGTGGTCTGCTAGTTGTGCCCCTATCCGTATATCCTGCATTGGTTCGATCATGGGTTTACGGAGACATCGTCTGCCGATTGGTCGGCTATCTGGAGGTCACTATTTGGTCGGTGTCTGTTTACACCTTCATGTGGATCTCTGTCGATCGATACCTGGCTATCAGGTGAGATTTGTATTTTTTCATAGGGAGGGGAAAAGTGAATAGTGAGGGGAGGAGGAGCTATAAGCAGGCTTGGGGGGAGGTGTGTGAATTACGCAGGAGAGGGGTGAGGAGAATGGTTAAAGGAAGGGGAATGAAGATTGGTGTGAAAGGGAAGGGACTTGGTGTAGAACAAGGATGACAGGAAGGGAAGGAGAGGATTAAGCGGAGATCACACTGGTTCATCTGTACGGTTGTAGGGAAAATATGGGAATTTTTCTTTGAAAAAAGGGGAAGGGAAAATGAAAATGAAGAAGGAGAGAAGGAAGAAGGAAATATTGAAAAAGGAGAAAGGTGAAAGGAGAATAAAGTACCGAAAGGTGGAGAAGGGAGAGCGGAGAACGGATACTAGAGAACGGAGAAGGGTAATGTAAAAAGAGATAAAGGATTAAGAAGAAGGATTAAGTGTAAAGTGAAAAGGAATAAAGGATAAGGAAGAAGGATGAAGCGAGAAGAGAGAAGGAGGAAGAGTGAAGGGAGAAGGAAGAAGAGGGTAAGGATAAGAGGGAAGGGAAAAGGAAAAAGGAAAAAGGGAGAAGAGAGGTAGAGAAAGAGGGAAGGGGAGTTAAATATGAGTAGAGTCAGTGGAAGGGACTTATTAAATTAATATTTTTTTAGGAAACCACTGAGATACGAGACAGTGCAAACAAAGACACGATGCCAGTGTTGGATGGCCTTCACATGGATCAGTGTAGCAATGATGTGCTGCCCGCCATTGCTGGGCTTCAACAAGCCAATTTTCGATGGGGAGGCCTTCATCTGCATGCTCGACTGGGGCAATATGGCCGCCTACACAATCACCCTATCTATCCTTATATTAGGCCCCTCGGTCATCACCATCGTCTACACCTACTTCTACATTTTCTCAATGATGAGACGACTGAGATCTGGTGTGCCGATCCACGACAAAGAATACGCCACAGCTCTCTCAGAAAATCTGAGCAATCCAAGTCACATCATGTCCTTCGTCTTGGTGATGACCTTCTGGGTCGCCTGGGCCCCCTATGCAGGACTCAGGATCTACGCCGTTGTTAATGGACCCCCACAAGTGAGTATTAAAGTTTTGGGATTGATTGACCTAATTCAAAATACTTTTAATAAAGGGAACCTACATCTTTTGTAATTTTTCTATTCTCAAGAAAAATGGATTAAAAATAATTCACGCTTGTTAAATGGACCGCAACGTGAAACTCTTTTAACTCCTGGTCAGATCAGGCGGTAGAGCCCCGATTTTGTAACCGGAAAGTCCGGGATCGATTCCTGCTGCCTTTATTTTAACTCACAAAAAATACTGACGGCAGGAATTGAACCTAAACTCTCTGGTCACAAAATCGGGGTGCTGCCGCCTAATCTAACCAGGACATGAAATTCTTTTACATTGTTAGTTTTAATTTGAAATAATTGACTCAAATCTATTAATTTTTTTTCAGGTGCCATTCCTGCACTTTGCAGTGGTGTGGTTCGGAGTGACAAACAGCTTTTGGAAAGCAGTCGTCCTTGGAACCCTGAGTCCCCAGTTCCGTCTCGCGGCACGCGTTCTTTGTTTGACCTTGTGCTGCCGACATAGGAGACTTCCGCCGGAACTTCTCGGTCTTGATGACGACGATTAAGACATTTTGAAATACGCGATGCGCGCTAACTGCGCCGCATTCCTAGAGCATCGTCCTTTTTTCTAACTATCATACAATTGCTTGCACTCCCTCGAGTTTGGTAGTTCTTTTGAATCATTTTACTTGACTTCCCAACATTTTTAAAAGGGAAAAGACATTTACCTAATTTATACCTCGCTATCACTGTTCCTATATTAAATATATTTGTTCAAATGTGGTATGAAAAAAAAGAAATTCGATTTAAAGTAAACTCTCGCAAAGTGCCTGGTGTTTGGGACCGAGGTCCTCACTGAGTACCCTCTTAACTTGGCGGGAACTATCCTTGAACTATTCATTAGCGGATTCTTTGAACATCGTCTCGCACACGCGCATCTAATCTACGTTCAAGTCACTTACCGAATTTAGAGGTAATGAAAGGGAGAGGCATTTAGTGAAAGAAGGCGCTTTGTGAGGAAGGTACTTTGTGAGAAAGGTACTTTGTGAGAAAGGTACTTTGTGAGAGTCTACAAAGCATAAAGAAACAATTATTGATGTAATTGACAAGTTAGACCTTTGTAAGACAAACCGCTTTAGATCTTCTTTCATTCTTGCACAATACTTAATGTTTTTTATTCAATATTTCAAAATCATTAATAATAAGAAAGGATAAAAACCCGAGAATAAAGCAAAACTATGTCGTCCTTGAAAGATCAAGGCGATAAAACTCAAGATAATCAATTCTAGACGCAGGACAATTCCCAACTTGTCCACTTCCATGTCTGAAAAGTGTCTAAAATAATCTCGCTTCGCTCAATCTAGATTCTGTTAATTAGAGGTAATTTTTCTTAAAGAAAAAGATAACTAAACTGAAAAAAACTGCGTTGACAGCGACGAAAAAAAAAATAACCGTTGCCTATAATATCTACGTAAGATCAAGCTCAATGAATGTCGTAGCTAATTGCGCAGAGTTACTTAGGTCTGAAATCAATTTAAAAAGGGCGCGAAAGAGGGAGAGCAAGAATAAAAATCTTGAGAGAGTGTGTGAAATGTAGAACTATTAGAGAGAATAAAAGAGAGAGTGAGAGATAAATAGAGTGAAAAAGAGATCTATAATAACAAAACGAATCTAGTCAATTAATGGAGATGTCTCTGCGAATGCGACGTGACACAGATGCGATTAATCGCGACAGTGCGCATGCGCCGTAGATCACTCGAAAAGTGGGAGCTACTCGCGGGAAATTCAAATATTGTTTTCCTTTCCAACTCGTTTTTATCTATTCCCGAAGAAGCGATTGGCTCTCTATAAAGAAAAAACAAAATCTCCAAGAGTATGAAATGCAATTCAGTAAAACAAGTTTGTATTTAAGTTTCAAAATGAATTCTGCATTAAAAAGAGGGATTTTTAAAAACTATTAAAGGTTTCTATCTAGCGCGGATAAGAGACGCAACTTCGACATTCGAGTCGATCAAGTATGATTAATATTAGTTGTATTATTAACATTATAAAGTAATTCAATTTCGATATATTACAGCGCAATGTGAATGAATCGAAGCCGCATGAACCGCGATATAAAAAAACGCACTATTCAATATCTACGTGTCATAAAATAATTACTATTGGCAGTTTCACGCGTAGCGCAATCAGCAGCTGTCGAAAGACCCAGCTACACTCTAACACCTTCAATTCAACTAATTATAGTACTATGTAACTGTCCCAAAAAAATCATATGGGAATATTTCACGGATGTGGCACCCTCCGATGATCAAGTTTTATTTTTTGTGAAAAATTAAACATAAATATTTTTTTTAATATTAATTTGTTATCTAATTTCCCAATGTTTAGAATTTAATAGAACGAGCTTATAATGTCAAGCAGTGCTTGCAAAAAATTCATATCTCGAGAAGAGGTAAATTTTAGAGAATATAATTTATGGTAGATAAAAGGCCGTGCATATATTACGTAAAGTGATTTTGGTGGTGGTGACATTTTTGGTTAAGAATTCATCCTTTTTGTTCAAAATTTATTATTTTATCGAAAATTTAATAATTTTTTGAAAATTCATCCTTTTGGGTTAAAAATTCAGCGCTTTTCCTGAAAATCAAACTTGTTTCTTGAAAATTCAACTGTTTTCTAGAAAATTTTACCGTTTTCTTGATAATTCTTCTTATTGTCTTGAAAATTCGATTGTTTGATAAAAATTTGACTTTTTGCTTTATAATTATTATTTATTAATCTCTTTTGTTAGTGTTTTCATCGTTTTCCATTTTTTTTGCAATTTATATTAAAATATTTTTGTTTGTAATATTAATTCTTACATTTTTTTGCTGAAAGTTTAATTTTTTGGTGCGATAATTAACTATTTTGCTTATAATTAACTTTTTTCTTGAAAATTCGATGAAAATCTAAATATTTTGTTAAAAATTGTTTTTTTAAATTGAAAATAAATTTGTAAAGTAATAATTGAGCTATTCCGTTTTTAGTTTAACTATTTGGTTAAAAATTGATGTATTATGTTTAAAATTTGCCTTTATTTTTAGAAAATTATTATCTTTAGTTAAAAATTTAACTATTTAGTTAAAATTTTATGCAGTTTGTTTTAAAAATTTTGCTTACAAAATAATTCTTTACGGTTTTAAATTAATTTATTTGATTTTAAATACGTAATTTTTGAAAGAAAATCCATTTTTTGTTTAAAATGCAACTGTTTGTTTGAAAATTCAATTATTTTGTTGGAAATAATTTTTTTCTTAATTATTTACATTTTCAGGTACAAAAAATGAAATTGTTTTATAGAAAATTTGTATCTTTGGCTTAAAAGTTGAAAAATTGGTAAAAGATTTAACTATTTGGTTGCAAGTTTAACTTCTTTGTTTAATTTTTCCTGAAGATACCTAATTTTAGTTAGAAATAATTTATTTGGTTGAGAATTCAACTATTTTGTTGAAAATACTTTTTTTCACCTGAAAATTAAACTATTTAGTTTTTGGTTCAACTATGTAGCATGAAAATTTATACATTTTATTAGAATTTGTCTTTTTTAGTAGAAAACTAATTTTTTAATTTAAAATTTATGTATTTTGTTGTAAATTTGTATTTTGTGTTTGAAATTTTTTCATTTTAGTTTAATTTAACTGATTTCATTTGAAATAGAAATATCTTTTGTTAAAGTTGAAATACTCTCAAAAATTCATTGCCTTGGTTGAAAATTTATAATTTCAGTCGAAAATTTACCTTTTTTATTAAAAATTTTATCATCTTGCTAAAATTATTTTTTCAAATAATAATTTTTTGACTAAAAATTTAACTATTCCATTTCTCTAAAATTTATCTTTTTGAGTTTAAATTTCAACTATTTGGTGGAACAATTTGGTTGAAAATTTCTCTTTTTTAGTTAAAAACTCATGTGTTTTGTTAAAGATTCGTCTTTTTTAAACTATTGCATTAAAAATTCAGCTATTTTTTCGAAGTTTATCCGTTTTTTATTAACGATATATTTTTTGAATAAAATATCAATTATTACATTTTTGATTAAAAATTAATCTTTCAAGTTTAAAAATTCAACTTTTTGGTTGAAAGCTTAACGACTTTAATAATAATTTTTTTTTTAATTAAAGATTTATCATTTTATTTTTAATTTCGTTTCGTTGATTGAAAATTTAACTTGTTTGTTGAAAATCAATTTTTTTATTAATTTTTTTAACTGAAAATTCAACTATTTGGTTGATAATTCAACTGTTTGTTTGAAAATTAATATTTTGGTGTTAAAAATTAAACTGTTTTGTGAAATATTCGTCTTGTTACCTTGAAAAATCAACAATTTGATTGTTATGAATCTTATGATTGTTGAACTATTTTCTTGAAAATTCAATTGTCTCGTAGAAAACAAGTATTTCAGTCTTGAAAATTCAACATTCGAAATGAAATTTTTTTTATTGACTGGAAAAACCTTCTTGGTTGAAAATTTTGAATCTTGTTAAAAATTTGAAATTTGGAAAAATTTTGAATTTGATTTGAAAGTTCTCCTCTTCTGGTGAAGGATTCAACTACTTTGTTAAAAATTCAGTGTTTCTTTATTTAAAATAAAAATCTTCCTGATCAAAAATGTCAGCTATTACACTTTTCGTTGAGAATTCCAAAATTTACAGACCCTAAAAAAATTTTAAATTTCGAAAAAAAAACTTTGCATAATTCATGCACGGCCCCTTATTAAAAAAAATAATAATAATTTGTGAATTATAAGTCCAAAGATTTTTTTGATGGTGCAATCAAGAGAGATTAATTAGAGTAGGAATTTAGAGATAGATGCAGCAGGACTGCCAATCTGTCGTCAAATTATTGCATTTTTATCATGCTCTCGTTAGTGTTGACTTGTTAGATCTTTCGGCGGGTCCCAAAGTCTATATAAATTGTATTTTCGGTAAAAATACTTAGGGTGAGTGCTTCTCTGTTCAACTATCACGAAAAATGTTATTTTTTTATGATAATTAATCAGCGCTTGGGATTCTGATTTTACAATATTTTCCTACAAAGCTTTATTTATTTTATAATAAAAAATTAATTTGTATTGCATTTTCTATATTTTTTGATTAATTGCATAAGTTGAGCCAGATAAAAATGTCGCTAACTTGATCTTTATGGAACTTATTTGCAGTAAGTGGATTAGAGCCACTGCGAAGCTAGCTACAGAACGCAACTCGGCTCTCACATGCGCAGAACCATCAGCCCGCCAGAGAGGGTGTAGAGAGGGAGTCATGAAGCAACGTGCGTGCTCGGCGTGCGCGCGCACGCTTGACTCTGGTCTAACCAAGATCTCCGCATGTGAACTGAGATCTCCGCATGTGAACCGAGATCTCCGCATGTGAGATCCGAGCTGCGCTCGTCAGCTTACTTTACAGTAGATCTAGTCCGCTCCCTGCTCATTTGAAACATGATTTTTACAAGCCTCAAGTAGTTTGAAGCAGTCCAAAAAGAGCACTAAGCCACTCTGAAAAATTTGCTAATTAAATGATCAATATATTGTAATTTAAAGCTTATGCTTGAAATCAATTAGGAAAAAATTTAAAATTTTAATTTTGCTGTGGGGGTTTCTATAAGTCAATTTAAATTTGATTTGAAAATAAATTTTTTGAAAAATATTGGGTGACCACTGACGCACTCAGCCTGCTGTCTATAGTGTATGGCAATAAATTAGACAAGAATTTTGTGGAACAAAATAATTATCAAGAGTTTTCCTATACGAGTGTGTAAATCACGAGTGTGGTGTCGAAGAATGAAATTTATGAGGAAATAAATTTCCAATTAACCTTTCTCAATCCAATAAATAATCAGTAAATGTCGATACAAACACAATTGGACATAAAAGGGTTAAAAATTTGTTCTAACGAATCTCGACTGTTATTATGGGCGGCGACTTAAAAACGATTTTGTAAAAAAAAAATTTAATTTCAAAAACAGTTACTTTTTTCATAGCGATAGTGGTAACGGAGTTGCTTTTGTAAATAAGTAATGGATTAGTAACTAGTTATATTTTTTTTAATAACATTACTATACAAATTAATTTCTAGAGCTATAGAGATTTATAGAACAATATAGGAAAATTTGATTTTTTTTATCGCTAGAATTAAAATTTTATAAAATCTTTGAAAACAATTTTATTTAAAAAAAAAATGATTTCAGAATTGATTACTAATTTAACTATTTTGATAATAAAGCATTTTATTCGGTTGAAGATTTGACTGCTTTGTTTAAAATTAGTTTTTTTGGTGAATCAACCGTTCTTTATTGAAAATTAAAATATTTGGTATTTTTTTTCTCACTTGAACGAAGATTCTTTCATGATTGTAAATGCAATTTTTTGTTAAAAATGCCTAGTTTTATTAAATTAAAATGTTTTTTATATAAAATTTGAAACTTTTTTGGCTGAAATATCAACTATCGCGTTGTTCATTAAAATTTTTTTTTTTTTTGATAAAGAATTTAACTTTTCGGCTTAAAATTCATCTCCTTGCTTTAGAATTTAACTATTTTGTTGAGAATTCATCTTTTTTGGTTAAGTTCAACTGATTTGACTTTAAAATGAAAATATTATTTAGTGAAAGTTGAACTTATTCATCGGAAATTCATTTCTTTTTTGTTTATTAAAAATTTATCATTTTTTTGGTGAAAATTCATCTCTTTTATTAAAATTTTAAAAATTCAGCTACTTTCTTTAAAAGTATTTTTTTTTCGTAAAAGTTAATTTTTTTAACCAAAAAATTTTTCTTTCTTAAATGCAAATTATACTGTTTAAAATGATTTTTTCTTAGATTGAAATTAATTTCTGTAGTTGAACAAAATGAATAAATCTAAAAATTTAATTTATTTATTTTCGGTTGAAAATGTATCTTTTTTAGTTTAAAATTCAACTGTTTGATTTAAAAAATGAGCTTTGTTTAAATAATGACTTACCTTTTTTTTAATTGCTCTTTCTGGTTGAGGATTGTGATATATTGTTAAAAATTTTTTTTTATTGTTGAACATTAGTTTTCAACTAGAAATTCAATTATTTGATTTTTAGTTCAAAATTGAACTTTTTTGATTAAAAATTCAACTATGTAGTTTCAAAATTTTTTTTTTTTATCAAAATTCATTTCTTTGGTTAAAAATTTAAATGTTTGAAAATTCGATTTTTTGTTTAAAATTTTGCACTTTTTAGTCGAAATTTAACTATTTGGTTTAAACTTTCTCTTTATTATAGCTAAGATTTCTTCTCTTGAGTTAAAAATAACAAAATTTGTTTCAAAATTAGTTTTTATTTGTTGAAAATTATATTCTCAATGATATTTTAATTATTTTATTTTTGGCTGAAAATTGATCTGTTTTTTGTTTGAAAATTGAAATCGTATGTGGTTTTTAATCTTTCTTAGCTTAAAATTCATCCCTAAGGTTTAAAATTGAATTATTTGTTTGAAAATTTATTTTTTGGTTACAAATTTATATTTTTAGTTGAAAATTCAACTAATCAGTTGAAAATGCATCTCTTTGGTTAAAAATTTAACTAGTTGGTTAAAAATGTAATCTTTTTTGTTAAAAATTGTTTTTTTTTGTCAAACATTATTTTTCGACTGAAAATTCAATTATTTCATTTTTCTGCTGAGAATCGATCTTTTTCTGGTCAAAAATTCAACTGTTTAATATGAACATTTATATTTTTAAGATTAAAATTCATCTCTTTAGATGAAAATTTAACAAATTTTTTAGAAATTCGTTTTTATTTATATATATATTTGGTTGATGATTCAACTGTTTGGTTGAATTTTTTTATTTGAAAATTTATGTTTTTGGTTAAAAGTGTAAGTATTTTGTTTAAAATTCGTATTTTTTTGTCAAACACTAGTTTTTAACTAAAAATTAAATTATTCCATTTTTGGTTGAAAATTGGAATTTTTTTTGTTAATAATCGAATTATTTGATTTGGAAATTTATCTTTTTAAGATTTAAATTTATCTTTATGGTTGTAAGTTTAATTATTTAATTAAAAAATCGCTCTTTCAATTGAGCGAATAAATTGAAAATTAATAAGACTTAAAATTTTATTATTCCATTTTTAGGTAAAATATATCGTTTTTAGTTAAAAATTAAACTGTTTTGTTTAAAAATTTATCTTTCTTAAAGTGTGATTTAACTGCTTTTCAATAATCTCTTCGGTCGTAAATTGCAATATTTTATTTAAAATTCGTCTCTTTTGTTAAACATTATTTTTGAAATAGAAACTTAATTATTACATTTTTAGTTGAAAATTTAACATTTACGCTTGAAAATTCATCTATATGGTTTAAAAATTTATCGTTTTGAGATAAAAATTCATCTCGTTGGTTGAAAATACATATGTCTCTTTGGCTGAAATTTCAACTGTTTTATTTGAAAATGTATCTTTTTTAGATTAAAATTATCCTCTTTGAATGAAAATTCAACTATTTGGTTGAATATTCGCTTTTTTAATAAAAAATTTTTTTTTTTGTTGAAGATGCAACTATTTGGTTGAATTTTTTTTTTAATTTACCTCATTAATGGAAAATCCAAGCATATTGTTTAAAATTCGTATATTTCTTCCAGTCAAACACTAGTTTTTAACTAAAAATTAAATTATTTCATTGTTTGTTGAAGATTTATCTTTTATATTGAAAATTTAAAAGTTTGGTTTAATACTTGAACTTTTTTACATTTAAATTCATCTCTCTGGTTGAAAATTGAATTATTTCGTTAAAAAGGTATCTTTTTTGGTTAAAAATTCAACTGTTTGATTTGAAATTTTATCTTCTTTCAATAAAGATTCAACTTTTTTTCCTAATTAATCTCTTTGATTGAAAATATTAATATTTGATTAAAGATTCTGTTTGTTAAACGTTACTTTTTAAGTAGAAATATAATTATTCTATTTCAGTTAAAAATTAAAGTCTTTGGTTGAAAATTCAACTATATGGTATGAAAATTAATTTTTATAGATTAAAATTCATTTCTTTAATAAAAAATTTAACTATTTGGGTAAAAAATTTATTTTTATTAGATAAAAATTTATCTCTTTGGTTGAAAATTTAAATGTATGTTCAAAATTTGTTTTTTTTATACAATTATTTTAAACTAAAAGTTTAATTATTCCATTTTTAGTTTAAAAATGAACTTTTTTATTTTAAAATGTAACTGTTTATTTTAAAAATTTATCTTTTTTTAATTTAAATTCATCTCTTTGGTTGAAAATTTAACTATATTATTGAAAATTTGTTATTTCTGTTAAGCAAAATAAAAATAAAAAATTAATGATACTAAAAATTTAATTATTCCATTTTTGGTTGAAAATTCAACTTTTTGGTTAACAAAATTAATCTTTTTTAGATGAAGATTGAACCATTTGTTTTAAAGTTTATGTATTTTCTTTAAAGTCGTATTTTTTTATAGAAAAGAAATCTTGCTTCCAAAATTAATTTTTTTCATTTAGTTAAAAATTTAAAGACTTGGTTGATAGTTGAACTCTTTTTAAAAATCATGTTTTTCTTATTATGATTTATTACTTTAGCAGAAAGTTTAAGTATTGTTTGAAAATTCAAAATCTTCTGAAATATTTTCTTGGCGTAAATCCAAAAAAAAAACACTTTAGACAAAAAATTGTCAATTTTTAAAAATCTATAATCGACATAATCGCAAGTCGCCGCCCATGACTGTTATGAACAATTCTGACGATCATGTGTATTATCCAAAGAGTCTACTAAAATGACAAATCTCAATGGAAATTGGAATTAGAAATGCGTTCGAATGTAAACCAGGAAAGATAAACTACCATCAGAATATTTTTCTCTTCTGAAACAAAAAACATATCCTTGCAAAAGATAAATTTTTTGATAAATAAAATGAAGATAAAAAATTCTATTCAGCAAAGAAATAATACTAATTTTTTAATTAAAAATTAGCTTCGACTTGGTTTGTCTTTTCTGGGGCGAACCGGTCTTGGGATCCGCTTCGCTGTTCCGAACAGTTTTCCGGGCAGA
>JAUELO010000023.1:3950226-3966364 GCA_032357855.1 Amphibolips quercusostensackenii
CTGCCACACGATTTTACTCTCATTTTTAGCAGTCACTGGGTTTTTATCGAAAAATTAAATACTAGGCGGGACAGACCCTGCCGCGAAACTCTTTCTGGGGTCTAAAAATATTCAAGGTGCTTTTTTAAAACCTCAAAACCGGGGAATAGTCGACCGCTGGTAATTTTTAAGTGCTTCACAGATTTCGCCATTTTCGTGCACCCCGTTCTAACAGCCTGAAGGTCATCCTTGACCCATGACCGAAGTACATGTTTAGACCTTGAAATAACCTTGCAGGTCAAGCTCAAGGTTAAATGCAAGGTCACTCCTGGATGTCTTATTGGAAGTTACTCCAAGAATTATCTTGGATTTTTGAAAAAATATTTTACCTGGAAAATGATTTAGGTGTTTCGTTACTTTTTGGACAGTCTGTATACATAAGTCTATTTTTTAAGTGTGAATCTTTTTTAAGCATATTTTGCAATTAAACATTTTTTATAAGAAACAAGATTTCTTTTGTCTTAAATTAAAAATTTTTTTTTAGAAAAGAAGAGAAGAATGCGAGAGGAAAGCTCGAAGAGGGGAAATGGACCCCCGCCTCGAATTTGCATTCCAATTGTTAGTGGATGCAACAGGACTTCCTCGTCACGAAGTCATGGATCATGTTTTTGAAGGAGATATGCTGGATGAAATTAATCAGTTATTCTTACCACATATGAAGGCAACCCTCATGTGGTTTTATCAGGAAGTCGATGAACCGGAAGTTCCCCGAATTACAGAAAATGTATTGGTCAATTTATAGTTACTAGAAATATAAATGTATTCAGTTAATTCAAAAGAAACCAAATTATAGATATTTTATGAGTCAAAATATTTTTTTTAATTCAATTTCAAAGGTACCAGCCAAAACGACTTCCTCCAGACCTCCAGGAAACACAGCAGCACCAAAAGTAAAAGAAATCAAGGAAGTCAAAGACCCCCCAAAAAGAAAATTGTTCCTAACTGATGGGTGGCAAGTGCCCTGTACAGGGATCTGCGTTTACATGTTTCGGTATTTTTTTAACATCTTTCTTGTTTTTTTTTATTTCTTCTTAGTTTATTTATTTATATGGGAAACTTTCCGACAGTGGATCATGTAACCGACAGTGAATAATCATTTATTTAGAACGCAAATATAAGAAATTAAAATAATTTACAATTAATTAGTAATAATAATAATGAATTATTTCAAATTTAATTTATTACACAAATCATGTGTTAAATATTGATTGGATTCAATTAATTTTTGGCGTACATTTGTATTTTTTATTAATCATTATCCACTGTAGAGAAGTTTCCTCTACGTTTTTCTCATTTTTGAGAAAGACTAAATTTAAATTATTTTTATTTATTATTTTCAGGATTAATGTAGCAAAACAACTACCGGAAGAGGGTTTCCAAAAAGATTTATATACAGGTGTGATAGATACAACAAAAGTGGGAGTGATAGCTTCTATTCAAAGAATTGTGGAATTTGTATTTATGGATGCCCTTGCCCATCCTGGGGTCGAGGATGAGGATAATTGCCCCATGATTAAAAGTCTTTTGCTTCCTGAACTTCGATCTTTTTGTAGTGCTCTAAAAGGTATTATAAAATTTAAAAAGCATTTCATTATTTACATTTAATAAAAAAATTTTATTTAAATTTAATAAAAATTTTTAATTCAGGGTGGCGTGATACTACATTTTAAATATTCCCTGATTTTTCTTTTTATAAATTTTTTATTTCTCTGACGAATGGTATTGAAAGACCACTTTTTTTTTATTCCTTAAAATCGTTAAAATCGTTGGAAATTTCTTTAAAAAGTAATTTCTTGAAAAAACCTTTAAATCTTTTAAAATACCCTAAAATATTTTGAATCATTTGAAATATTTTAAAATCCCTTGAAATCTTTTGAATATCCTTGAAACTTTTTAAATCTCTTGAAAATCCCTTGGAATTTTCAAAAACACATTAGAATTTTTCGAATCTTTTAAAATTCTTTCAAATTATTAAAATTTATTAAAAATTCCTTAGAATCTTCAAATATTTAATAAACCTTCTAAAATTTTTTAAATCCTTTGAAATCTTTTGAAAATTGTTGAAACTTTTGAAATATTTTAAAAATTCCTTGGCATTTTCAAATATACCATAAAATTTTTTCAATTCTTTTATATATCCCAAAATTTTTTTAATCATTTAAAATCCCTTTAAATTATTTAGGTATATAAAAAATTCCTTGGATTTTTTTCAAAATATCCTTAAATCCTTAAAAATTCCTTAAAATTATTACAATCATTCAAGGAATCCTTGGAATTTTTTTTTAATTCATAAGATCTTTGAAAATCTATGCATCCTTCCAAATTATTGGAATCTAATAAAATTCCTTGGAATATTATTAAATACACTAAAATCTTTATAATTCTTGGAAATCCATAACAATTTTTTCATCTTTTAAGAAAAACTCAAAATCTTTTAAAATACCCTAAAATATTTCAAATCATTTGAAATGTTTTGAAATCCCTTGAAACTTTTTAAAGACCCTTAAATTCCTTGAAATTTTTAAAAACACATTGAAATCTTTTAAGTCCTTAAAAATCTATCTAAATTATTGTAATCTATTAAAAACTTCTTAGAATCTTAAAAAAATATTTCATATACCTTTTAGAATATTTAAATTCTTTCAAATCTTTTGAAAATATTTAAAACTTTTAAAAGCCTTTATAAATTCCTTGCAATTTTCAAATATACCCTAAAATCTTAAAAATACTTTGAAACCCCTTCAAATTATTTAAATATATAAAAATTCCGTCAATTTAAAAAAATACTTCACAATGCTTTAAAATCAGTTCAAATTATCGGAATCTATTGTAAAATCCTTGTAATATCTTCAAAAAACATAAAATCTTCAAAAATCCTTTGAAATCCTTTCAAATAATTGGAATCTATTGAAAATTCCATGGAATATCTTTAAATTCTCAAAAGTCACTAAAATCCTTGAAAATCCCTCACAATATTTTAATCTCTTAAAAAAACTTGAAATCTCTTCAGGTACCCTAAAATATTGCAAATTTTTTGAAATCTTTTGAAATCCCTTGAAACTTTTCACAGCTCTTGAAAATTTCTTGGAATTTTTTAAAACACCATAAAATCTTTAAAATCCTTCGAAATCCTTTCAAATTATTAGAATCTATTGCAAATTCCATGGAATATCTTTAAATACTCAAAAGTCACTTAAATCCTTGAAAATCCCTCACAATATTTTAATCTCTTAAAAAACTCGAAATCTCATCAGGTACCCTAAAATATTGCAAAATCTTTTGAAATCCCTTGAAACTTTTCACAGCTCTTGAAAATTCCTTGGAATTTTTAAAAACACCATAAAATCTTTAAAATCATTTGAAATCCTCTCAAATTATTGAAATCTATTAAAAATTCCATGAAATATCTTCAAATACTCTAAAGTCAATAAAATCCTTAAAAATCCCTCAAAATATTTCAATCTCTTGAAAAAAAATTTTTAATCTCTTCAGATACCCTAAAATATTTTAAATTTTCTGAAATCTCTTGAAATTCCTTGAAACTTTTCACAGCTCTTGCAAATTCCTTGGAATTTTTAAAAACACCATAAAACCTTAAAAATCCTTTAAAATCCTTTCAAATTATTTAAATCTATTTAAAATTTCATTGAATATCATTAAATACTCTTAAGTCACTGAAATTCTTGAAAATCCCGCACAATATTTAAATCTCTTGAAAAAAACTCGTAATCTCTTCAGATATTCTAAAATATTTCAAATTCTTTTAATTCTTTTGAAATCGCTTAACACTTTTCACAGCTCTTAAAAATTACGTGGGATTTTTAAAAACATCATATAATCTTTAAAATCCTTTGAAATCCTTTAAAATTATTGGAATCTATTGAAAATTCCATAGAATATCTTTAAATACTCGAAAGTCACTAAAATTCTTGAAAATCCCTCACAATATTTTAATCTCTTAAAGAAAACTCGAAATCTCTTCAGGTACCCTAAAATATTGCAAATTCTTTGAAATCTTTAGAAATCCCTTAAAACTTTTCACAGCTCTTGAAAATTCCTTGGAATTTAAAAAAAAACATAAAATCTTTAAAATCCTTTAAAATCTTTTCAAATTATTGGAATCTATTAATAATTCCTTGAAATGTTTAAATATACCATAAAATGTTTTAAAGGGTTTGAAATCCTTTTTAATTATTGTAATCTAGCAAAAATTTATTGAAATATTTTTAAATACTCTAAAATCTTTAAAAATCTTTAAAACTTCTGTAAATTATTCAAGTATATAAAAAATTCCTTGGATGCTTCAAAACTACACTAATATCTTCTAAAATCTTTTAAAGTCCTTGAAATCTTTTGAAAATTGTTCAAAAACTTTTGAAATGTCTCAAAATGTTTCAAATCCATTAACACTTTTTTAAGCTTTCGAAAATGCGTTGAAATCTTTTTAAAAAATCCCAAAATATTTCCAATCCTTTTAAATCTTTTGAAATTTTTTTCAAATCTTTTCAAATCTCTTAAAACTTGTAAAAGCTCTTGAGAATTCTTTGGGATTCCTAAAAATACCATGAAATTTTAAACATCCTTTGACATCCTATAAATCCTTGGAATCTATTGAATATTCCTTGCACGTTTAAAATATTCAAAATACCTACTAGAATATTTAAAATCCTTTAAAATCTTTTTAGAACACTTAGAACTTCTTAAAGCTCTAGAAAATTTATTGGAATTTTCAGAAACACTATAAGATGTTAAAAATCCCTTAAAATCCCTTTAAATTATTTAAATATATAAAAAAAATTTTGGTTGATTTAAAAATGCCCTAAAATCTTTTAAAGACACTTTAAATTATTCCTAATCTTTTAAAATACCTTAGAATATTTCAAATCCTTTGATTTTTGTTGAAATCCCTTGAAACTTTTTAAGGCTCTTGAAAATTTATTGGAATGTTTAAAAATACTATAAAATCATTGAAATTCTTTGAAATTTCATTATATTATTTAAATATATGAAAAATTATTTGGCTTTTTTAAAAAACCCTAAAAGTTTTTAAAATTCCTTCAAATTATTTGAAATTTTTCAAAATACCTGAAAATATTTTAAGGACACTGAAACCTTCTAAAGCTCTTTAAAATCCCTTGGAATTTTTAAAAACACCATAAAATCTGTAAAAAGTTTTAAAATCCTTTCAAATGATTCGAAACCTTTTAAAATACCTGAAAATATTTTAAATCCCTTAAAACCATCTAATGATGTTGAAAATCTATTAAAATTATTTTTAAAAAAATATAAAATCTTCAAAATTCTTTGAAATCCTTTAAAATTTTTGGAATTTATTGAAAAATCCTTGGAATATTTTAATATCCAAAAAAATCTAAAGAATCCTCTGAAATTCCGGTCGAATTATTTAAATATATAAAAAAAATTCGTTAGAATTTAAAAAGTACCCTAAAATCCCTTGAAATCCCTTAAAATTATTAAAATTTTTAAAAAAATATTTGGAATATTTTACAATACCTGAAAATATTTGAATTTTTTTTCAAATAGATCTTCAAAATGTTTTGAAATTCCTTCAAATTATTAAATTTACATAAAAATTTCGTGCGAACTTTTACGATATTTTTAAGTCTTGAAAATTCTTCAAAATTCTTTGAAATCCTTTTAAATTATTGGAATATATTAAAATTTTCTTGAAATTGTTTAAAAAACTGGAAAGTTTTTTAAAAACTGGAAAGTTTTTTAAAAACTTTGAAGTCCTATCCAATTATTGGAATCTATTCAAAATTCCTTGGACTTTCAGGATATTTGAAATCCTTTAAAAGCTTTTAAAAACCCTTGAAATTTTGTAAAGCTCCTGAAAATTCTTTTTAATTTTTAAAAATTATCTCAAATTTAAAAAAAAATTGAAATAGACGTTCAAAAAAAATTTTGGAAAAAACTTGGAATATTTGTAAATGTCCTGAAATCTGTGAAAAATTTTTAAATCTTCGAAAATACTTTTAAATATTAAAAAAATCTTCAAAATCCTAATGAGTCCCGCAATTCTTGTAAATAAATTGTTCGTAATCTACTAAAAACTCTTTATAAAATCCTTTAAAATGACAAAAAATCTATTAATATTTCCTGAAATCCTAAAAAATATACCAAAATACATCGTGAGCTTTTAATATCACTCAAAATCACTAAAATCATCAGAAATTTCATGTCTTCAAAAATTCTTTAAAATGCCTTGTAAAGTTTTTTGAGTTACTTAAAGTCATTCATAATTTTGGAAATTTTTTAAAATACAAAAAATATTGAAAGACGCCTTGAAATCCTTCAAAACACCCTAAAATATTTCCAATTCTTTGCAATACATTGATACCCCTTGATATCTTTTGAAATAGCCTGAAACTTTATCAAGCTCTTGAAAATTCGATCCAATTTAAAAAATACCCTAAAATTTTAAATAATTGTATAGAATTTTCAAAAGATTGAAAAATTTTCTATTTTATTTTTTAAAAAATTAAAGGGATCTCAAAGTATTACAAAAAATTTGAAACATTTTTGGGTATTTTGAAAGATCCCATGCAATTTCTATTAGATTTCAATGATGTGAAATCTATTAAAAATTTCTTGAAATATTTTTAAATACCCTAAAATCATTAAAATCGTTTAAAATCTTTTGAAATCTTTTGAAATCCCTTGAAACTTTTGAGAGCTTGTGATAATTTCTTAAAATTTTAAATAATACTATAAAATCTTCAAAATCCTTTGAAATTCTTTCAAATTACTGGAATCTATTGAAAACTCCTTACAAACTCAAAATATTTAATGTACATCCTAAAATATTTAAATCCTTTTAAATCTTTTGAAAACTTTTGAAATATTAAGAAGCTTTCAAAAATTCCTTCAAATTTTTTAATTTTTCCCATAAAATCTTTTAAATCCTTGGAAATCCTTTCAAGTTATTGGTATCTATTAAAAATTCCTTGGCATAGTTTTATATACCCTAAAATCTTGAAAATCCTTTGACATCCCTTTCAATTATTTAAATATCCAAAAAAAATCCTTGGATTTTAAAAAAATACCCTAAAATCCATTAAAATGCTTTCAAATTATTAAATTTTATTAAAATTTCTGGGAATATTGTTGAATACCCTAAAAAATGTTTAATCCTTTAAAATCCTTTAAATTATTTAAATATGAACAAAATATCTTTTATATTTCAAAAACATCCTAAAATGCTTTCAATTCTCTTCAAATTATTAAAATCTATTAAAAATTCCTTGGAATATTTTTAAATACCCTGAAGTAATTAAAATCTTTGGAAATCCCTTACAATTTTTAAATATTTTGGAAAAACCTCGACATTTTTTAAAATGCACTGAAATATTTCAAATTCTTTAAAATCTTCCAAAGCTCTTGAAATCTCCTAAAATCTATTGAAATCTTTTGAAATCCCTTGAAAGTTTTTCAAGCTCTTAAAAATTCTTTGGAATTTTCAAAAACACATTCAAATTTTGTGAGTTTTTTGAAATTCTTCCAAATTCTTAGAATCTATTGGAAATTTCTTGGAATCTTGAAATATTCAATATACCTTTTAAAATTTTTAAAATTTTTAAAAATCTTTTTAAAATTTTGAAACTTTAAAAGCTTTAAAAAATTCCTTGGTATTTTTAAATATACCATGTAATACTTTAAATCCCTTAAAATCCTTTCAGATTATTGGAATCTATAAAGAATTCCTCGAAATATTTTTAAAATACCTAAAATCATTAAAATCTTTGGAAATTTTTTTACAATTTTGAAATCTTCTGAAAAAACCTCAAAATCTTTTAAGATAACTTAAAAAATTGAAAATCCTTAAAAATCTTTCGAAATCTCTTAAAATTTTTTAAAACTCTTGAAAATTTCTCGCAATTTTTAAAAACACATTCAAATCCTTTGAAATCCTTTCAAATTATTGGAATCTATAAAAAAATTCTTTAAATCTTAAAAAAAATGTTATTGTACCTCTTCAAATATATAAAATCTTTTGAAACCGTTCGAAAACTGTTGAAACTTTTAAAAGCTTTCAAAAATATCCTAGAGTTTATAATTATTAATATAAAATCTTTTAAATCTTTTGAAAACGATTGAAAATTTTTTTAACTTTGAAAATTCCTTGAAATATTTAAAAACACAATAAAACCTTTAAAATCCTTAAAAATTTCTTTTAATTGTTTAAATATGTAAAAAAATCGTTAAATAATTGAAAAATACTCTAAAATACTTAAAATACTTTAAAACCCTTTCAAATTATTGTCATTTATTAAACATTTTTTAGAATCTTGAAATGTTTTTAATGCCTCTCAGAAAATTTAAAATCCCTTCAAATTATTTTAATATAATAAACTCCTTAGATGCATAAACATACCTCAAAATTCTTTGAAATCCTTGGAATTTTTATAAATATCCCAAAAAATTTTTCAAATCTTTTGGAATCACTGCAACTTATTGAAATCTATTTAAAATACCCTAACATATTTAAAATCCTTTGAAATCATTAAAAATTCCTCGAAATTTTTTTAAGGTAGAAATTCCTTTTAATTTTTAAAAATACCCTCAAATTTTTTTAATTCTGTTAGATTCCTTTTAATTATTAAAATCGATTGAAAACTACCTGAAATCTTTGTAAATAACTTAAAATCTTTTAAAATCTTTAAAATCTTTGGAAATACCTTCAAATACTTGAAAGCCTTTCAAATCGTGAAACCCCCCTTAATTATTATGATTAAATTTTTTGTAATCCACTAAAAACTTTTTACAAAATCCTGTAAAATTACAAAAAATCTGATGATATTTTCTGAAACCTTTAAAAATATATCAAAATACCTTGAGATCCTTCAATATCCCTCCAAATCATTAAAATCCTCAGAAATTTTATGTCTTCTAGAATTCTTTGAAATTCCTTTAAAATTGTTTTCAATCACTTAAAATTATTTATAAGCTTCAAAATTTCTTGAAGATTTTTTTGATTTGTTAAAAACGCCTTAGAATCCTTCAAATCACTCTAAAATATTTAAAATTCTTAGTAATACTTTGATACTACTTTAAATCGTTTGAAATACCCTACAACTTTTTGAAGCTCTTAAAAATTCCATTTAATTTTTGAAAATACCCTAAAATCTTAAAAATCATTTGAAACTGCTTCCCCGACCCCAATACCTTGCAACGTTTTAAAGCACTTAAATATTTGATTTAAAATTGTCAAAAATACCTTAAAATCTTAAGAATCGAATAGAATTTTCAAGAGATTTAAAAAGTCTTATGGTGTATGGAATTTTTTATAAATTTCAATAATTTGTAGTCTAATAAAAATTCCTTGGAATATTTTTAGATACCCTAAAATTATTACAATCGTTGGAAATCCCTTACAATTTTTAAATCTTTTTAAAAAACTTCAATATCTTTTAAGATGCCCTTAAATATTTAAAATCCCTCAAAATCTTTTGAAAATTTTTGACACATTTAAAAACTTTCAAAATTTTTTTGAGTTTTCAGATATACCACAAAATCTTTCAAATCCCTTGAAATATTTTTCATTCATTGGAATCTATTGAAAATTCCTTGGAATATTTTGTATACACTAAAATCTTTCAAATCTTTTGAGATCCCTTTAAATTATTTGAATATATAAAAAACTCCTTAGATGCTTTAAAACAACCTAAATTCCTTTAAAATCTCTTTAAATGATAGGAATCTATTAAAAAACCCTTTAAGTATTTTTAAATACAATAAAATCTTTAAAATCCTACGAAATCCTTCCAAATTATTGTAATTTAATTAAAATCACGCTTATATTATAATAAATAAAATTTTATTAAAATTAATAATTAATAAATTGTTTAAATAATTAATAATTTTATAAAAAAATTTTAATAAATTAATAATATTATATAAAACCCTAAAATCATTAGAATCTTTGGTAATTTCTTACAATTTTTCAATCTTTTCAAAAAAGGTCGAAATCTTTTAAAATACCCTAAAATATTTCAACTGCTATACAATATTTTAAAATACCTTAAAACTTACTAAAGCTCTCGAAAATTCCTTAGAATTTTAAAACACTTCAAAATCTTTGAGCGTTTAAAATTCTTTCAAATTATTCAAATCTATTAAAAATTTCTTGCAATCTTAAAATATTTAATATACCTCCTAGAATATTTAAAATCCTTTGAAATCATTAGAAATTTTTCAACCTTTTAAAAGCTTTTAAAAATTCCTTGGAATTCTCAAATATACCATAAAACCCTTTGAAATCCTTTCAAATTATTGAAGATAATAAAGATTCCTTGAAATGTTTTTAAATAACCTCAAATCTTTAAGAACCTTTGAAATCCAGTTCAATTATTTAAATATATAAAAAAAATTCCTTAGATGTTTTAAAAATATTTCAAAATTTCTTTAAATCATTAGAATCTATCAAAAACTCTTTGAAATCTTCCGAAATCTCTCGAAACTCTTTAAGCACTTAAACATTCTTTGTAATTTTTAAAAAGACACCATAATCTTTGAAATGCTTTTAAATCCTTTCAACTTATTGAAACCTATTAAAAATTTCTTGAAATCTTATAATATATAATATACCTTCTAAAATATTTTAAATTCTTTGAAATCTTTTTGAAATTTTCGAACCATTCAAAACCTCTTAGAAATTCCTGGGAATTTTCAAATTTGCCATGAAATCCTTTTAAATCCTTTTAAATTATTGGAAGATATAAAAAATCCCTTGGAATATTTTTAAATAACGTAAAATCTTTAAAATCCTTTAAAATCTAGTCCAATTATTTGAATATATAAAAAATTCCCTGGATGTTTTAAAAATATCCTAAAATCGTTTAAATACCATACAATTTTTAAAATCCTACGAAATTTTTCCAAATTATTGGAATTCTTTGAAAATTCCTTGAAATCTTAAAATATTTAATATACCTCCTAAAATATATAAAATCCTTTGAAATCCTTTAAAATTATTTTAATCTATTGACAATTCCTACGAATCTTAAAATATTTGATATACCTCCTAAAATATTTAAAATCCTTTGGAATCTTTTTGAAATTTTTGAAATTATAAAAGCAATTAAAAATTCCTTGGAATTTTTAAATATACCGTAAACTTCTTTGAAATCCTATTAAATTATTGAAAGATATAAGAATTCCTTGGATTATTTTTTAATTACCGAAAATCTTTAAGATCCTTTAAAATCCATTCCAATTATTTGAATATATAAAAAATTCCCTGGATGTTTTAAAAATATCCTAAAATCGTTTAAAATTGCTTCGAATGTTTGGCATTTATTAAAAAAACCTTAAAATATTTTTAAATACCATACAATTATTTAAATCTTACGAAATCCTTTCAAATTATCAGAATCTTTTGAGAATTCCTTGAAATCTTAAAATATTTAATATCCCTTTTAAAATATATAAAATCCTTTAAAATACTTTGAAATTATTTTAATCTATTGACAATTCCTACGAATCTTAAGATATTTAATATACCTCCTAGAATATTAAAAATCCTTTGGAATCTTTTTGAAATTTTTGAAATTATAAAAGCTCTTAAAAATTCCTTGGAATTTTTAAATATACCATAATTTCCTTTGAAATCCTCTCGAATTATTGGGAGATATAAAAATTCTTTGGATTATTTTTAAATAACCTAAAATCTTTAAGGTCCTTCGAAATCTAGTCCAATTATTCAAATATATAAAAAATTCCCTGGATGTTTTAAAAATATACTAGAATCCCTTTAAATTATTGGAATCTAATAAAAACTCCTTGAAATCTGTAAAAATCTCTTATAACTTTTTAAAGCACTTGAAAATTCCTTGTAATTTTTAAAAAGACATTTTAATCTTTAAAATAATTTAAAACCCTTTGAATTCTTTCAAAATCCTTTAAAATTCTTTGAAATTCTTTTAAATTACTGAAAGCTATTGAAAATTCCTTAGAATTTAAAAATATTTAATATACCATCTAAAATATTAAAAATCCTTTGAGATCTTTTTCAAATTTTCTAACCTTTTAAAGCTTTTAAAAATTCCTTGGAATTTTCAAATATACCATAAAATCCTTTGAAATCCTTTCAAGTTATTTCAAATATAAAAAATTCCTTGAAATATTTTAAAATAACCTAAAATCTTCAAGATCCTTTCAAGTCTAGTCCAATTATTTAAATATAGAAAAAATTCCCTGGTTGTTTTAAAAATATTTCAAAATCCCTTCAAATTATTAAAATCTATTAAAAACTCTTTGAAATCTTCCAAAATTCCTTTAAGCTTTTTAAGCACTTAATAATTCCTTAGAATTTTCAAATATTTAATTACATCCTAAAATCTTTCAAATCTTTTAGAAAACCCGCCACATTATTCAAATATATAAAAAATTTCTTTGATGTTCTAAAAATATCTTAAAATCCCTTCGAATCCCTTTAAATTATTGAAATCTATTAAGAAATCCTTGGAATGTTTTTAAATACCATAAGCTCTTAAAAATCGTATGAAATCCTTTTAAATTATTGCAATCTATTAAAAAGTCCTTAAAATATTTTTAAATATCATTAAATCTTCAAAATACTATGAAATCCTTTTAAATTATTGTATTGCATTAAAAATTCCTTGGAGTATCTTGAGATTCCATAAAGCCGTTGAAATCATTAAAAATCCCTTACAATTTTTTAATCTTTTGAAAAAAAATCTTTCAAGTTACCTTAAAATATTTAAAATTCTTTGAAATTGCTTGAAAATTTTCAAAGCTCTTGAAAATTGCTTAGAATTTTTAAAACTACACTAAAATCTTTAAAATCCTTTAAAATCATTGGAAATCCCTTACAATTTTTAAATCTTTTGAAAAAAACACAAAGTCTTTTAAGATACCTTAAAATATTTAAAATCTTTTAAAATCCCTTGAAACTGTTTAAAGCTCTTGAAAATTGCTTGGAATTTTCAAAACTATATTAAAATCTTTATAATCCTTTGAAATCCTTTAAAATTATTGTAATCTCTTAACGATTCCTACGAATCTTAAAATATTTAATATACCTCCTAAAATATTTAAAATCCCTCAAAATCTTCTGAAAATTTCGCAAACATTTAAATGCTTTTCAAAACCCCTTTAAATTTTCAGATATACCACAAAATCTTTAAAATCCTTTGAAATCCTTCCAAGTTATTTGAATCTACTAAAAATTTATTGAAATAGTTTTATATACACTAAAATCTTCCAAATCTTTTAAAATCCCTTTAAATTATTTAAATATATAAAAAATCCTCTGGATGTTTTAAAACTACCCTGAAATCCTTTGAAATGTTTTCAAATTATTGATATATACTACAAACTACTTAAAATATTGTTAAATACCTAAAAATCTTTCAAAACATTTGAAACCCCTTTAAATTACTTAAATATATCAAATATTCCTTACATGCTTTGAAACAACCTAAAATCCTTTAAAATCTCTTTAAATTATTGGAATCTATTGAAAAATTCTTAAAGTATTTTTAAATACAATAAAATCTCTAAAATCCTATGGAATCCTTCCAAATTATTGTGATTGATTAAAAATTTCTTGGAATATATTTAAATACCCTAAAATCCTTAAAATCTTTGGTAATCCCTTACAATTTTTCAATCTATTCAAAAAACTTTGAAATCTGTTAAGATAACCTAAAATATTTCAATTGCTATGAAATCTTTTGAAATACCTTGAAACTTTTTTAAGCTTAAAATCTTTAAGATCGTTTGAAATCCAGTCCAATTATTCAAATATATAAAAAATTCTCTAGATGTTTTGAAAATATCCTAAAATCGTTTTAAATTATTGGAATCTATTAAAAACTCCTTGAAATCTTCCAAAATCCCTTGAAACATTTTAAGCACTTGAAAATTCCTTGTAATTTTTGAAAAGACATAATCTTTGAAATTCTTTAAAATCCTTTTTAATTATTGCAATTTATTAAAAATTTCTTTGAATTTTAAAATATTTAATATACCTCCTAAAATATTTAAATTGCTTTTAAATCTATTTGAAGTTTTTGAACCTTTTAAAAGCTTTTAAACATTTCTTGTAATTTTCAAATATACCATAAAATCCTTTGAAATCCTATAAAATTATCGAAAGATGTGTAATATTCTTTGGTAAATTTTTAAATAACCTGAAATTTTTAAGATCCTTTGAAATCCAGTCTAATTATTTAAATATATAAAAAATTTCCTGGATGTTTTAAAAATATCCTAAGATTGTTTAAAATTGCTTCAAATGTTTGGAATTTATTAAAAAAAACCTTGAAATATTTTTAAATACCATACAATTTTTAAAATCCTACGAAATCCTTCTAAATTATTGAAATCTTTTGAAAATCCCCTGAAACCTTAAACTATTTAATATACCTCCTAAGATATTCAAAATTCTTTGAAATCCTTTAAAATTATTTTAATCTATTAACAATTCCTACGAATCTTAAAATATTTAATGTACCACCTAAAATATTTAAAATCCTTTAGAATCTTTTTGGAATTTTTTTCAATCATAAAAGCTTTTAAAAAATTCCTTAGAATTTTTAAAGATACCATAAAATCCTTTGCAATCCTTTCAAATTATTGGAAGATATTATAAATTCCTCGGAATATTATTAAATAGCCTAAAATCTTTGAGATCCTTTGACATCCAGTCCAATTACTGAAATATATAAAAAATTCCTTGGATGTTTTTAAAATATCTGAAAATCCCTTTGAATCATTGGAATCTATTAAAAATTCTTTAAAAGCTTTGAAAATCCCTTGCAACTTTTTAAAGCACTTGAAAATTTCTTGTAATTTTAAAAAAGACATTATAATCTTTTAAATACTATAGAATCCTTTGAATTCTTTAAAATCGTTTAAAATCCTCCGAAATTCTTTTAAATTACTGAAAGCTTTTAAAAATTTCTTGGAATCTTAAAATATTAAATATACCTTCTAAAATATTTAAAATCCATTGAAATTTTTAAACCTCTAAAAAGCTTTTAAAAATTCCTTGAAATTTTTCAAATATACCATAAAATCCTTTTCAAACCTTTCAAATTATTGAAAGATATAAAAAATTCTTTGAAATATTTTTAAATAATCTAGAATCTTTAAGATTCTTTGAAATATAGTACAATTATTTAAATATATAAAAAATTCCCTGGATGTTTTAAAAATATCCTAAAATCACTTTAAATTATTGGATTCTAGTAAAAGCTTTATGAAATCTTCCAAAATCCATCAAAACATTTTAAGCACTTGAAAATTCCTTGTAATTTTTAAAAAGACATCATAATCTTTGAAATTTTTCTAATTCCTTTTTAATTATTGAAATCTATTAAAAATTCCTTGGAATTTTTAAATATTTAATATACCTTCTAAAATATTTAAATTGCTTTTAAATCTTTTTGAAATTTTTAAACCTTTGAAAAGCTTTTAAACATTTTCTGGAATTTTCAAATATACCATAAAATCCTTTGAAATCCTTTCAAATTATTGAAAGATATATAATATTCCTTGGCATATTTTTCAATAACCTAAAATCTTTAAGATCCTTTGAAATCCAGTCCAATTATTCAAATATATAAAAAAATTTCTGGATGTTTTAAAAATATCCTAAGATCGTTTAAAATTGCTTCAAATGTTTGGAATTTATTTTAAAAAAACTTTGAAATATTTTTAAATAGCATAAAATTTTTAAAATCCTACGGAATCCTTCTAAATTCTTGGAATCTTTTGAAAATTCCCTGAAACCTTGAAATATTTAATATACCTCCTAAAATATTCAAAATTCTTTGAAATCTTTAAAAATTATTTTAATCTATTAACAATTCCTACGAATCTCAAAATATTTAATATACCTCCTAAAATATTTAAAATCCTTTGTAATCTTTTTGAAATTTTTGAATTTATAAAAGCTTTTAACAATTCCTTGGAATTTTCAAATATGTTGGACATGGGCTCCATGTAACAAGCTGCAGCCCTGTCAGGCCCTACAAGGCCCTGTCTATTGACACGTCCCTGTATGTCTACAGAGCGACATCTATGTCTTTAAATAGTTTTTCAATCAGTT
>JAUELO010000023.1:3990602-4001365 GCA_032357855.1 Amphibolips quercusostensackenii
AGATGCGATGTACGATGCTAGAATTCCTGACAAGTGGTCGAAAATTTCCTGGGAATCAGCAACCTTAGGTTTTTGGTACACGGAGTTGTTGGAAAGGGATTGGCAATTCAGACAATGGTGTAATAATGGGAGACCGACTGCTTTTTGGATGACGGGATTTTTCAATCCTCAAGGATTTTTAACAGCGATGCGTCAGGTTGGTCTAAAAAATAAACAAAAAAAATTGTTACACTCTTTCTACTGCTCCATAGAATTCCTCTTTTTCCCACGTTAAAAAAAATTATGTTGTTCTTTTAATTGAGAAATGAATTGTTAGAACCCAATAAGAAAATCCAAATATTTTTTATTAAAATTTCATTCTTTTTAATTGAAGTCTCCTATTATATTTTTGGTTCATAATTCATCTTTTGGTTAAAAATTTTACTATTTGGTTGAAGATTGAACTATTTGGCTAAAACTTTATTTTTTTTAGTTCAAATTAATTTTCTCAACCGAAAGTTTAGGTAATTTATTTTTCACGGATAACTGATCTTTTTTAGTTGAAAATTCAACTATCACATTTTTTTATTGAAAATTAATATTTTTGTTGAAAATTAAATTGGTTAATTAAAAAAAACATTATATGGAACTAATCTATTTTTGGTGAAAAATTAATGGTTTTTAGTTGAATAATCAACTATAAAATTTTTTATTAAAAATTTATCCTTTTTGATTAAAGACTCAACTACTTTGTTGAAAGTTGAAATACTTTGTTAAATATTCAATTTATTGGTTAAAGATTGAACTATTTTGTTCGAAATTTGTAGGTTTTATGGTTTTGTTTGAAAATTAAGTTTTTCATTTGAAAAATTTAACATACTATTTTTGGTTAAAAATTGATAGTTTTTAATTAAAAATTCGAGTATTTGGTTAAAAATTGAACTGGTCTGTAAAGAATTAGTCTTTTTGGCTCAAAAATTCAACTGTTTAAAAAATATTTTCAGGTTAAAAATTCTATGATTTTGGTAGAAAATTCAACTATTTCGTTGAAAATTAACTTTTTGATTGAAAATACATATTTTTTGGTCGGAAATTCAATTCTTTTCTTTGAAAATGCGCGTTTATTGATTGAAAATTCGTCTCTTTTGGTATCACTGTGATCATTTTTATTAAAAATACGACTTTTTTTTAATTAATCGGCTTTGGTTGAAATATCAATCATTACATTTTTCGCTGATAATTATTCTTTTTTTTTTGTTGAATTCAACTGTTTTTGATTAACAATTAAAATCTTTGTTTAATTGAAATATCAACTATTATATTTTTTGTTAAGAATTAATCTTTTTTTGTTGAAAATAAAACTACTTAGTTAAAAATTAAACTTCTTTGTTAAAAATTCATTTTTTATTGTTTAAGACTTGTCACTTTGCTTGAAAATTCAATTATTTGGTTTATAATGTAATTGTTTTGTTAAAAAATGAACTATTTTATTTAAAAGTAATCTTTTTCAGTCGAAAATTTACCTGTTTGGTTGAAGATTCGTCTTTTTGGATAGAAAACTTATTCTGTGGTTTAAAAATTCAATTGTCTACTAAAAAATTCATCTCTTTGTCTTGAAAAGACAACTATGTTCAGTTGAAGTTTAATATTTTTTGTTCGAAAATTCAGCTAGTTGGTTTAAAATTCAACTATTTGGTTAAAAATTTAACTATTTTGTTGAAAATTCATCTTTGAAGGTTGAAAATTTAACTATTGGGTTAAAAATTCAACTATTTTGTTGAAAATACAATTATTTGTTGAAAATTGAATTATTTTTGAAAAAATCATGTTTTCGGGTTTAAAAATGAACTGTTTTCTAAAAAAAATTCGACTTTTTAGCTTGAAATCTCAAATCATTTGTTAAAAATCAATCCTCTTTTGGTATAAAATCAATGTTTTTTAGTTAAAGATACGTTTTTTTGAAATTATAAATGAAGTTTTTTGGCTTCAAATTTAACCAGGTAATCTATTTTTGGTTGAAAATGCATCGTTTTTAGTTGAAATTTTAGCTGTTTAAATTTTTATTGCGAATTTATCTTTTTTGATTAAAAATTGACAGTTTTCAGTAGAAAATTTAACTATTAAATATTTAATTTGAAATTGATCTTTTTTGGTTAAAAATTCAACTAATTAGTTGAAAGTTGAACTACTTTGTTAGAAATTGATTTCATAAGTTGAAGAACTATTTTGTAGAAATTTTTGTTGTTTGAAAATTCATTTTTTTAACTGAAAATTTCTTTTTGGTTAAAAATTGACCCTTTTTAGTTCAAATTCAACTATTAAATTTTTTATTTGAAATTAATTTTGCTGTTGAAAATTCAACTTAGTAGTTGAAAGTTGAACTAATTTGTTAAACATTTATTTTATAGGCTGAAGATTAACCTGTTTTGTTGAAAATTCTTTTTTTAGTTTAATATCAACTATTATATTTTTTCAGAATTAATCTTTTTTATTAAAAATTCAACTACTTGGTTAAAAGTTGAACTCCTTAGTTGAAAATTCATTTTTGTTGTTGAAAATTCATTTTTTTAGATGAAAATTCAATCACTTTATTAAAATTTCAATTTTTTTTTAAAGTTTTTACTTGAAAGTTCAACTATTTGGTGAGAAATGACCAATATGTTCTTTTTTTAAATTCAAATATTTGGTTGAAAATTCATATTTTCGTTGAAATATTTTGTTAAAAATTAATTGTATTGGTTAAAGATTAAACTATTTTGTTTAAATAGTTTTTTTGTTAAAAATCAATCTTTTTGGTTGAAAATAAATATTTTGAAAATTTTGAAAATTGATTGTTTTTAGGTGAAAATTCAAGAATTTAGTTTAAAATGTATGTACTTTAGTGTATTCTTTTTTTTTGTACAAAAGTAATATTGATTGAAAATTTAATTGCTTGGTTGAAAATTAAACTGATTTGTTACAAATTCATTCTATGGTTGAAAATTAAACTATTTGTTGAAAATTTGTTTTTCTTTGTTGAAAATTAACTTATTAATCTGAAATCGTCTTTCTAGCTTCAAAATTCAACTATTTTGTTATGAATGTTTTTGGTCTCTGTTTAATGTTTTGTTTCAAAATTCGACCATATTGTTAAAAATTTATCTTTGGATGTCAAACGTTAAACAATGCTGTTAAAAATTCAACTATTTTGTTAAAAAGCCACCTTTTTCGAAAATCCAACTGCTTTGTTGAAAATTCATCTTTTGAGGTTAAAAATTCAACTATTTATTTGGTTAATTCATCCATTTTGCTTGAAAATTCAACTGTTTGTTTGCAAATCCAACTGATTGGTCTAAAAAATTTTTTTTATTCAAAAATCATCTTTCACCATAGAAAATTCATATTTTCAAATTTTCTAAAACATTCGACTTTTAAGGTTCAAAATTTGAAACCTTTGTCATTGATAATTCATTTCTTTTAAAAGAAAATTAATATTTTTAGTTAAAAATTCAACTATTATGTTAAAAATTCTGTGAAGTATGTGAAAATATTATGTTTGTACGTTGGCGTTTTATTTCAATTTATCAAATGAAACCCAAAAAAAAATTTGAAGTGCCCCTAATAATTTCATAAAAAAATTCTTTTCAGGAAGTAACGAGAGCACACAAAGGCTGGGCGTTGGATTCCGTAGTCCTTCAAAATCTGATAACACGATATAACAAAGAAGAAATTAAAGAACAGCCACAAGAAGGAGTTTACGTTCACGGATTATTTCTCGAGGGCGCTTCTTTGGATCGAAAAAGTGGAAAACTCGTCGAAAGTAAACCGAAAGTGCTTTACGAACAGATGCCAGTAATTTACATTTATGCGATTAACACAACAGCTGGTAAAGATCCGAAATTGTATGAATGTCCAATTTACAGAAAACCACAAAGGACAGATCAAAAATACGTGGGATCGATTGATTTCGAAACGGACCATAATCCGAGACATTGGACGCTGAGAGGCGTTGCGTTGTTATGTGATATAAAATAAAGTCACTGAGTAGATAAAATAACAGTCTTCACAAGTGACTCTTTATTTTGATATTTGACAATTATATCAATAAGGAACAGTACTTTCAAGGCCTCGTGTTACTCAGGCTTCTTATGTTTACATCAATTTTTCGGCTCTTCATTTTTATCAGTATAAAGATACTTTTTAATTACAGTAAAGAGCCGCAACAATAACGAATTTAACTAAATTTTCAAGATGAAATAAAAATATTAATTCTGTACAACACTTTTATACATTCTAATGACCCTCTCATAAAAAAACCAGTGGCCACTGAAATCATTAAATAATCACACATTAACGAAAAAAAAACATTACAAAACAAAAATACATAATATTTTTTGTTTAAATCGAGGGGTTCATTACTCCTGCAATCTTTTACAATACCACGTTATATCACTAAATTACGCAAAAATATTACAGAAAAATCAGTGTAGGTCTGTAATGATTTTCCTATAATAGATTTCTTATGTTTTCACGATTTTTGAAAATTCATTATAGAAAATCATTGTAGGAAAATCGGTATAGAATTAAAGAATGTTAAAATATTGAAAGAGTCGAATGATTTATTTATTTGATGTCGGATTCCAATTTTTTTAGGAATTTCAGAGATTTCCATGGATTTTAGGCGATTTCGTCAGACTTCATAAAAATTTCACGACATTTTAATTATTTTCAAACATATGAGGATTTTGGGCGATTTCAAAAGATTTCAACAAATTTCGAGGGACGTCAACGTATTTTAAGTGTTTTCCGAATATTTTAACTAATTTAAAAAGATTTCATCGGTTTTCAAAAGATGTAAGATTATTTCAGGGATTTCAAGGAATTTCTAAAAATATCGAGGGAGTTTAAAAGATTTTAAATATTTACAAATATTTTCGGTGAATTTAAGGAATTCCGAAAGATTAGAAAAACTTAAGGAATTTCAAAGAATTTTTTATGATTTCCAAGGATTTTAAGATATTTCTGATGAACTTGAGAAAATAAATTACACTAAATTTCAAGGAATTTCTAGCCATTTTAAAGATTTTAAGGGATTTTAAAGCATTTCAAAGAATTTCACAAAATTTAAGGATTTTATTAAATCTTCAAGAATTTCTTAAGTTTATAGGAATTTAACCGTTTTTTTTTCTTTTCTTTTTTTTCGTGAGAACTTTAATGAACAGGTTTAATTTAATTATAATACCAGAGAATTTCAAAGATTTTCAAGGAATTCCAACGAATTTTTAACAAATTTCCACGGACTTCTAGCGATTTTAGGACTTTTCGAAAAATTTATGGAATTTCTTAATTTTTCTACTAATTTTGAAACTTTCCCTCGGTTTTCAAGATATCAAAATTACTTTCACGCATTTCAGGGAATTTCGAAACATTTTAAAGGAATTTCAGAAGATTTTTCAAGGATGTGAAGGGATTTCAAATAATTTAAGAATTTTATTAAATCTCCAAGAATTTCAAGGGATTTCATAATTTTCTAGGGAACAAAATTTTTTTAAAATTTAAATTCCAAAGAATTTCAAGAAGTTTTAAGGGATACCGAAGGATTTCAACAAATTTCGAGGGACTTCCAGGGATTTTAAGACTTTTAAAAGGATTTCATGGGATTTCTACATGTTTCTACTAATTTCAAAAAATTTCCTCGGTTTTTACGAGATTAAAAATATCTCCAAGTATTCCAAGGGATTTCAAAACATTTGAAGGGATTTCAGAAGATTTTTTACGATTTTCAAAGATGTCAAGGGATCTCAAATAATTCACAAATTTTATTAAATCTCCAAAAATTTTAAGGGATTTCAAAAATTTTCTAGAAAACAAAATGTTTTTTTTAGATTTGAATTCCAAAGAATTTCAAGAAGTTTTCAGGGATTCCAAAGGATTTCAACAAAATTTCGTGGGACTTCCAGGGATTTTAAGACTTTTGAAAGGATTTCATGGGATTTCTACATGTTTTTACTAATTTCAAAAAATTTCCTCGGTTTTTACGAGATTAAAAATATCTCAAAGTATTTCAAGGCATTTCGACACATTTCAAGGGATTTCAGAAGATTTTTTACGATTTTTAAGGATGTCAAGGGATCTCAAATAATTCACGAATTTTATTAAATCTCCAAAAATTTCAAGGGATTTCAAAAATTTCTAGGAAACGAAATGTTTTTTTAAATTTTGAATTCCAGAGAATTATAAGAATTTTTAAGGGATTCCAAAGGATTTCAACAAATTTCCATGGACTTCGAAGGATTTCAAGACTTTTGAAAGGATTTTATGGAATTTCTATATTTTTCTACTAATTTTGAAAGATTTCCTCGGTTTTCAAGATAACAAAATTATTTTTACGCATTTTGAGGAATTTCGAAACACTTCAAGGGATTTCAGAAGATTTTTACGTTCTTGAACGACATTAAGGGATTACAAATAATTTAAGAATTTTTTTTAATCTCCAAGAATTTCAAGAAATTTTAACAATTTCTAGGCAACAAAATGTTTTTTTTTTTAATCCCAGAGGACTTCAAGAGTTTTAAAGGGATTCCAAAGGGCTTCAATAAATTTCGTGGGATTTCCACGGATTTTAAAGCTTTTAAAAGGACTTTATGGGATTTCTGAAATATTTCAACTAATTTTAAAAGATTTCATGGGTTTTTAAGAGATTACAAATATTTCCACAGATTCCAAGGAATCTGAAAACATTTCAAGGGATTTTAGAAAACTTTTACGTTTTTTAAACATGTCCAGGGATTTTAAAGAATTTTATAAAATTACCCAATATTTCAACATATTTCTAGTGATTTTTAAAAAATAAAATAAAATTCAAGGGATTTTACGTAATTTCAGACGATTTAGGGATTTTATTAAATCTCCAAGGATTTGAAGAGATTTAAATAGTTTTTTTTTTTAATTTCAAGAGATTTCTAAAGCAAATCCAAGAAATTTATGAAGCAAATCTAAAGATTTCAAGGTATTGTAGAGAATTTCAGAAGATTTAAGGATTTTATTAAATCTCCAAGGAATTTCTAAGATTTCTAGTAATTTAAACGATTTTTCAAAGAGAACTTTAATAAATGAGTTTAATTTAAATTATATATGTTGAAGGGCTTTCAAATAATTCACACTTTTTCAAATGAATTTTTCTGTTTTCCAAAGATTTCAAGGGATTTCAACTTTGAGGGATTCTATAGAAATTCAATATATATACAAAATTTACAGGATTTCAAACAATTTTTTTAGGGTTTCTTAAAACTTTAAGAGGTTTTTAGAGAAATTTTAGAAGATTTAATGATTTTTTAATTCTCTAAGGATTTCTAAGGATATAAAGATTTCTTGGGTTTTAAACGATTTTTTAAGAGAGCTTTAATGAAAAAGATTAATAAAATTATTTTCAAAGGTCTTTGAATAATGTACACTTTCAAAAATTTGACGTTTTTCAAAGATTTCAAGGATTTTCTTAGGGATTCTAAAGGATGTCAAGAGATATAAAAAATTTTGTTAGATTTCCAAAGTTTTGAAGGGATTTTAAGGTATTTAAAGAGTTCCAGAAGATTTAGGGATTTTATTAGATCTCTACGATTTGAAGGGATTTTAAAGATTTTTAGGGATTTTAACGTTCTTTCAAGAGAACTTAGTTAAAAAAATTTAATTTAAATTATATTAAAGGGCTTTTAAATAATTTAAACTTTTTAAAAAGTTTTTTCAAATTTTACGTTTTGCAAAGATTTTAAGGGATTTTGACAAATTTTGTTTAAATTTGTTAAAATCTTTCAGAATTCCTTAAAACCTCCTAATATGTTTGTAAATATTTAAAATGCCTTAAAGTCTTTATCCCTTCTCATTTTATCTTTAAAGGAGGACATCCGATTATTTGAAAGATTTTGGATGATTTTACAAATTTCAATGAATTTTAACAGATTTTAAAGATTTTAATGGATTAAAAATATTTCCAAAAGTATTAAGAGATTTCAAGAGATTTCAAAAAGTTTTCCTATGCATTTAAATCAAATTAAAATAAAATTTTAAAGATATTAAGGGAATCCCTCAATTTTTGCTGTCTAAAGTTTATCCATAGAAAATTGTTATTTCTTGTATTTTTATATGAGATTATGAGCGATCTAAAAAAAATCGTTCCTTGGTAGTGCCTCTACTTTTTACATAATTCTTTCAATATTTTTTTATTATTTATTCCAATGCTGATTATCCAATAATTATTTTCTACATGATTTTTCATTTTTACATTTTACTAAAAATCCACGTAAGTAACCCCACGGTTTAAATTTAATTCACAAAATTATTATTAGTATTAGTACGAAAGTGAAGGCAGCTTAAACGCTGATCGAACAAGAAAACGTTAAACAATTTATACCAGGTGTCCAATCGGGCAATTCCCAAATAAAAAAAAAATATAATTCTCTTTTTATAATTGAAAATTCAAAACAATAAAAAATAAAAAATTAAAAAAAACTCAACTCAGTCTAAAATTTCTGAATATTGCTTTTTTTACTGAGCTTCTAATAATAACATGTTTCTCTGCAGAAAAATCAGATCCTTGAAAAAATAGTTTTTCTATGATTTTAAGAATCAAAATAATATTACTGATGACATTTTACACAAAAAACATTATTTTTAATTAAAAAAATTAAAAACTTACAAAACGTATTTATTTTAACAATGTTTTATGCTACTGAATTTTTTCTTACTATCGCATTTTTTTATGACTGAAACCGCTAAAACAATTTTTGAAAAAGAAAATTGTTTTAAAATCAATAACTGTATTTAAAGACTATTCACTTATTTTCAAAATTGGAAACAGTACTGTGTAGAGAATGTTTTTTCCAAAAAAATAAGTCAAGATTTATTAAAATCTTAAATTTTTTTTTAAATTGGTAAAAAGGGACAGAAAAAACCCGATCACAAAAAGTATTGTTAAAATCATTATTTGTCGTCAGTTTTAAACTTTTTTCGTGAAAAAAAATGTTATTTCTTTCACAAGAAATGACTGATATTATTTTCATTTTTAAGATCGTAGAAAACTTGTTTACACCAACCTGGTAATTTGCACGATAACTAATTTAAATCAATAGAAATCATGCTTTTGCACAATTTCAAAACAATTTTTATTAAGCAAGCAAATACTTGTTGTATTTCTAATTTTTCTAATAGGATTTTTTTTGAATTTACAAAATTTGGAATTTTCTAATTAAAAAAATAACAAAATTAGGATATTAATTAAGATATTAACCGATTTTTAACCTTTTTTTTTTACTTTTTGCGGACGTCAACACTAAATTTTTTCTCCTCAGCTCAAACATTAATTTTAGCATTTTTTACAAACTACCAAATCAAAAATCTGAATAATTGAATTAATAGTTTTTCAACGCTGTCAATACTTCTAATCTGAAATTATTCCTTTTTGTACAAATTCTAAAAAATATAAAATTTTAAAGACTTACAAAAGTCTATAATTTTAAACTGAACAAATAAAAATGTAATATGTTCGAAATTTCCCAATTTCAAATTAGAATCGTAATCTAAAAAAATGCATATTTTTTCTACTAAGAATTTTTCTCAATTCCACGTCATAAAATAAATTTAGTGTTATTTCCGGGTCCAGTGGCCACCTTTAAATTAGAGCCTAACGCTAAATACTAAACTGGTCCATTTTATAAGATCAAAGAAAATGAATCTTACTTCATGAAGTTATTATCTTACAACTGAACATGAAAATTCGAAAATTGGCAGCATCAATAAATTATTTGTGGACCAGTATCAAAAATAATATATTACTTTCTCTCACTCAACCTATAAAAAACAAACATGAAGGAAACGGAAAAATCAGTCCTCGTTTCACGATAACAAACACGATAAAACGTACAAGATTTTCTTTATACCGTTCCATTCAGCCTCGTGTTTAAAATCCGCTACACCAACTTCCGCGATATCAGGATTCGTCGAAATCTCGACTAGCACTAAACACTTTTTCGAAGATTTCGTTTCCATAATCCTACTACAGTAAGCCATATTTAGAGGCCTCAATAAATCACAAACTTTTCGCCTCAACTCATCCACAACTTCTTCTGTGATGTCGTTTCCTGTTTCTTTTATAAACTCATCAAAGTCTCTCATGCTGTTTAAAATGTCAACACGAGTAGTACCCTCATGAAAACTCATTTTTAAATATCTGTGATAGTTTTCCATTTTGACCCCCAAGTTTATTTTCTTCTGGGGCAGTTTCGTCAAAGTAGCGTATCGATCTGCAGCCGTTTCGTTCGCGAGTGATTCTTGCAACTTTTTTTCTTTGTTCATCAAATCGACCTCGTCTTGCTGTATATCCTCAACGACGTCTTGAATTTTTTCGAGCATCTTCCTCGCAGCTTCATGTTTGGCTTGTTTTTTTGTCGTAGCGATACCTTCTTCTTTGAAAGTGGAGACTCTACATCTGTAGGTGAAAATTCGGGCGTGAGGTGGACCAACATCGCTAACTTCTTCGTAGTCCGGCGGTTGCAGATTATTGTCTGCGCACAATGCCTAGAAATTAGGAGAATACAGTTAAAAATGTACATAAAAATGTAACACTTCAAATTCAAAAATGTACTTCATAGGACTCACAGTCCCTATGGGACAAAATATAGAGACCAAAGGGCACTATTTGTTACGTTTATAGGGTAATCATACGTATGCAATTCTATGAAAATGAGGGGTCAACACAATTTTTAGTTTATGACGCAATAAGTCATAACAAGTGTAAGAAAAACCAAATGCAA
>JAUELO010000023.1:4018537-4028556 GCA_032357855.1 Amphibolips quercusostensackenii
GGTCAAAAAAGAAATTTTTTGGCTGGAAAATAATCTGTTTCAGTTAAGGATTCAAGTATTTTATTGAAAATTCATCCTTTTTGATTATATTCAAATGTTTTTTATTTAACATTAAAATCTTTTTTGGTTTAAATATCGACTAGTACATTTTGTTGTTGAAAATATCAGTATTTCCATGTTAAAAATAAATTTTTGAACTGAAAATTTAATTATTCGGTCTTATTTTTAAATTGACCTGTTTTAGTTGAAAATTTAATTATTTGTTGAAAAATTCATTTATTGAAAAAAAACTTCTTTTTCATAGAAAACTAATTTTCTCGGTTTTAAATGTAACTATTTGGTAGAAAATTAATGTACTTTGTTAAAATTTTGAACATTTCTTGTTCAAAATTAGTATTTCCATGTTAAAAATGAAATTTTTAATTGAAAATTTAATTATTCAATTTTTTGTTTAAAATTGACCTGTTTTAGTTAAAAATTTAATTATTTGTTGGAAAATTTATTTATTTAAAAAAAATCGTATTTTTGATAGAAAATTCCTCCTCTCCGTTTGAAATTCAACTATTTGGTAGAAAATAAATGTATTTTGTTAAAAATTCGTACTTTGTGGTAAAAATATCAAATTTTTGTTGATTGAAAATGCAATTTTATGGCTAAAAATTTGTTTGTTATAGTAGAGAATTCATATATTTTTATAAAAATTTGTCTTTTTTTCTTATATTCAACTGTTTTTTATAAAAAATTTAAATATTTTTTGGTTTAAACATCGACTATTACATTTTTTGTTGAAAATATCAGCATTTCTAGGTTGAAAATAAATTTTTTAACTGATAATTTTATTATCCGATTTTTGGTTCAAAATTGACCTGTTTTAGTCGAAAAATAAATTATTTCTTGAAAAAATAATGAATTTTTTTCTTATTCATCTTTTTTTTTAGATAGAAAATTAATCCCCTGGGTTTTAAATCGAACTATTTAGTAGAAAATATATGTATTTTCTCAACAATTTGTCCTTTTTGTAAAAAACATCAATTTTTTTGCTAAAAGTGCAACTCTATAGTTGAAAATTATTTTGTTTCATTTTTTTTTGTGTTTATTACATTCAACTGTTTTTTATTTAAAATAAATTTTTTTCTTAATTGTCGTTGAAAATTAGTATTTCCGTGTTAAAAATAAATTTTTCAACTGAGAATTTAATTATTCAATTTTCGGTTTAAAATTGACCTGTTTTAGTTATAAATATAATTATTTGTTGGAAAATTTAAGTATTTTTTAAAAAATCGTATTTTCGATAGAAAATTCATCCTCTCGGTTTGAAATTCAACTATTTGTTAGAAAATTAATTATTTTGTTAGAAATTCGTACTTTTTGGTAAAAATTAAAATTTTTGTTGGTTAAAAATGCAATTTTATGGTTGAAAATTAGTTTGTTTTAGTAGAGAATTCATACGTTTTGATAAAAAAATATGTCTTTTTTTTATATTCAACTGTTTTTTTACTAAGAATTAAAATTTTTTTGGTTTAAATATCGACTATTACATTTCTTGTTGTAAATATCAGTATGTCCAGGTTAAAAATAAATTTTTTAACTGAAAATTTTATTATCTGATTTTTAGTTTAAAATTGACCTGTTTTAGACAAAAAATCAATTATTTCTTGAAAAATTAATGAATTTTTTTTCTAATTCATCTTTTTTTTTAGATAAAAATTAATCCCCTGGGTTTTAAATTGAACTATTTAGTAGAAAATATGTGCATTTTCTTAACAATTTGTCCTTTTTCGGAAAAATATCAATTTTTTTGTTAAAAGTGCAACTCTATAGTTGAACATTATTCTGTTTTATTTGTCTTGTGTTTATTATATTCAACTGTTTTTTATTTAAAATAAATTTTTTTCTTAATTGTCGTTGAAAATTAGTATTTCCATGTTGAAAATAAATTTTTTAACTGAAAATTTAATTATTCTATTTTTGTTTTAAAATTGACCTGTTTTAGTTATAAATATAATTATTTGTTGGAAAATTGATGTATTTCTAAAAAAATCGTATTTTTAATAGAAAATTCATCCTCTCGGTTCGAAATTCAACTATATGGTAGAAAATTAATTATTTTGTTAGAAATTCGTACTTTTTGGTAAAAATTAAAATTTTTGTTGGTTCAAAATGCAATTTTATGGTTGAAAATTGGTTTGTTTTAGAAGAGAATTTATATATTTTGATAAAGAATTTGTCTTTTTTTTTGTTATATTCAACTGTTTTTTATTAAAAATTAAAATTTTTTTGGTTTAAATATCGACCATTACATTTCTTGTTGCAAATATTAGTATTTCCAGGATGAAAATAAATTTTTCAACTAAAAATTTTATTATCCGATTTTTAGTTTAAAATTGACCTGTTTTTGTCGAAAAATCAATTATTTCTTGAAAAAATAATGCATTTTTTTTCTTATTCATCTTTTTTGACAGAAAATTAATTTCTTCGATTTTAAATTTAACCATTTAGTAGAAAATATATGTATTTTCTTAACAATTTGTTCTTTTTGTGAAAAACATTAATTTTTTTGTTAAAAGTGGAACTCTATAGTTGAAAATTATTCTGTTTTATTTGTCCTGTTTCTATTATATTCAACCGTTTTTTATTTAAAATAAATTTTTTTTAATTGTCGTTGAAAATTAGTATTTCCAGGGTGAAAATGAATTTTTTAACTGAAAATGTAATTATTCGATTATTGGTTTAAAATTGACCTGTTTTAGTTGAAAATTCAACTATTTGTTGGAAAATGCGTGTATTTTTTTGAATCGTTTTTTATAAGTAATTAATCCTCTGAGTTTAAAATTAAACTATTCAGTAGGAAATAGATGTATTCTGTTAACAATTCATCATTTTTGAAAAAAAAAAATTTGTTAAAAATGCAGCTGTATAGCTCAAAATTAGTCTGTTTTATTTGTCTTTTTTATTAGATTCAATTGTTTTGTTATTTAAAAGTAAAATCCATTTTAGATTTAAATACCAAGTATTACTTTTGTTGACAATTAGTATTTCCAATTTAAAAATTAATTTTTCAACTGAAAATTGATTTATTCGATTCTTGGGTTAAAATTGACCTGTTTTAGTTGAAAATTTAAATATTTGTTGGAAAATCCATTTATTTTTTATTTTAAGTCGTCTTTTTTGATAGAGAATTATTCCTCTCGGCTTGAATTTGAACTATTTGGTAGAAAAAATATTTATTTTGATAACAATTTGTCCTTTTTGGTAAAAACATAATTTTTTTGTTAGAAATGGAACTTTAAAGTTAAAAATAAGTATTTTTTATTGATCTTTTTTCATTATATCAAACTGTTTTTTATTTAAAATGAAAAATAAAAATAAAATAATTGAAAATTAGTATTTCCAGGTTTAAAATACATTTTTTTACTGAAAATTTAATTATTTAATTTTTTTTCAAATAAATCTGTTTTAGTTAACAACTCAACTATTTCTTGAAAAATTTACGATTTTTTCTAATTGTCTTTTTATAGCAAATTAATCCTCTCGGTTTTAGATTAAACTATTTAGTAGAAAAAATATATATGTTTTGTTAAAAATTTGTCCTTTTTGGTAAAAACATCAAGTTTTTGTAAAAAATGCAACTGTATAGTTGAAAATTAGGCGGTTTTATTTGTCTTTTTTGATTAGGTTCCACTGTTTCTTAATAAAAATTAAAATCCTTTTTTGACTTAAATATCAACTATTACATTTTTTGTTAAAAATTTGTATTTGCAGGTTGGAAATTAATTTTTTAACTGAAAATTTAATTATTCGATTTGTAGTTGAAAATTGAACTGTTTCAGTTGAATATTCAACTATTTTTTCGAAAATTCATGTTTTAGTTCAACTATTTGTTGGACATTTTTTTTTAATCGTCTTCTTTATAGAAAATTAATCATCGCGGTTTTAAATTTTAATATTTGGTAGAAAATATATGTATTTTGCTAACAAATCGTTCTTTTCGGTAAACGAATAATTTTTTTGGTTAAAAAGGCAACTATGTGGTTAAAAATGTATGCATATTGTTGGAAATTTGTCTTTCTTGGTCAAAGTTGAAAGTTGAACTAGTTTCTTAAAAGATAATTTTTTTATTTAAAGATTCATAATTGTAGTTGAAAATTCTTTTTTTTTGTAACAAATTATTTTTTCAAACTAAAAATTTAATTATTTTGTTGAGAATTCAACTGATTAGTTGTAAATTGAAATTTTTGATGAAAATTCATCTGTTTTATAGAAAATTCATTTATTTATTAAAAATTAATTCTCCTCAATAACAACTTAACTACACTATTTTTGGTTAAAAAATTATATTTTTCAGTTTTATAATTCAATTATTAATTTAAAAATTATTTCAATAAAATTTAAACTAACATCACATACATTGTTCAAAATATTTAGTTAAAAAATTATGTAATTAGTTTTTAAAAATTTTTAAATTTATAAATTTGGTTGTAACTTCATCTCTTGTGGTATAAAATCAATGCCTTTGGTTAAAAATGCAACTGTTAGGTAGAAAATTAATCTATTTCAGTTAAGGATTCAAGTGTGTTATTAAAAATATCCTTTTGGATTATATTCAACTGTTTTTTATTTAATATTAAAATCTTTTTCTTCAGACTGAAAATTTAACTGCTTTGTAGAGAATTTGTTCATTTGGTTTCAAAATTCAACAGTTTAGTAGAAAATTACACTATTTTCTAAAGTGTTAGAAATTATTTAAAAATTTTAAATCTAACTCACGAGGAACGCAACTGCCAAATTTATCTGGGAATTCGGCAATGAGGTCGTCGCTGATTCGATCCTTAAGGGGGCCCAAGATGATAACCGGACGAGTATACTGGATACCAAGTTGTTGAACAGCTTCGTAAGATAAAACGTTTTCTTCGCTACCTGCATCAACAAAAAAAAAATTATTTCCTCACTCACGAATCAGGGAAAACTTAATTTACAAACAAACTCTGCATCGTGTTAACACAAAAAAATATTAAAATGTAACTTCAAGTCGTTTTAGGGACTGTTGCTGGACTGGACAAGGATATATTTTTAAAAAGCCTCACGAAAATTTAGATGAAACGATCCTTTTGTAGGATCTACCATTTTTTTTCATCAGAGAATTGTATCAATTTAAGGCTTACCATTTATTTATGAAACCTCAATTTTTATAACCCACCTAAAATACAAAATTTTGATTTTCGTGGTAAAATATAAGGAGTAATAAATAAGATTTTTCAGGGTGGCCACTGGCCCGCAATTCCGAGAATTTTGCATATTTTTAGAAGAAAAATCAATACTATTACTTAAAAAATCACAAATTTTGAATCACAGGATATATGCAATTTAAATAGAGATCAATTTCAATTTTTTTTAAATTTCAGGTTTAATTTTTAACTTTTTCGATCACGAAATCGTTTAGTTTACAATGCGTAATTCTAAAATCTTTTACTGCAAAAATTGTCCAGTTTAGGTATTTATTTTTAAGTGAACAATTTCAATTTTAAGAATTTAAAAATTAGGTTTGGAGGACTTAAAACAATTGAACATTAAAAGCGATTGAATTAAAAAATTTTAGATAAAAAAAAAGTTTTTAGTCAAACTGTTTCAATTCAAAAGCCTTAATAGTTAAATAAATTGATACGTCTAATTGAAACTTTATAAAATACTTTAAATTTTTTAATGATTTCAAATTAATGGATTCATAATTAACACAGTTTCAAACATTGTGTTAAAAAAAAATTTTTTTTGTAATATAAGAAGAAAATTTTGGTTTTCTATTTTTTTCTGAATAAGAAAGGACATTTTTTTTATTATTATTTTTATTAAGTTGAAAGGGATACCATTTTTTTTTTTTTTTTTTTTGAAGTGGCAGATGCGACATTTTATATTTTTTAAATGTTTATCGACTTGGAAAGAAAACATTCTGGTTTTTTACATATTTTATGAATTAAAAGGATAATTTTTTAAAAAATTTTTATTGAGTTGTGGAAAAAGAAATTTTGGTTTTCAATTTTTTATGAATTAAAAGTTGGGAAAGAAGAAAATTTGGGTTTCAATCTCTTCTAAACTGGAAGAAGCGCTTCTGAATTAAAAGAAACCCTTTTGTGTTTTTATCATTTTCATTGAGTTGTGAAGGATAAAATTTTTGTTACTATTTATTTTTTCTGAATTAGAAGAGGGATATTATATATTTTTAAGATTTTTATAGACTTTGGATCTTGAAGGAAAGAAATTTTGGTTTTTATTTTTTTTCTAATTTGGAATTTTGTACTTTTGTTATTTTTATTGAGTTGGAAGAGATGAAATTTTAGTAATTTTTTTTTATTGGATGAGACCGTTTTTTTTTACATTTTTATTGAGTTCAATGTGGACAAGTTTGGTATTTTTGATATTTTTATTCGGTTTGGAATACGGAAATTTTAGTTTTTAATTTTTGTTAAATTGGCAGAGATATGTTCTCTATTTTTATTATAAATCTTTTTTTCTTAATTGGAAAAGCGTAACTTTTTATCGTAAACGAGGGACACCGTCAATTTATAAAAGTTTTAAGTTACAGATTTTGCAGTTTAACGGCATTTAGTTTCTAGTTATTTACTTGGAAAGTATTAAATCTTCTATTTATCTTTGAAATCTTTGAAAAATTATTAAAATCTTTCGCAATCTTTAAAATCTTCCTAAAATATTTTGAAATCTATGAAATCTTTGTGAAACCTTTAATATATTTGAAATCGTTTGAAAAATTTGTGAAATCTTTGAAATATTTTATACCTGCATGAAATGTTTGAGAAATTTTTGTAAATCTTTTTAAATATTTGAGAAATTTTTAGTTATCTTAGTGTAATCATTGAAAGCTTTTTAAAATCTTTGCGAATTTTTTTGACCTTTTTGTGAAAACTTTTTAAATCTTTGTAAAATCATTAAAATCTGTGGAAATCTTTGCGAATTTTTTTTAATCTTAGTGTAATCATTCAAATATTTGTGAATTTTCTTAAATCTTCGCAAAATTTTTAAAAATTTTTGTAAAATCTTTCGAAATATTTGTGCATTCATTGAAATCTTTTGAAATCTTAGCCAAACTTTTAGAAATCTTTGCGAAATATTTTTAAATCTTTGATAAATCTTTGTGAAACTTTTGATACCTTTGAAATTGTTTGCAATCCTTGGTTGATCTTTGAAGTATTTGTGCAATCATTAAAATCTTTGTGAAATATTTTGAAATTATTGCGAATTTTTTAGAAATCTTTGTAAAAGCTTTTAAAATTTTTGCGAAAATTTCAAAACTCTTTGTGCAATCATTAAAATCATTATGAAATCTTTTGAAATCTTTGTGAATTTTTTATAAATCTTAGTGTAATTATCAAAATCTTTGTAAAATCTTTTAAAATATTTGCTAAATTTTTAGAAATATAGGTGCAATTAATTAAATCTTTTTAAATTTTCGAGAAACTTTTTGAAATCTTCGAAGTTGTTAGTAATCTTAGTGTGATCATTAAAAACTTTGTGAAATCTTCTGAAACCTTTGCGAAATTTTAATAAAAACTTTTTGAATCTTTGTGCAATCATTAAAATCTTTCAGTCTGCAAATTTTTTAAAAATTTAAGTGTAAGCATTGAGATATTTGTGAAATCTTTTGAAATCTTGTCAACATTTTTTTAAATCTTTAAAAATTTTTTTGAAATCTTTGTGCATTTATCAAAATCTTTGCGAATTAAAAAAAAATGTGTGAAATCTTTTGAACTATTTGTGTAATCATTGAAATCTTTGTGAAGTCTTGGCAACATTTTTTTAAATCTTTGAAAAATCTTTGGAAATCTTTGTACATTCATTAAAATCTTTGCAAAATTTAAAAAAAAATTGTGAAATCTTTTCAATCATTTGTGCAATCATTGAAATCTTTGTGAAATCTTGGCGACACTTTCTGAAATCTTTGAAAAATCTTTTGAAATCTTTGCGAAATGTTTTGAAATCTTTAATAAATCTTTGCGAAAGTTGAGATACCTTTGAAATTATTTGCAATATTTGTTAAATCTTTGATATATTTGAAATATTAATAAAATCTTCGTGCAATAATTAAAATCTTCTGAAACCTTTGTAAAATCTTTGTGAAAGCTTTTGAAATCTTTGAAATCTTTATGAAAACGTCAATATCTTTGAAATAATTTCAAATCTTTTAAATCTTTGCGAAATATTTTTAATCTTTATAAAATCTGCGAAATTTTTGGTAATCTTTGTGTAATCATTAAAAGCTTAGTTAAATCTTTTAAAATCTTTGCAAACTTTATTGAATTTTTCGTAAAAACTTTTAAAATTTTTGTGAAAACATATGTATTCTTTGTACAATGATTGAAATCTTTAGAAATCTTTGCGAAATTTTTTGAAATTTAAGTGTAATCATTTAAATATTTGTAAAATCTTTTGAAATTTTTGAAAAACTTTTAGAAGTCTTAGTGCAATCATTGAAATCTTTTGAAATCTTTGCAAAACTTTTTCATATCTTTGCGAAATTTTTAGTAATCTTAGTGTAGTTATTAAAACGTTTGTGCAAACTTTTGAAATATTTGCGAAATTTTTTTCGGAAATTTTGGTGAAAACTTTTGAAATCTTTGTGCAATTATTGAAATCTTTAGAAATCTTTGCGAAATTTTTTGAAATCTCAGTGCAATCATTTAAATATTTGTGAAATCTTTTTAAATTTTTGCGAAATTTTTGGAAGTCTTCGTGCAATAATTGAAATCTTTTGAAATCTTTGCAAAACTTTTTTATATCTTTGCGAAATTTTTAGTAATCTTAGTGTAGTCATTAAAACGTTTGCGAAAACTTTTGAAATATTTGCGAATTTTTTTTTTTTTGAAAACAAGACTTTTGAAATCTTTGTGCAATTATTGAAATCTTCGCAAAAATTTTTGAAATCTTAATGTAATCATTGAAATATTTGTAAAATCTTTTGAAATCTTGCAAATTTATTAAAAAATTTGGTGAAATCTTTTGAAATATTTATGCAATCATTGAAATATTTTTAAATCTTTGCGAATTTTTTTAAAATCTTTGTGAAATCTTTTGAAATCCATGCGGAATATTTTAAAATCTTTGACAAATCTTTGCGAAACCTTTGATACCTTTAAAATTGTTTGCCATCTTTGACAAACCTTTGATATATTTGAAATCTTTATAAAATCTTTGTGCAATAATTAAAATTTTTTAAAACCTTTGTGAAATATTTGTGAAATGTTTATGAAATCTTTGAATCTGTGAAACATTGATTTTTAGTTTTAGGAGTCCGAATTTCGTAATTTCAACATCGAAAATTTTTTTGCGACCCGGAAAAAAACCCGGAACTTGTATCATCGATTAAGACGGCCACCCTGTTTTTTAAAGCGAAATATAAAAATGGTGTGGTGTTAAAAGAAATCTCCTCGATCCTTAGAGCGATTTCGAAAGATCCTCGATTTATACGGAGAGAACGTTAGAGTCGGACAAGAGCAAAAAAAAAAGAGAAAGCAAGCAGTCGCGACTGTCTTATTTGCGCGAAGCGTCGAGCGTTTAAAAATAAAAAGTGAAATATAAATAAAAATAAAAGTAGAAATATAAATAAAAATAAAAATAGAAATATAAATAAAAATAAAAGTAGAAATAGAAATAAAAATAAAAGTAGAAATATAAATAAAAATAAAAAACGAGGGAAGAAGTCGTTACGCGTAAAACGTAAAGGGTTGACACTTTTACAATATTAGTTTGACGGGTCTTTTCACTCCGGTGCACACATTGACTTACTAAGCTCCTCATTTTCCTCAACACCCTCCTTTTCCAGATAAACTAAAGTCAGTTCCTCCATATAAGGCAGTTCAACACGATACAAAATTTCTCTACTGCCTGTGGCGGAAGACAAATCTTAAATAAATAAAGGAGAAACTCGTTGAAAGGCAAGCATGATGAAGGATGATTGGTACTGTCCCATACAACTAAGTCTAGATTGTTTCAGTCTAAACAAGGCGGATATT
>JAUELO010000023.1:4037938-4051809 GCA_032357855.1 Amphibolips quercusostensackenii
CGGTTTTACTGAGTGAGTCTCGTTTACCCCGAAGGGAAATGACTTAATGGTATAATAATAATAATAATAAACAATCACTTGCATTTAAACTTTTTAATAACTTAGAAAAACAACAGCATACGAAAATACATCGCTAGATAATTAAAACATAATCTACATATGATATTGAATATTAAATTTAGATAAATACATACCTTTCTTTTTTCATGGTTATCTCACCGGTAGATTTAGTACCAATTCTCCATGCTTCAGGGAAGTGAATTGAATAAATTAAAATTTTGATCAATTTAGGCCTAAAATCTAATCTTTTAAATTAAGCAGAGAAAATGATAAAATATTTTTTTGTTCTCGAAATATAATGAAGAATGTGGAAGCATGCGTCGTATTTACACTTTTTGTTAATAATGCGCGGAAAACAACAGACGAAAGAATGCAGTAGAATTTCATAATCAAGAATTGGTCACAACAATTTTAAATAATTATATAATTGCAAAAGAGAGATATGTCTAGAATATAAGTAAACTTTGATTATACAGATGATAGTCAATATTCAATTACATAATCTTAATGTAAATAAACAATTTATGTTACTTAACCAAAAAAATTAAAATTCAATCTTTATGCAGTTTCATATTACAAAAAAATGTATCATTGATTATTAAATCAGGTTACAACATGAAAATCAATAAACTTTTTATTTTCATGGAAACATTTGAATTATGTCTACTTTATATTTTAATAGAAATTTAAATTATTTGTAAGATATTTAACTAATTCTTGGAAAAACTTAAATCATATTTACAGATAATTTTGAAATCTGAATTTAGAGACTCATTTTATAGAATCACAAACAATTATTAATAAAAATTACATAATTGGTATAAAGGTATTTCAAATGTAATTGAACTTCAATTATCTAAATTATAGCCAATATTCAATTACAATTCCTCAAAATAAATAATCAATTTATGTACTTAACTGAAAAAAATTAAAATCTAATCTTCATGTAAGTTAATATTGTGAGAAAAATCAACCAGCTAATTATAATTACTTAATCAGATCACAACCAAAAAAATACTTAACTATATTTTTCATCGAAACATTCAAAACTTTATATATATATTTTATTTTAACTTCGGTTTTCAAAATTTTAATTTTTTAATAAGCTTTTAAACTAACACAAGTAAATTTAAGTTTCAACGGATAAAGTTGATAATTAATTAATCAGTTTGCAATATAAAAGGCATTAAGCAAAATAATTTTTACTTTAGATACATATTTTTTTCAACCATAATTCCCGAAAATTTGATTTATTAATTAGGGCTTATACACGTCAGAAAAATTGGAATCTGCAAGTGATCGTTTAACTTTAATAAGACCTGGTGAAATTATAGTGCTATATATGTCATATTTTATTATTTTGTGCCGCAATGATATTTGTTAAATTTTCGAAATTTTGGGAGTAACGTGATTTTGAATTTCCGAATTGAATTTTTTCTTAATTATCGAAATTTCACGAAAGAAAAGTCCAAACATATTCATGATTTAACTCGTTATTGACGAAGATACTTCTGGTTATGAACTTCGGGTCTAAGCATGAAAATGTTTTCTATGCTCAGCGTGACATGGGTTTAATACTTAGGGGTGCTTGAAATAAAAAGAAATAGTTGACTTGTAGTAATAATTGTTATGAAAAAGTTCTATTAAAAAACACTAAATATTATTATAAATTGCTCATTGGTAAAGGACATTTCAGCATTAATATTACTCATTTTTATGGATAAAGTGATACATAATCCAAAAAATATATCTCCCGATATTATTTGTGAATTTCAAAAGTACATTATTATAAGAAATGTTCATTACAAACATCTAAAGTCAAGAAAAAAATTTTATCTTTCAATTGACCTTCATATATGTCGTCAGTGAGATTTATTATAATTTAGTATGGAAATTTTTTCATTTCGTATTATTTATTAATTTTATGCATAAATTGTATAACAAATGTCAGACAGTGTTAGCAATAACATGATTTGATGATCAAGTGTCACTTTGTTGATAAAAAAAATAAAATTAATGCTTAAATCTCTTATACAAATGAGCAATCTATGATATTCTGTGTTTATTAATAAAAATTCTTTAAACAATTATTATTGCAAGTTAACAATTTTTCATTTCACGCACTCTTGAGTATTAAACCGAAGTCACGCTGAACATGGACGATATCTCTGAAACCAGAAGAGTCTCCATCAATTTTTTTCTCATGTTTGAAAGGTGACTTCATCCTCATTTAACTAAAATTCAAATAGGGTATTTTCGGGAAAAATTAAATCAATAATTTGTTTGGACTTCCTTTCGGATGAAATTTTACAATTTTATATGGAAGCTTTTATAGCTTGGAAATCTATAATTTCATCTCTAATACCTTCAAATTTTGAAAAAAATTAAACCATCATTTCCGTGAGTGTAGACAATTAAAAAAATTCAATATGGCGTAACTCCTAAAATAATTTTTTTTAATCCTTCAGAATTGAAATATATCTCATATTTGTAGCCCTATATTTTCACAAATTTTTATTAAAATCGAACGACCACTTTCAGATTTAAAGAATTGCACTGACCCAGTACCCTTTTTTAAAAAAATAAAAAATTTACATACAATTTTGAAAAGAGAATTCAGAAACTCATTTTGAAAAAGAAAAATCTTTTTAAAAACGTGTATAATTGTAACAGAAATATGGTAAACATAAATAAATTTTTATTTTACAAATTTTTAACAATATTCTATTAAATTACCTTAAAATAAATGATCAATTCATGTTACTTAATAGTAAAAAAATTAAAAATTAAATCTTCCTGCAACTTAATATTGTGAAAAAATTAATAAGTTAATATTTCATCAGTGCACAACATAAAAGGCATTAAATAATTATTTTCATGAAAACATTCAAATTAATTGTCCTTTATATTTTTTCCTTGAAATTTTATTTCTGAAAATTTTAAATTATCAATTATCTTCAATACTAATTGAACATTGAAATAACTATTACTTTACCTTTTTTTTAATTTTTACTTTCATTTCTAAGAATCTGATTTATTAGTAGCATTTTACACTAATTTCAGAAACAATTAGAACATATTCATACATAATTCTCAAAATTAAATTCAAATATACATTTTATAATATTAGACACGTTTGAAAAATTATATATAAGTAGAATAGGAGTATTTTAAATATAATTATACCTTTATTATGCAAATTATATCCAATATTGGATTACATAACCTTCCAGTAATTAGTCAATTTATATTACTTAATTTTATAAAAACTCAATTTTAATCTTCATTTAATGAAATATTGTGACCAATCATTTAGCTAATAACTAATTAATCGTTTTACAAAAAAAAGCATTAAACTATAAAGTCCATTAAAACATTCAAATAATTTTTACTCAATATTTTTTTGATCTTTTATTTCTGAAAATTCTATTCATTAATAACCTTCTAAACTATTTCCTGAACATATAAGTTTTGATAAAATCAGTTGATAACTTAGTAATTAGTTTACACCATAAGAAAATCAAACTATTATTTTCATTGGAACATTCAATAATTTGTAGTTAAAATTTTTCTTTTTTTAATTTTAACTTTCATTTATAAATATTTCATTTATCAGTATGATCTTTAAATGATGTTAGAAAATTCAAGTTTTAAAAGAATAAATAAATAATAATTCAATAATAATTTATGTAAATAATAAAATAATGTTTAACATTATTTTTATCAAAACAGCCGAATAATTTTTTATTTGTATATTTAAAAAAAAATTAATTGCATTTCTGAAAAATTGAGCAATTAATTAACCTTTTATACTAATTTCACAAAAATCTAAACACATGTCTGTATTATTCTAAAAATTTAATTTAGATAATCATTTCACAACATCGCAAACATTACAAAAAATAATATAATTTTAATGAAATATTTAATTGCATAACCTTCAAGTAAATAATAAATTTACATGACTTAATGGAAAACATTTAAAACTTAATCTTTGTTTTAACCAATATTGCAAAAAAAAATTTAGCTAATATTTAAACAATCAGTTCAGAACATAAAAAGCATTTAATAATTATCTTCATTCAAGCATTTAAATCATTTTCACCTATTAGTTTCCTTAAACTTTTAATTATCAATAAACTTTTAAACTAATTCCAGAAGAAATTAAAACATATGTACAGATAATTTTAAAAATTAAATTCACTCATTTCACAATATCAAAAGCATTTAAAAAATGAAGGTCCTGGAATAGAGGCATTTTAAGTATGAATACATTTTCATTATACAATTTATAGCCAATATTCAATTACATAACCTCAAAATATCACAAACATGAAAAAAATTATATAATTGTAATACAAGTATTTTAAATAAAAAATTAACTTTCATCATACAAATAATAGCCAATACTCAAGCACAGAATCTCAATATGAATATCCGATTTACTTTCAGCATAAAAAGCATTAAAAAATTATTTTCAATGAAATATTGAAATAATTTTCACATTATATTTTTTTCTTTATTTGAATTTCCTTTTGATACATTCAATTTATTAATGGCCTTTAAAAATAATTCAAGAAAAAATTAAAATACATGTACATATTAATCGATAATTTTACAACAGAAAAAGCAGTATATAGTTAACATCATCTAAACATTTAAATAATTTTCACCTTATGTTTTCTAAAAATTTGAAATAATAATAACCTTTTTAACTTATTTTATGAAAAAGTAAAATATATGTAAATATAATTTTCAAAGCAGAATTTGGATACTTATATCCCATTATTACAAATACTTACAAAAATTATATAATTGGAATAGAGATATTGTTAGCATAAATAATCTTTTATTTCACAAATTATAGACAATATTTATTTGCATAACCTTAAAGTAAATCATGAATTTATGTACTTAATTAAAATAATTAAAATTCAATTTTTATCTAACATAATATTGTAAAAAAAATTACTCAGTTAATAATTAATTCATCTGTTCACAACATAAAAGGTGGCGCCACGAACTTTGAAAATTTTGACATCACGGAGTATAGTCTACACTTCAGTAATAGAAGTAGAAACTTTGTACTCGATTTATACTATATTAAATTACTACAACCATGTAGTCAATTCCTACTATCCCACAATCTTACACAAGATGGAGGTTACCTCTTTTTATATGAAGGATAGATTTCGAATATAATATTTTTAAACTAATTATTGTAAAGTTTAAAAAATTGTATTCGGCGTCAGCATCTGGCGATCCCTCAGCTGCGTGAGAGGAAGTTGGGTAGTGGGGGTACAGTAAGCAGGTATTCGTTCAAATGGGCATCGCCCATAGTATAAAGCTTTCTCCAGTTAACAATAAGTTTGAAAGGAATCGAAGCGAATCAGTGTTTGTCGAATCCGAATCAAAACCATTTCCCTTGTTAGGGGTCGTTAAAACGCACACAATGGGCTTTATGTGACTCGAAAGTAGATAATCTCGTAACTGAATTCATATTCCAGGACAAATCTATACTCGCATATCGTCGAAATGAACAATAGTCGCATTGTCACGTCCGAGTTCGTCGAAACTAGCTGTTGTTCAATGTTGAATTGCAACTCGGGGTTATAGAGCAAGCTGAGGAGTTATTGTTACAAATACATAAAATAAGCTTGTTAGGGCGAACAAGGTAAAGTTTAGACGGCAGGTTAATCAAGTGTGGTTTTATGCAAAGGAGCAGGCAGGAAATCCTTGTTAGTATTTACACTTTCAGACCCACAGTAAAATAGAATATTCGTCATATTCAGATCGTTGGTGACCTGAAGATATTCATGAATATCCTATGAATAATTGAGGAGCTTAGTTTCAAAACACCGTGTATTCAAGAAATACTCTTTTCATAACACCCTGTCTCGAAAATCGACTTCTGAGGCTAATTTTAGATCAGTTTTACCATAGTAATTCGGAAAAGTGGAGAAGGAGGCACAGGAGGAGGAGGAGCAACTGGAGAAGGAGGAGGAGCAAGTGGAGAAGGAGGAGCAACAAGTGGAGAAGGAGGAGGAGCAAGTGGAAAAGGAGGAGGAGAAAGTGGAGGAGGAGGAGCAAGTGGAAAAGGACGATGAACAAGTGGAGAAGAAGGAGGAGCAAGTGGAGAAGAAGGAGAAGCAAGTGGAGGAGAAGGAGGAGCAAGTGGAGAAGGAGGACTCCAGCTATCCAACTGATCAGTCGTGCATATTAGAAACAAAACTCGAACTTTCATCAGGTTTGTTTAAGAAAAAGAACTAGGCTCCTCGTTTGATCTTCAAATTAGTGCGAAACCCTAATTGTTAAGGATCAAAGTTTTGTACATAATACTTACGGGCGGGATCGTTTTCATTCTCAGGTGTTGTGGGCGACCCTACACAAGCAGGCAAACAAAACACATGTCACGTTACACATATAAACACAAAAGCTCATTCGGGATTGACTCGGACCTGGCTCGATTTTTTATAGATATTTCATCAACGATTTTCTTCCAGAGACAATTAGTAAAAGCAATACAAGGGTGACTCTCAATCGAAAAGTGTTTTAAACATGGTGCCATGATTCGGAATTTTGATTTGATTCAGAATGACTGAAAAAATTCATGCATATTACATGGATCGCGAGAATCTTTTAAATCCTGGTTAAATCAGGCGGTAGCGTTTCGAGTCTGTAACCAGAAAGTCCGGGCTCGATTCCTGCTTCAGTCATTAATTTTAACCATTTTTTTTAAACAAAAAAATTGTTTTTTTTCGGCCGTTACCATTTTTACTACTAGAAAATTTTTTTTTTGTAGAAAATTCTCTTTTTTTTATTCAATTAAACATTTAAATTTTTGTTATTATTTTCATATCAGATGAAAATGAACTATATGAAAAAAGTATAATAAGAATAAAATAAATACTTGAATGAAAAAAAAACAGTAAAATAAAACAATACATAAATGGAATATAAATGAAATATAAATAAAGGAAATTTTCAGATTTCGAAATCCTGATTTAAGAATGTTTCAATTTTTAAACGATGTTTGGAATTATTTAATTTTCAATGCTTCAAGTTTGAATTCATAATTTCGAAAGTTCCCAATTAAAAAGAATATATAATTTTCAAAGACTTAGAATAATTATACTTTAACAATTCACAATATTAAAATTTTTTCAATTTTTATCGGCGAAAATCATTCATAATGAAATTATTATTAAAAGTTTTTTATTATTAATAATATTTTATTATCTTCAAAATTTCTATAATTTCAATGAAAAATTATAGATTTGAATGCGCCATTGTAAAAAAATTTAATTTTTGAGGCCCTAAAACTTAAGTTTTTTGCTTCAAAAGCTTAAATTCGAAAATATTTGGTTAGAGATGTCTTATTTTTTGGAGGTTTTTAATTTCAAATTTCAAAATGTTGTAGTTTCAAACGAAAATATTAAACATATCAGGACAATTTCACTATTAAATCTTTCAAAATTTCATATTGAAAGCCTTGATAGTTAGTTTTACATTTATTATTTTACATTTAAATATTCTGAATTTTTTGGTTCCTATTTTAAACATATAAAATTGTCTGTTCTTTTTTTAATTTTTCGAAATCGTACAATATAAAATCAAAAGACTTGATAGTTGCACAATTTTAAATTTGATTTTAAGTTTAATTTTAATGCTTAAGATTGTTTGATTTTTAGTTTAAGATTTAAACAAATTAATTATCTAAAATTAAAAAATATTTTATTCAAAGATTTTAAGAATAAATAATAATTCTAAATGAAAATATACATTGAATTATAATTTTTTTACGTGATGACAATTTAAAATTCTAGAATTTCAGAAGCTTCGATTTTGAAAAGTTAAATTTAGTTTTCAATTTATAATTGTCAAATTTTCATAGCTTCGAAATAAAAATTATCTGAATTAAAAAGTTTTCAATTTTAAACGCTTTAATAAGAAACAAAACAATTATAATTTCTTTGAATTTTAAAACATCCAGTATTCAAAATTCTAATCAGAAATTATTCAATTTTGCACATGTTGAAATTGTCCTATTTTCAAAATTTCAGTCTAAAATCATACAATTTCGAGATTCTTTAATTCGAAATAAAATTTTTCCATGTTTTAAATTTTAGTCTGAAAATTTTCAATTTTTAACCCCTTTAATTTTAAATTATTCAGTTTTACACGCTTTTTTTCAGAAATGATACAAGTTCAATTTCTTTTCATTCCATTCGTAATATTGTCCTTTTTTAAAAATTAAGAAAAAAAATAGCAAATTCAAGCCTTAAAAATGAAAAGATTTAGAACTAGGCATTGCAAATTGAATTATTTGTTATTTAAAGATGTTCAAAAATATTAAAAATTTCAAACTCAAATTAAAAAAAAAATCGAGTTCAAAGACTTTGAGTTGTGCAGTTTCAAAAATTGGAATCATAGCGATCTTGTTTTGTATTCTGTTTAATTTTCAATCTGAATATAATTTAATTTTAATCTTAAATTTTTTTATACATGAAATTTCAACAATTTTCAAATAAAATTATCCAATTTTTAACATTTTAATCTGAATTTTTAAATTTTGAGAGCTTCTGATAAAAAAAGTTCAATGTTAAACCTTTTTAATTTCAAATTATTCAACTTTACACGCTTTTATTTAGAAATTATAAAAGTTCAATTCCTTTTAATTCGATTCGAAATATTGTCTTTTATAGAAAATTTTCCTGGATCTAAAATTGTTTAGTTTTGAACGTCTTCAATTAAAAATTGTTTAATAGATTATTGTTTTTAATTTCAAGCGCTTTCAATTCAAAATTATAAATTATTGTATCAAAAATTTTAAAAACTGAAAATATTTAGAACTTTGTTTAATAATGAATTTTTAAACTGTTTATATTCTTAATGTTATGAAATAAAAATCCAGTGAAGAAAGCGCGCACTTTGCGCGCGTGCCTTTTCTGCTAGTTATTTTTATAAATATTCATATTTCAAAATGATAATTAAGGAATTATGTTTTTCAACAAAAAAATTGCACAAGGTATTAACATTTTTCAAGTATGACGTGGCACTGCCTTCTCCTTGAAATACTGGCTTCGGAAGTGATAAAATTTAACAAAACCAATTTTTTCATATGAAAAACAATGTTTAAAAATTAATATTTTGTCTTGATTCAAATAAATTTAATAGTCAATTGCAATTCAAAAAGATGTAAATGAGAAAAAAATTGGCAAAAAAATACCGGCATCAGGAATTGAGCCCGGACTTTCTGGTGACGAATTCGGGAGTTAAGACTTTTGAATCGCGGACTATGTAACGTGCGTGAATTTTTTTAAACCTGCTTTTCTTAAAAATTTCTAAAAGCACATCTTATCACTTTAGCATAAAATAAAAAAATTCTGAATTGAAAAATGGAAAAATGCATAAAATGTAGAAATGAGAATGAAATCGAGAATCAGGTCTCTTGTCGATAAAAAGAAAGTAAATTGAAATAATAGCTGTCGAATATTCAGTAATCGTTACTCTTGAAATGAATATGAGACAAAATTAAGTAATGAAATTCGTATCTTTGAGGGGATGAAAGAGTTGCAAAATAGGTGGCGATACATGTAACATGAGTCCGAACATGCTCTGGTCGTGCAGGTGGATTTGAATTGTTTTTTGATACTCACGTTCTTGATCAGAACCGTCTTCGGATTTGTCGTCTTTACTTTTCATAAAGGGGAATTTCCTGCTGAAGGAAAAGTTTTTCTTTTTCCTATCGAGCGTCGATTGCTGTTAGGGAAAGAAACATTTTTCATTATCTTTATTACATTACACTTTTTTTAATACATCTATTTTAACTAAAACTATAATTTTAGGGTGTCCGCAAGACTTGATTTTGAAAAATTCCATAACTATTCTTTGATTAATTTTTCATTTTTCCTAACTATCACTATTTAAAGAAGAGAAATTCTAGTCTTGTAACATTTTAATATAGAATCTTTTATAAATGGAATAGAATAATTTTTTATTTGAATTTATGAATTATTAATTTAATATTCTCAGGGCTGCCACAGCCTAATTTGGCTTGTGTTCTTATGAATTTGAAAAAAATCAAATGAATTAAAAAAAATTTGAAAAATTCCATTCATTTCAGTAAAATTGGATTAAATTCAATTTAAATTTAATTAAATAATTAAATTATTAATATTAATTATTAATAAATCAATATAATTTGATTATTAATTCAATAAATTAATCAATTTAATTTATTAATTAAATTTAATAATAATTAATTCCGTCATTCATTAATACTTAAAAATAATTTTAATCATTAATTTAAGTTTTTAAAATTAAATTTGATTTAATTCGAAAAAAATCATAAAAATTCATGGTAAATTAGAAAAAAAATCAAGTAAGTTTAAAACAATAAAAAATACAAAACAAAATCAGTAAGTTTTAAATGGGTTTATACGAATTTAAGGGAATTGAAAAAAGCTGATTAAATTCCTAATAATTCAAGATGAATTAAACAAAACAAAAAAAATCCATTGAATTAAATAGAATTAAGTGAATTTGAAAAATTCAGGTGAATTAGAAAAAATCAAAAAGTTTCAATAAAAAAAAAAATTAAAAAATATTCAGGATAAATTCATATGAATTCAGGATAAAATCAAAATAAATTTAAAAAATGGAAAAAAATAGCTTTAAAAAAACTTTCAAAATACCCTAAAATAGTTTTAATCTTTTGATATCCCATTAAATTAGTGGAATCAATTAAAATCTTTTCGGAATCTTTTTGAGTAACCTATAATATTTCAAATATTTTTAAATCCCTAGAAACTTTTTAAAGCTTTCAAAAATGACTTGGAATTTTGAAAAATATCCTAAAATCTTTTCAATCATTTTGGAAACTTTCAAAATGATTTACACAAATTAAAAATCCGTTGGGATCTTTTAATACTCCCTCAAATATTTCAAATCCTTTAAATTCTTTGAAATTATTAAAATCAATTAAAAATTCCTTGAAATCTTTTAAAATATCCTAGAATATGTCACTTTCTTCAAAATCTTTTAAGATCCCTTGAAATTTTTTTTAATTAATGAAAATCACATGAGAATTTAAAAATTTTTTAAATCTGTAGAATTACTTTCAATGATTGAAATCTATTAAAAACACCCAAAGATATTTAAAATCCTGTACAAGTTTTGTAAAATAATATTTCTGAAAATCTTAAAAATATCTTGGAATATTTTAAAACATCCCAAAATTTTTAAAATTCTTTGAAATCCCTTACAATTATTGAAATTATTTAAAAATTTCTTGAAATTCTTTAAATATTGTAAAATATTTTATTATTATAAAAATTTTAAATTCCTTCCATTATGGAAAATAATTCGAAAATTCTTTGAAATCCTTTAAATATCGTAAAATCTTTAAAAAATTAAAATTTTTTTAGAAAAACCTAGAAATATTTGAAAATCTTTGGAATCTTGCGAAATCCCTTAATTCTTGTAAATAAATACTTTGAAATACATTCAAATATTATGAAATTTCGTAAAATTATTACATGAAATCTAATATTTCATGAAATCTTTTCAAATTTTTTTAAAGCTGTTGAAAATTTCTTGTATTTTTAATAATATCCTAAAATATTTCAAAGTCTTTTGAAATTCCACCAATTCACTGAAATAAATAGAAAATTTCGTGGAATGTTTAAAAATTACCCTAAAATGTTTCAAATCTTTTTAAATCCCTTGAAATTTTGTAAAGCTCTTGAAAAGTACTTGGAATTTTAAAATTTACATGAAATCTGATAATTACTGAAATCCTGGAAAATTTATCAAAATGATTTAAGAGCTTTTAAAATCCCTTCAAAAGATAGAAATCCTCAGAAATTTTATAAGATCCCTTAAAATCTTTTAAAATATCCTAAAACCTTATAGATCCTGTAAGATCATACCATGTCTTTCGAAATTCTACTTAATTCTTCGAAAACCTAAAAAAAAAAAAATTGTGTTTAAATCCCTTAAAATAATTAAAAATTCCTTGAATATTCAGCAATCTCCTAAAAATGCCTTGGAATGTCTTAAAATACCTTAAAATATTTTTAATTCTTTAAAATATTTTTAAATCCCTTGTAAAATTTTAGGGCTTTTAAAAATTCCATGAAATTAAAAAAAAAAAACTATAGAATCTTCTACGTCTTTTGAAATCCATTCAAATTCTAGAACCCTGTTAAAAATTATACGAATCTTTTACCCTAAAATATTTTCTAAAACTTCTAAAATTTCTAAAATTTTTCAAAACACCTGACTTTTTCCTGATTTTTAGGTTTTCCCTAACCTGCGGCCACCCTATAAGTTCATGAAATTTGTTGTGGAATTAGGAGAAGTTTGGATGTATTAGTTCACACAAATTCCTTAAGAGGGTGGTTTCGGGGGAGGGGGGGATGACCATCAGAATGTTATAAACCTTTGTTGAAGAAAGTACCTTGTCCATTATGACAGGCATATGACCCTGGAACTTTACGGAACGATCTCTGGCACGTTGCTTGCGTTCCCATCGTCTACGAGAAGGGATGATTCCCAGACCTTCATCTTCACCCTGAGGAGTGACTCTTCTGGCTTGCCACCATTCATCGTCACTGGCATTCGTGACGTGAAGGATTTCTCCATATCGGAAAGCGAGTCCACGACTTGGCAACCCATCATCCTTGTTAGGATCGTAGTCAAAAAGTGCCCTGAAAAAAGATTATGTCATATTACCCAAAGTTCCATATAACCTCGTGTGTCATATTACCTCATGTGTCATATTGCCATATGTGTCATATTGCCCATGTGTCATATTAACCCCATGTACCATATTACCCACATGTATCATATTACTCTCATGTGTCATATTACCCCCCATGCAGTATTACCCCGTGTTCCATATTACCCAAAATATAATACCCTGACCAAAAACATAAACCCAAATTTTGGTAAACCTGTGTTTATATCACATCAAAGGTAGGTTAGCGCCCTAGTTTTCTAATAAAAATACCAGAGTAATAATCAAAAATTAATAAATCAGAATTCAATAAAATTAATTAATTATTAATATATAATAAATATTAAAATATAAATATAAATATAAATTTTTCATAAATTCATAATTTAATTAAAATAATAAAATAATAAAAAATTTATTAATTTTTCATAATTATTAAAAAATTAATTAATAATAATTAACTTTTGTAAAAAAAAAAAACATATTTTGTTAAACTAGATAAGATTAATATTAAAATAAAATTTTAAATATTTCACAGTATCTATTACAAAGTAATAGAAAAAAGGGAGCAAGGAAAAGCACGAAAATAACCTATAATTGTTTAAAATTGCAAGTTTAATTTTTAAAGTCAAATTGTTTTCCAAATAACCGACTTCGGGTAAAAAACGCTAACATACCTTATAACTGGTTAAATATTGTAAATATTCTTTGAAATATGATTTTTTATTGACACTAACAATTCTAGAAAAAAAAACAACACAAACATACCAAACTAATGTTTTTTTTTTAAACAACTGAGTTCCTGCAAAAAATATTAATATAACCTAAAATTGTTCCAAAATTGTAAATCTTCTTTGAAATCTATAGCATTTTCAACGAAAAATACGAGCATAACCTAAAATTGTTAAAAAAATGTATCTTTCTTGAAATCCAATGATTTTTTATTAAAAGTACCGATTTCAGGTATAAGACTCCATCAGAACAAAAAATTGTGAATTTAATGAATTAATGATAATCTGAAAAAGCTTATGATTTTTTAAATTAAAAATACCAATTTTTGACGAAAAAC
>JAUELO010000023.1:4107571-4118772 GCA_032357855.1 Amphibolips quercusostensackenii
ATATATATATAATATAGCTATAATATAATTATAAGGCATAAACTCGTGTAAGTAAAATTAATCTGGATACCATATTGATGAATTTTAAATTGTAGATTTTTTTTGTCTTACGGTACACATAACAAAACAAAAATTTTGGATGGATTCAAAAGATTGAAATCTTTGTGAAATTATTGATATATATTTATAAATGATTTCAATAATTTTACAAAGATTTCAATTATTTTAAAAAATTTCAAATAGATTTTAAAAATGCACACAGATTTCAATAAATTCAAAAATATTATCAAATATTTTTAAAAAATATTTTAAATATTGCGAAAAGATTTTTAAATCACAAAAATTTCATAAATATTTGCATGATTTCACAAAGAATATAAATTTTAAAGATTGCACAATGATTTTAATGATTTTCCAAAGATTTCAATAACTTCACAAATATTACTAAATATCTCAGAAAGATAACAATGATTTTTCAAAGATTTAAAAGATTGGACAAAGATTTCTATAATTTACAAATATATATTTAGAAAAAAAATTCAGATTTCTAAAAGATTTTCAAACATTTCACAAATATTTGAATGAATTCCCAAAGATTTGACAAAGATTTCAAATATTTCGTATAGATTTTAGATAGATTTCGAAGATTGTAAAAAGATTTCCATGATTTCCCAAATATTTCAATCACTTCACAAATATTACAAAATATATCAAAAATATTACAAAAAAAATTTTTAAATATTTCAATTATTTCTCAAAGATTTCACAAATATTTCAATAATTTTACAACTATTATCAGATATTTGAAAAACATTTAAAATCTTACGGAATTTTTTTTTAAGATTTCTGAAGATTTATAAAAATTTCAGGAAGTTTTTACAAAGTTTTTAATGATTTTTTAAGGATGTCAAAGAATTGAAATATTTTGCAAATATTTCTGATAGATTAAGAAGATTTCACAAAGATTTCAATTATTTACAAAAATTTCAAATAGATTTCAAAAATGCACAAAGATTTCAATAAATTCACAAATATTATTAAATATTTTTTTAATATTTCAAATATTTCGCAAAGATTTTTAAATCACAAAGGTTTCATAAATATTTAAATGATTTCACAAGGAAAATAGATTTTAAAGATTGCACAAATATTTAAATGATTTCCCAAAAATTTGACAAAGATTTCAAACATTTCGTATAGATTTTAGATAGATTTCGAAGATCGTAAAAAAATTCAATGATTTCCCAAATATTTCAATAACTTCACAAATATTACAAAATATTTCAAAAATATTACAAAAAATTTCAAAAATATTTCAATTATTTCTCAAAGATTTCAAAAATATTTAAATAATTTTACAAATATTATCAGATATTCGAAAAATATTTTAAATATTACGGAAAGATTTTTAAAGATTTCTAAAGATTTCAAAAATTTCAGGAAGGTTTCACAAAGATTTTAATGGTTTTCTAAGAATGTCAAAGAATTTAAATATTTTGCAAAGATTTCGGATAGATTAAAAAGATTTCAATTATTTAAAAAAATTTCATATAGATTTCAAAAATGCACAAAGATTACAATAAATTCTCAAATATTATTAAATATTTTTTTAATATTTCAATGATTTTCCAAAGATTTTAATAACTTCACAAATATTACCAAATGTTTCAGAAAGATAACAATGATTTTCCAAAGATTTCAAAGATTGGACAAAGATTTCTATAATTATAAAAATAGATATTAAAAAAATAACTCAAATATTTCTCAAAGATTCACAAAGATTTCGCCAATATTTAATTGATTTCCCAAAGATTTGAAAAAGATTTCAAATATTTCGTATAGTTTTTAGACATATTTCGAAGATTTCCTAAATATTTCAATAACTTCCCAAATATTACAAAATATTTTTAAAATATTTTAAAAAATTTCAAAAATATTTCAATGATTTCCCAAATATTTCACAAATATTTCAATAATTTTACAACTATTATCAGAGATTCGAAAAATATTTCAAATATTGCGGAAAAATTTCTACCGATTTCAGAAGATTTCAAAGATTTTACAAATTTCGAATACTTCGCAAAGGTTTTAGATAGATTTCAAAGACTGCACGAAGATTTCAATGATTTCCAAAAGATTTCATTAAGATTTTAAAAATTTCGCAAGGATTTCGGATGGATTTAAAAGATTTTACAAAGACCTTAATGATTTCAATAATTTCACAAATATTACAAAATATTTTGAAAAGATTTCCAAAGATTTCAATTATTTAAAAAAATTTTTAATAGATTTAAAAAATGCACAAAAATTTCAATTAATTCATAAATATCATCAAATAATTTTCAAATATTTCAAATATTTCGCAAAGATTTTCAAATCACAAAGATTTCATTAATATTTTAATAATTTCACAAAGAAGTAGAATTTTAAAAAGAAAATCAATTTTAAAGATTGCACAAAGATTTCAATAATTTCCCAAATATTTCAACAACTTCAAAAATGTTACCAAATCTTTCAAAAATATTTGAAATATTTTGCAAATATTTACGAAAATTTCAGAAAGTTAATAATGATTTTCCAATGATTTCAAAGACTTGAAAAATGTTTAAAATATTTTAAAAAGCTTTCCAAAAATGTCACAATTTTTTAAACAATTTTCTAAGGCTTTCAAAGATTTTAAATAATTCGCAACGATTCCGGATAGATTAAAAAGATTCCACAAAGATTTCAAATAGATTTCAGACAGCGCACAAAGATTTCAATTATTTCACAAATATTATCAAATATTTCAAAAACAGTTGAAATAATTCTCAAGGACTTTCGAATAGAATAAAAAGATTTTACAAATACTTCAATTACATTACGAAGATTTCAGGCAGATTTTTGAAAAAAATTAAAACAATCGAATGAGTTTAATCATTCGATTTCAGAGAGAACCGGCAAGCGTGGCCATGCGGCATGCGCCTTGTTTTGCTAAGAAAATCTCTACTGCGCATAAGCGGGGCGTCGATGCGAGTTTGCTCTAACGTGCGCTTTGTAGTTTTTACCGAACGGATAATAATTCCTCCATTCCAGCTCTGAAAAGATTCTGTAAATAAGAGTGAAGTCTCACGAAAGTGAATGCGAAAATTTAATGCACGACTAGAAAAATTACAGAGCTAATATTTATTTTTTAATATACAGTACATAATATATTCCTAAAAATTTATTAAATTATACTCATATTAGACAAAATTATGCCGAAACGCCACTATATCCAAATTTTACCACAAATTTCGGTAATGATTACCGAGCAAATTTTCTCCGCGCGTCGATGTTTATCAACGCTCATTACCTATACTGTCTTTCCTAATTTAAGATGTAGTATTTAAGAGTAAATATTTTCTAATTTTATGAGACTTTTTAAAAAATTTTCATGTTTTTTAATTTTTACTTAAATTTGGCTGGAAAATTCTAAATTGGCATCGGTTTTATGTTCTTTTTGATGTTTTGGGTTTACTCTTCGAAATTAATCTTATTGTTTAATTTCCTCAAACTACTTAATCTCAGGTGCAATTTTTATATTTATTTAAGAAACGATTCAATTATTTCTTGTTCTTTTCAATATTACTAATTTTAAATATAATGGCATTTAGATTTAAAAACCTTTTAAAAAAGGTACGCACTGTACCGAAACGTACGTAAATAATTGCGAAAGCATACGCAACGTATAAACAATATAAAATAATTACAATTACTCCAAACGTGATAAAAAATATAAAAATTCATAATTTAAAAATAAAATGCCAAATTTTTTTTCCACGGCCCACAATCTTACCTCTTGAAAAGCTTGTCTCTTAAAAGCCTGCGTCCCAAAGTAACAAAGGGAATAGGAAAAATCTGTTGCCTATTCCGAGTCATAGCGTGACTTCCGGTGGATCCCAGTCTCTTCTCAGGAAGAAGGGATCGGATCATTCCTGTTCTCGGACGACATCCATGATTTGTTTTTAAATTTTTCAAAAAATGCTAATCATGGGATCGTGATTTATTTCCGTAGCATAAATAAATATAATTAGACACTGCACTGATATTCCAATTTATTTTCACTGTTCACTTTTTTTTTTATTTCGCACTCTGCATTCCTTCCCTCTTTTCTGCTTCCTCTTTCGAGTTGCTTCGACTCTCGATGTTATATTTAGCGCTCCACCATATTTTTATGGGGTCGACACCTCCGCAAATATGCCTTCGTCTAGGCACCAATATAGTCACTTTATGTCCAACGAATGTTTAACTTTTTACACTTTACACCTTCCAAATTTAAATTTTAGTCTTTTATGGCCTAAAATGATATAAACTAAAATTTTTTTTGAATTTGCTTAGGGGAGACAACACTACAGTGGATAATGAATCTACAGTAGATTATCCTTAATTAGAATACTAATTTATTTAAAAAAATTTGTTCAATTCAATTAATAGTTAAGAAAATATACGCGTTAATTAATTGAAATTGGAATTAATTACTTTACGTATATTTGTGCTTTTAATTATTATCTAATATAGGTCAATCATCCGCTGTAGGGTAGACTCCCCTATTATCGAATCAATTTCACATTAGGCAGTTTCTACACGATGAAGAAATATGTTGTTTATTACAAGAAATTAGGGTAAAAATATTTCTTTAATTTAAGAAACAAAAAATTTCCACGAAATTAAGAGAATTTGAATTTTTACGTCCATTAAAAAAAAAACAAAGTTACAGATTTTATAGTTTTTGACATATATTAAATGTTCTAATTTATTTTTCGGCAAACCGTATTTTTCCAAATGAAAAAAAGTCTGTTTTTCAAAAAAAAAGACAAATTCTTTTTTAAAGTTTTTTATATTTTTATTTTTTCCATCCTCTTTTGAAATAAATCCAACAAACATTTCAGTCAAAAAATAAAACAAAATTTCAACCAAATTTTTGAATTTTGAAGCAAAAAAAACAGACTTTGAGCTGGAAAATATGTATTTTCAACAAAAAAAGTTAATTTTCAACTAAATAGTTGTTTTTTTCTAGGCAAATTGTATTTTTCCTATTTGAGAAAAAAAAATTTCTACGAAATTTAGAGTATTTGAATTTTGACGTCCATTTTTCAAAAAAAAAATTTCTTTAAAATTTTCAAATTTTTAACATGTATAAGATTCTTTAATTTACTTTTTAACAAAAATGTTAATTTTTGAAAAATATTTGAATTTTCTAGGTGACACGTATTTTTCAGAATTGAGAAAAACAATGTGGTACGAAGTTACGAGAATTTGATTTTTGACGTCAAAAAAAAAAATCCTTTTTCCACTTTTCAGTCTAGAAAAAAAACAAAATTTCAACAAAATTATTAAATTTTGAAGCAAAAAAGACGATTTTTGAACTTGAAAATATAAATTTTCAAAAAAAAAGTTGATTCTCAAAAAAAAGTTGCTTTTCAACTAAACAGTTCCATTTTTTAGTCAAACATATTTTTCCGATTCGAGAAAAACAAATTTTCTACGAAGTTACGAGAATTTGATTTCTGAGGTCATTATGAAAAAACACACAAACCCTTTTTTCATTTTTCAGTCAAAAAAAAAAAATGTCAACCAAATTATGAAATTTTCAGCAAAGAAGACGATTTTGGAACTTGAAAATATGAATTTAAAAAAAAGTTGAATTTCAACCAAACAGTTTCATTTTTAGGCGACCCGTATTTTTCCTTAATTAAAAACAAAAAAAATTCCTAAAGTTACGGGTATTTGAATTTTGACGTCGATTTTTCAAAAACACAAATTCTTCCTTTAAAATTTTTTAGATTTTGATTTTTACCATCTTGCGAAATCCATTGAAAAATTTTAAAAAAGTTTAAAAATAATACCATTTTTGTAGCCAGACTGATTTTTTCATTCAAATTTCGAATTTTTCTTAGAAAAAAAAAATTCAAGAATAAAAGTTTTCACAACTAGAAAATTTCAGAAAAAAAAGGACTTTTTGCTCCTTGTGATACATTGAATCGTTAACGAAAAAAAATAATAGAAAATTATATTCTCCGGAAAAGAATTCTTTCGTCCACAAAAATAAAAAAGCATTTTGAAATTTATTATGAAAAAAAATTGAAATGGAGAATTGATAATTTTTAGTTCAAAATTCTACCACTTGGTTAAAAGCTAAACTGCTTTGATAATTTTAAAATCAAAACATTTCAAACTATAAAAAAAATAAAAGTGCGCATAAAACTTATAGGGTGCCTTTCTCATATTGAAAGATTTTTTTTTTAAATAATACAAAATACAAAAAGGTGGGATATTGCAGAAAATCATCTTTATTTTTTCTTCGAATTTTGAAAACATGAGAATAAAATTTTCTGGAAACGCCACATTTATTATTTTTTTTGCAAATTTGAATAATTTCAGATGAAAATTTCAAACTTGAATAATTTCAAATTAGAAACGGCTAAAGTTGAAAAATTGGAAAAGAAATAAGTTCTAAATGGAACAATTTATAATTTAACGATAGCAATATTGTATGTTTTCAAGAAAATTGTAAATAATATTTAAATTAGAAATCGTCAAGGATAAGTTATTCTAAATAAAGCCTTTTGGGTATCTTGTAGAATAACAAAAATTTTAACTTAAATTTTACTTCTGCTTTTCAAATAGTTAAAAATTTGATTAACCTTTCACATTAATAAAAATTCAAATAAAAAAGATACAGATAAAAAGGAAAATTGAACTTCGTTTAAATTGCGAATTGATAAACTTTTAAATGAACAAAATTTTAAGTTGAAAATAAATCTAAATTATAAACATGTCTTACCCGAAAATAATTCAGGTTGACAAGTTTATAAATTTAGGAAGAAATATTTTTAGAAAACAGAATTTTCCAATTTTGAATATAAAAATAATTAAAATCCAACTTTCTTGGACTGAAGTCTAGAATTTTATTTCAATTGTCCTGGAAAAGGCAAAATTTTTAAACAACTTAGAAATTATAAATTTTTTTTTTCCTGACCTCAAAAATGGGCTCGTATAAAACTCAAAAAGATGTCTTCCTTATAGAAGACCAAATTCACCAAAAAAATTGGCAAAATATATCAGTTTTTTTTCTTCAAAATCGACTTTTTATATTTTCAAACAGATCGTCACCATTTTTTTAATTTAATTTTTTTTTTTAATTTTCCCATGAATTTTGAAAGAGGGTGGTAAAAATCACCAGAATACGAAAAATAGACGTCAAAAATGAACTACTCGTTACTTTTTGAAATTATTTTTTGTACTTAATTTTGTTGACGAAAAAAAAATAGTTTGCGGTTCTTTTTAAAAATTTATCGTTTCAATTGAATGAATAGACGATTCATAGAAATATTGGCTTAGGCTGTAGACAATTAAGGATATACTTCAGGCGATAATACAAAAAGATGATTGGCTGATCGACCTACATTTTTGAGTCTAAATAACACGATACCAAAAAAAACTTTATGCCTTTCTATTCCAATAATTACATTTCTCCAGGCGTGTCGTCTTTTTCACGATAGGAAATATTTATAACGGATACTTTTGGCCACAAAGTGTCCACTATCATAATCACTGAACCATAAGACACCGATAAGTACAAATAGTAATAGTGAACCGTAAAAGCATGCAATTGATTTTTATGACTTTTCAGGTGAAAAACAATTTAGATTCGTTAATGCAATTCGCAGAAGAAAAGAGGAAGTTATTCCACCGGGCAGGACAGTAATAAAAATAAAAAAATAAAACAATTGCAGACTTCAGAGACCGAAATGCTCTCAAACAGTGGATAATAAGGAAATAAATAAATAATATTCACGAAAAAAATTAATTTTCTACAAAAGGAAATTAATTTTCAATGAGAGTTGAGTTTTTAATCCAAAAAGTCGCATTTTTTATTATAGTGTTGATTTTCAAACCCAAAAATGAAATTTCAACAAAAAAAAATAATTTTTTAAGAAAATAGTTGAACTTTCAAGAATAAGAGAAGCATTTTCAACAGAATAGTTCAATTTTCAACCAACAAAAATAAATTATCAAAAAAAGGTCCAATTTTCAAACAAAAAATTATTAAACTTCCAACACAAACAGACAAAAAGACGAATTTTTTTTAAACAGCTAAATTTTTAACCAAGCACTTTTTCACAAAAAAGAAATGAATTTTTAATTGAAAAGAACGAATTTTCTATTCAAAAAGAAGAATTTTCAACAAGTTAGTTGAATTTAAAAATTATATTAAATTATGAAAATTTATATTGTCAACCAGGAAAAATTGTTTAGGTAAGAAGTTTAAGAAAATTTGAACCGAATTTTTTAATTTTTAAGGAAAAGGACGATTGTTGTTGCCCTTTTTACCAAAATAGTCGAATTTTCAACCCATGAAGATGATTTTTTGATAAAACAGCTTGATTTTTAACCCTCATATTTTCGTCAAAATAGTTGAATTTTCAACTAAAAAAGATAGATTTTCAACCAAAAATGTGATAGTTAAATTTTTTGTTGAAAAATTAATTTTAAACGATAGATAAATACTCAACTAATAAAATAAATTTTTAACAAAGGAATTCAACTTTCAAATAAGTAGTTCAACTTTCAATCAAGCAAATAAAATTTTTACCGAAAAAGACAAATTTTTAACATAGTACATAAATTTTCAATAAAAGAGTTAAATTGTCAACCAAAAAGAATTAATTTTAACAAAATCGTTAAATTTTTTAACCAAATAAGTAAATTTTGAACTGAATTATTAAATCTGTAACAAAAAAAGAAAAAGTTTCACCCAAAAAGTTGAATTTTCAACTAAAAACAATCTATTTTCAGTCAAAAATGGAATTTTCAAATATTTTCAGTCAAAAATGGAATTTTTAAATATTTTCAGTCAAGATAATTGATTTTCAATCACTAAAAAAATAAATTTTTGATAAAGCAATTCAAGTTTGAACCAAGTAGTTGAATTTCCAACTAGAAATATAAATTTTAAACGAAAAATAGAATAATTTGTTGAATTTTAATTTAATAAAATTTGTATTTAACAAAAAAGAATTATTTTTTTAGAAAATTGTTAAATTTTAAATTAAATAATTAAATTTTCAACTAAATTATTAAATTTGTAACCAAAAAGGACGATTTTTCACCGAAATATTTGAATTGTTAACTATAAATTATCAATTTCCAGCTTATAATATAATTTTTCAATATTTGCAGTCATGATAATAAATTTTAAATCAATATAACAAAATTCTTGAGAAATTAATTCAACTTTGAAAGAAGTACTTGCATTTTCAACTAAGAACTATAAACCTTTAACGAAAAATGGAAAATTAAGTTAAATTTTAAGTTAACAAAATTTATATTCAACAAAAAGAAATTAATTTTTAACAAAACAGCTAAATATTCAAACAACAAAATTAATATTTAACAAAGAAGTTTCAACTAAGCAGTTAAATTTTTCACTGAAAATTATCAATTTTCAACCAAAAATGGAATATGTAGTTAGATTAAAAACTTTTTAAATTAATATTTTAAAAATATACAGTTGAATTTTCAACCAAAAAGAGTTACTGTCTTACAAAATCGTTTAATTTTTAACCAAATAAGTAAATTTTCTACTTTATTAATATATTTGTAACTAAAAAGAATAAATTTTTATCCAAACAGTTTAATTTTTAACTAAAAACAATCAATTTTCAGTCAAAATGGAATTTTTAAATATTTCCTGTCAATATAATTAATTTTCAATCAATAAAATCAGCAAAATAAAATTTGGATACATTTACGATTTGGATAAATATTTAAATTTTTTAATCAATTTCAAAATATAATTTTTTGTACAAAAAAACTTAAATGTAAATGTTGTCATGTAATATACGTCGATAAAGAAAGTTTTTTTAAATAATTTTTCAATGCATTTTTTTATTATTTTAGTAATTTTACTACAGTGTTAATTATTACTTGGTTGCGTTTTTTGATAATTCAAATGTTGACTTTTTAATAAAGGATGTCACAATACAATGTTTAAAGAATATTTAAAAAATTATTTCCAGCAGAACATTTACAACACACACTGTAAATGTTTTCATCAAGCTTTCTTCGGTGGGTGAAAAATTAATTTTTACAAAACATTAAAATAATGATTTAACTGAAAAATGTTTTTGATAATTTTAGGGTTTTTAATATTTTCACGAATTCTTTAGTTACAATGTTTAAATTTAAAAGCATAATTAAATAATTATTCAAGTACAATGTTTTTCTGAAATTTTTTTTTTACTGCATTGTGATTGTTAAAATGATTCTACTTTTACAGAAATTATATTTAATTTTAACAGAGAATTCAGTGCAGTTTAAATCAAGAAAATTAAAATAAAAAAATTGGTTAAAAAATTTTCAGAAACACTAAACTTTTTCAAAAGAAAATTTGTATACAAGTAATCAAAGAAAAAAATTGTTTAAATAAATATTGTTTGAATGCAATGTTTCTAGATAATTGGTATTCTTACAAGGGTGTTAAAAAATTCTGCATCACTTTTTTATTCATAAGGAAAAGAAAATTTGTTTAAAGAATATTTGAATAATTATTTAACTACAAGGTTTTTTACAATTTCGTATTGATACTAACTTATTTCTCTCGTACAAAATAAATTTGTGTTTGAGGTTATTTTTCATACCAGCAGATTGTTTGAAAAATACAAAAAAAAAATTAAAATTAAATTAAATTAGGAATTTTTAAATTAAATATACGTCACTGAAAAATAATTTTTAAAAAACTTTTCAATTGCAATGTTTTCTGACACATTTTAAAAGTTTTTTTTTTTAATATTTGTGAAAATTTTTTTTTATTACATTGTCATTGTTTTTTTCACTACTTGTACTTCGTTCAAATACAATAATGTTTTAAGAATACTGCAAGATTCATCAATAGTTATTAATAAAATTAAATTAAAATTTTAAATTAAATAATTTTTATAATTTTACAACTGAGATACTAACCAAAAAATATTAAGTTTAAAACAACCTAATTGGTTTGAATTCACCTGACCCTAAAGCCAACATTGTGAATTAAGTTATATATAAAATATTATATATATTTAATTTGATTATATAATATTATCTTATTCATGTATAATTATATATATATATATATATATAAAATATAATTATATGATTGTTGTAACAACCAACAATTTTTACAAAATTTATAATTT
>JAUELO010000023.1:4118872-4129710 GCA_032357855.1 Amphibolips quercusostensackenii
CAACCAACAATTTTTACAAAATTTATAATTTTGAATTACGACAAAAAAATGAATTGGAAATCGTGGGACTAGAAATTTTCAGGTACGAAAGTCTCTATTACCGAAAGGTCATGCAGAAAGTCAAGAAGTGTCATTATATGGAGCCCGCGGTGAGGATTTGCTCGATCATAATTTGCAGTCCGTTGATTCAGAAATCCTCGAGCTGAGGTTTTTTTTTTTACTCAGAAACGGTTGAAAACTCTGAGGCGTAAATTATTTTATTTATTTTTCAGAAATATTATCGTTGCATTAATTAGGCTAAGTATCATGTTAAGCATCATTAAGTCTGAAATGCGATTCTTTCATCATGATACGCCCAGAAAAATTCTCAGTGAGGCACAATTTTATGAATATACAACTGTTCAATGATTCATTTAGAAATTATTTTTCTTCAATTATAATCTTATTGAATTTTTATTTAACTTTGTACTCTTTTTGAAAAGCTAATAACTGTTATTTTGTTTAAAAAAAACGAGATATGAAAATTCAGATTTCAATCAAAATTATAATTCGACAATTCAGAAACATTCGTTAAATTTAGGAAACAAATTGAAAAACGAAAGCAATAAGCAAAAACTTGTTAAACGCAAATCCAATTGAATTGGCTCTATATTCACAAAAGTTAAATCAATGATTGCCAATTTAGGAAAGCAGAAATAACTGGAAAAATTTATTTTTTTCCAATTTGTCAATCCTTTTTTAGAATCTAAATTTAAATCAAACGAAATCTGATTGTTTCAATTAATCAAGCATGATTTGTATGAAAAATCAGTCATTTTTACTGACAAAACAGTCGTTTGAACAGATGAATCAGTCAATATTGATGACTGAACCAGTCACTTAAAATTACTGATTTTTAGCCGATTTTATTTTATCAATTTATTTTTTATTTTATTAAATTCATATATTTTAATAAATGATTAAAATTAACCATAACTGACTGGTTAACACATTGAAAGTTACTGATTCGACCAATCAAAATGACTGATTTATTCTGTTAAAGTTACTGGTTAATTCATTCAAAATGACTGATTTAATAAGTAAAATTAACTGATTACGTAATTCAAAATGAGTGATTTAATCAATGCCAGTTACAGTTTAGATCATTATAAATTACTGATTCGGTCAGTGAACGTTACTGATTAGATAAATTCATTTTCACTGGTAAAAAATAAATAATTTTTCATTGAGAATCTATCTTTTTTGGTTGAAAATTCAACTGCTTGGTTAAAATTTAAACTATTTTGTTAAAAATTAGTTTTTTTTTTTATTGAAGATTCATGATTTAAATGAAAATTAGTGTTTTTTTTATTGAAGAATGAATTTTAAAAATAGAAATTGACCTATTCTATTTTCTGATTGTAAACTGATCTGTTTTAATTAGAAAAAATGTATTCTGTGGAAAAACCATCGTTGGTAGAAAAGTAATTTTTTTGGTAAAACATTTTATTATTTGCATAAAAATTTAATTATTTTGTAAAAATTCGTTTTTTTGACACTGAAAATCAGTTTTGTTAATTAAATATTTTTTTAAATTTCAATTTAAAATATTTTCTGGTTGAAGATTTAACTGCTTTCTTGAAAATTAATTTTTGTTGGTGTTAAAGATTCATGATTTTAGATGAAAAATAGTTTTTTGTTATTAAAAATTAATTTTTAAACTAGAAATTGACCTATTTAATTTTTGGTTGTAAACTGATTTTTTTTAACAGAAAAAAATGTATTCTATGGCAAAATCATCTTTAACAGAAAAATAATTTTTTTTTGGTAAAAAATTTTATTATTTGTATGAAAACTTAATTATTTTGTTAAAAATTCATTTTTTTGGCACTGAAAATTAATTTTGTTAATTAAATATTTTCTAATATTAATTTAAAATCTTTTTTGGTTGAAATGTCAACTGCTTGGTTAAAAGTTCAAGTGCTCTTTTGAAAATTAATTTGTTTTGGTAAAACATTCATAATTTTATTTAAAAACTTATATCTATAGTTGAAAATGTAACTTTTTTTAAATTTGTTGTTTTTTTGTTTAATATTAAGTTTTTTTAACTGACAATTTAATCGTTCCGTTTTTTGTTTAAAATTGATCTTCTTGAAATTAAAACTTAATTATTTTGTTGAAAATCATATATTTTTTGCAAATGTGTCCTTATTCGTAAAAAGTGTATATTGATGGAAAAACCTTTTTTTTTGATAAATTAAACTTTTTTTTAATTGAAATTAAAACATATTTTTTTGAGATATCAGCTATTATATTTTTGGCTGAGAAGTTATATATTTTTCTTCAAAAATATTTTTTTAAAGATTTTTTATTTTAGTTAAAAAAAAATTTGGAAGTAAATCTTTTTAGATACAAATTTAATTATTTTTTTGAAAATTTGTTTCTTTTTTCTTCAATATTATTATTTTTTAGTTAAAAATTCAACTTTTCGGGTAAATATTCTTATATTTAGTTAAAAATTCGTTTTTTTTTTTGGTTGAATATCAATTTTATTAACTTAAAATTGATTTACTAATTATTTAGTTGAAACATTAACAACTTGGGTAAAAGTTAAACTATTAAAAAAAATTTCTTTTTTTTATTTAAGATTCATCATTTTAGTTGAAAATTAATCTCTTTTGTTGAAAATTTAACTATTTGGTTAAAAATTCGTTCTTTTTGTTAAAAATTAATTTTGTTAATTGAAAAATTATCTGATTTATTTTTTGTTTAAAAATTGACCATTATCAGTAGCAAATTCAACAGATTGGATCATTTAAAGTGTCTGATTTCATCAGTGAATCAAATCGACTGATTTCAAAAGTCGCTTTGACTGATTTGTCAGTCATTTAATTTTTCTTGTATTTTTATTTTTTTATAATTTTCACATTAGTTATTGTATTTAAATGCCAAATAAAAAAAATTGTTAAAAAAAAATTAATGAAAATTAAGACGAAAGATAATTTTTTGATAGCACCACACTGCACTTAAATGGAAATTCACCTTTAAAAAAATTGCACAAGTCACTTTTATCCAATTTTGATTATTAAATGACAAAAATTAGGCACTGAACTATTTCTAAAAGAAAAGGTCGCAAGGAAGAAAATAGGGAACGTCCTCCCGGCACGTAAGTCGTTCCTCGAATGACAGAAGTTGGTTTCACCTAGAAGTAAGAGGGGTCCAGACATGTATTTTTCACGGCCTTCTTTCATGCGTCATTGGTTTAAAGCGACCCTACACGCACGGCATTGAAAAAAAATAGTTTTTCTAAAAATGTATCGAAAAAAACATCATTTTTCCTCAAATTAAAATAAAAAATAGACTTGGAACTGAGACAAAGTTCCTATTTTTTTAAAGAATCTAGTGGCATTCCACAAGACGGCTAAAAGAATAGTCAAAAAATAAATTAAAAATTAGGTAAACTTGTTTTTCTAAAAAATAGATCTTAAAAATTGCTTCTGATTTTTTGTTTGTTATTTTATTTATTTTGTGCTTATATCTTAATTGTGATCGTCTTTATTAAAAAAAGTAACTAGAAAATAATTTGGAAGTTATCTCGTTTTTCCATGATTATAAAATATGAAAATTCAAAATTAAATTGCAGATCTAAAAAATTTTTTCAAAATAGGGAAAATAGGGCGATTTTTGACAAAACTATGAGAATAATAAGGAAATTAATTTTTTTTAAAATAAAATTAATGTAGGTACGACATTCCTAACATTTCAAGTAGAAATATATTTCATTTTAGAGAAAATAAATAAATTATTAACCAAAACAAAAAGATTAGTTTTCTACCAAAAGAGATGGTTTTTCAACAAAAAAGTGGAATTTCTGAACAAATAGCTGAATTTTGAATAAAAAACTATCCATTTTCAACTAAAAACTATTAATTTTAAACCAGAAATAGAATACTTAAATTTTCAGTCAGTAAAATAATTTTTCAATCAAGAAAAAACAAATTTTCAACCAAAAAGGTAATTTTTCAACCAATAAAATGAATTTTTTACAAAGTAGTTCAACTTTCAACCAGGATAGTTGCAGCTACAAATGAAATAGTTAGATTTTTAGTTACAAAAATTAATTTTTAATCATTTTTTTTATCTTTTCAATTTACAGTCAATAAAATAATTTTTAATAAAAAAAAGACCAATTTTCAAAAAAAAAGGTAAATCTTCAACCAATAAAATGAATTTTTTACAAAGTAGTTCAACTTTCAACCAGGATAGTTGCAGCTAAAAATGGAATAGTTAAATTTTTAGTTAGAAAAATTAATTTTCAACCAAAAAGACGACTTTTCCAGAAAATAGTTTGATATTTAACTCAAAAATATACATTTTCAACAAAAAAAGGTCATTTTCAAATAAAAAGTTGCAATTTGAAACCAGAAAACGAATTTTTTACAAAACAGTTGAATCTTTAACCCGAAAATACGAATTTAAAAAAATGGTTAATTTTTAACCAAAAAAGATCGTTGAAAATATAAATTTTCAACAAGACACTTCATTTTTATCCAAAGAATTGAATTGTTAAACCAAAAAGATCAATTTTCTACAAAAAATGAAAATTTTTAGCCAAAAAATATAAATAATGAATTTTCAACAAAAGAAAATGAATTTTTAACGAAATAGTTTAACTTTTACCAAAATAGTCGAATTTTTAATTACAAAAGATCAATATTCAACAGAAACTGAAATTTATAATTGAAAAATTAATTTTCTACCAAAAAAAACGAGTTTTCAACCAAATAGTGAAATTTTAAACCAAAAAGATGAATCTTTAACCAAAAAATTATTTTTAAAGAAAGCAGATCAAATTTTAGCCCAAAAAATGAATTTTCAATGAAAAATCTATAATAGTTGATCTTTTAAACAAATAGAAAAAATTTCAAGCGAAATAAGCGAATTTTGTATATAATAATTAAATTTTCAACCAAACGAGATTAATTATGAATCAAAAATATAATAGAAGACTTTTCAATTAAAAAATTTTTTGTTGAATTTCCGTAAAAAAAATCAGACTTTTTGACAAAATAGTTGAATTTTCAACAAAATACTTAAATTTTTAACCAAAAGAGATGAATTCTGAACCAAAAATATAAAACACTGGACTTTTTCAAAAAATATGCATTTTTAATAAAATAATTCAATTTTCAATAAAATAATTCAATTTTTAGTAAAATAATTCAATTTTCAACTAAACAATAAAAATATTACTCAAAAATATGAATTCCCAATCAAAAATATAATAGTGGACTTTTCAAACAAGCGAACTAACTTTCAACCAAAAAAATTGGATTTTCTTCATGGGGAAGTTTTTTAAAACAGAAAAATGAAGAAAAATTATTTATTTATTGTTTTTGATCTTCATAGTCTAAACCAGAATCGTTATAATCTTTAGTTGTAAAAAACCCTCTACAGCTCCGTCGGGATTCGAACCCAGGTCTCACATATTGTCGGCCTGTTTGCTCTAGCCCAAAGCAAAAAAAAAAAAAAACATCAAAATTCAATTATTTATTTTTGAACAGGACAGTGTCGATAAATTTGAATCACATCCCGCTGACGTGTGGACCCCGTTTTATTTATATTGTCCTCTTTCTTTCATAAGCGTGGTTAATAGTTATCACTTGCAGGTTTCTTTCGCCTACAGTTGTTGCTTACATGGCAAATCGTTTCAGAACAGGAAAACCCACGACAAATCCAATCTCTAATCCCCCATTACTAATTAGATAAAGTTATTAAAATTCAATAATTATTATAATACTTTGTTTTCCTTTAGTACAGTATATAATTATATTATAGCAAATAAATTATTATATTTTTTATTAATTTCAATTGAAAAAAAAATAAAATCGGATATGTTTTAGAGGTTCCCTTATTTAATTAATTTATTTTATTTTGTAACCGGCACACTGTATGTCAAATTCTCATTTGAACAAATGTAAAAAAAAGTAAAATAAAATTAATTTTTCCTTAAAAAAATAAATTAACTGTTTTGTCAAAAATTCGTCTTTTTGGTTTTGAAAATTGATCTCTCTGTAGAAATTTCACCTTTTTTGGTCAAAAACACAAAAGTCTGGTCAAAAAATAACTTTTTTGTTGAAAATTTAAAGGTTTTGTGGAAAATTTATATTTTCGGCCCGAAAATTCAACAATTTGGTAGCAAAAACTACTTAGTTAAAAAATTGTATATTTTGTCAAAAATTTGTCATTTGGTAGAATATAAATTTTTTTATCGAAAATGAATCTATTCTTTGAGGATTCAAGTATTTTGTAAAAAAATTATTTTTGTTGGTTAAATTGAATTGTTATTTATTTTGAATTAAAACGTTTTTGTTGAAATATCAATTATTACATCTTTTGTTTAAAATTAATTTTTTTAGTTAAAAAATTCGCCTACTTGGTTGAAATTTTAATTACTTTTTCACAAAATAACTTTTTTTTTGGAAATTCAGATTTTTAGTTAAAAATTCATTTTTCTTTGTTAAAAATCAATTTTTTACTAAAAATGTTAGTTGATGGTTAAAAATTAACTCTTCTGTTAAAAATTCGTCTATTCGGCTTAAAAACTCAACAATTTGGTAGAAAACTGAACTACTTGGTACAACATTAAACTGTTTTGTAGAGAAATTGTATTTTTAATTGAAAACTAATATTCCTAAATAAAAATTTAACCACTTCTTTTGTTAAAAATTAGTTTACAAATTTTACTTTTCAGTTACACGTTTTTAGAAACGAAGAAAATATAAACTAAAAATAGCTAAATAAAATTTGGACTATCATCACATCCACTGCTCAAACTATTTAGTTAAAAAATTATGTAATTGATTTAAAATTCGTTTTTTTGTCAAAAGATTCATCTTCATGGTTAAAAATTCAGCTATCTGGTTAAAACCGTATGGATTTTGTTAAAAATTCGTCTTTTATGGTAGGAAATTAATCATCTGTGTTGAAAGTTCATCTTTTTGATTGAAAATTTAATTCTTTGGTTGAAAATCCAACTGTTTTGTAGAAACCTGATATTTCTGATTAAAAATGTAACTGGTTGTTTCAAAAGTTATGAGAAAAATAAGTTAAAATCAAAATATAATAATAAAAGTGTTTACGTGACGTGCTTAACTGAGATAATGAATGACCTTGAAGTTGTTTACACAAATTCTTCGCTCACAATTGCGCAAAATCATTGTATGACGTCATCGGGACCCTTCGAGAACATTTTAGAAACTTAGCACGGACACGAACCACTTCAGTCGTGGAACGGTCTAGATATCGGTAACGTGGAAATTTGTATTTAGAAAAGCCTTTGCTTATCTACTGTAGTGAGTCCGAGGCCTGTACAAGGGTTATGAAAACGAAAATGACAGCTGAATTGTAAGAGAAGCGTTTACTTATTCATGTGGAATTTTTTGGGATAAAAGTAGCACTAAGTTACGGTTCGACGGTAGAGTTCGGTACTGTCAATAGCAATCTTCTTCGAGCCATCGAGACCCTGAGAAGCTACTTTCTACCTTCGAGGCGAACCGGCACCCATTGCCATGGCTTCGAACTGTCGCTGATATGACGCCATAATAATAAAAATTGACTAGTGAACCAACAGAAAAAAAAAAAATTTGACTGTCTGAGAGAACTTTTTATTTAAATTATGAAAATTGAATAGGGTGAATGCATTATGAGGGTGATTGCAAAGCTCCAATTTCAAAATTCGTTGACTTTTCTCTGATTTTTCCGTGACCAATTTTTAATTTTCCCCGACTATTAATTTTCAAATACTAGCATTTTAATATTGTAATATTCTTAACATCAAATCTTTTGTTCAAGGAATGAAACAATTTCAGATTAAAATTTTAAAAATTCAAATTCATTTATTTCAACCAAAAAAATGACTTTTGTACCAAAAAAGATTAATTTCCAATTCACAAGGTTGAACTTTAACCGAATGATTAAACTTTTTAGAGGACAGTTAAATTTTCAACAAAAAATATGAATTTTCAAATCAAAAGGATGCATTTTCTGTCAAACTAGACGAATGTTAAAAAAGTGTAATTTTTATAAAGAAAAAAAAAAAAAAAATTTAACCAAATATTTGAATTCTCAAAAAAATAATTCAATTTTCAACAAAATAGTAAAATTTTTGGAATACTTGAATTCTTAAACTAAAAAGTCGAATGGTTTAGAAAACAGTTGACTTTTAAACCCGAAAAGATAAATGTCAGAAAAAAAGTTTAATTTCAATGAAGAAAAATAAATTTTTAAATAAACAGTTGAATTTAAAAAAAAAATTTCTAACAACCATTTGAATTTACAAAATATTACAAGAATTTTCTATATATTAAGTATTTTTTAAAATTTAAACATTTACCTTATTTCTAAATTTTTTTTTACGCTAAATACATACAATTTTTAAAATATTCAAGATATCGAAAATTCCCGCTAAACAAGGGTGACTGGAAAAGTTCATTTTCAAAATTCCTTTACTTTTCCATAATTTTGCCCTGACCATTAATATTCAGAGATCAGCCTTTAATGTTCCTTTATAAATGGAATAAAATATCAAAACTTTATGTTAAAATAAAAAATTTTTAAACACATTGATTGATTTTAACGAAATTGTTGAATTTTTAACCTTTTTCAATAAATAAATTATTATATAATTTTATTATGTTATATATTATAATATTATTAATAAATAAATATATGAATAAATATATAATAATATTATATACCTTATTCAAAATTATATAATTATTATGCAAATTATTTTTCAACCAAATGGCTGAAGTTTCATAAGCAACAGATTAAACTTAACCAATGACAGATGCAATTTCAACCAAACAGTTGAAATTTGTAATTTGAAAGATTAATTTTTTAGAAGACAGTTGGATTTTTTCCACGAAAAATTCTATTTTTAACAAAAAGATGAATACTCAACATAAAATGTGATTGTTAATATTTCATTTTGAAAAACGAATTTTTAACAAAATAATTACATTTTTAGTCAAAGAGTTGAATTTTCAGAAAAGTACATTTTTAACAAAACAGTACAATTTTTAAGTAAGTAGTTGAATTTTCAACCTACAAAGATAAATTCTCAACGAAAAATGTGATAGTTAATATTTCAATCAAAATAGATTAAATTGCTACCATTTTAAAACCAAAAAGACCAATTTTCTGCCAAGAAGATAAATTTTCTACAAAAATGAAAATTTGCAACAAAATACACGATTTTTTAAACACAAAGTTATATTTTCAACTAAAAAGATAAATTTTCATTCAAAAAAAGATGGATTTTTAACTAAAATTATAAATTTTTCCACCAGAAAGACGAATTATTTACAAAAAAAGATTTTTCAGACAAGAAATAAAAAAAAGTTGATAAAAATTATTGAACTTTCAAGCCAAAAGACGAATTGTCTGAAAAAAGTTGATTTTTCAAGAAAAAGGTTAAGTTTTAACCAAAAAGTGTCATTTTAATCAAAAAAGAATATCAAATTAAGAAAATTAGTTTTCTGCTAAAATAAATTAATTTTCAACTGAAACAAATCAATTTTCAACCAAAAATTGAAAAGTTTCATTTTCAGTTTAAAAAATTAATTTTAAACAAAAAAAAACAATTTTCAATAAAAAAGTTCAATTGCGAAACAGTGAGATGAACCTTTAAACAAAAGCGTAAATTTTGAACAAAGTGGTTAAAATTTCAACCGAAGAAATGAATTTAAAAAAATATACGATTTTTTAATAACAAAGTCTTTCAATCTTGAGCCAAGTATTTCAACTTTGAAATAAGTAGTTCAACCTTGAACCAAGTAGTTTAACCTTGAAACAAGTAGTTTAACCTTGAACCAAGTAGTTTGACCTTAAATCAAGTAGTTTAATTTTCAACCAAGAAAATGAATTTTTAACCAAATAGTTTAATCCTCAACCAAATAATAATAATTTTTAACCTAGCAGTTGCATTTTTATCCAAAAATGATTAAATTTCTACTAAAATAGATAAATTTGTACACCAAAAAGACAAATAAAAAAAACAGTTTAATTTTTAAGCAAAAAAGAATTCAGTTTAATTTTCTAAACCAATATACGAATTTTCAACCCCAAAAGACACCCTAAAGATGTATCGTAAATCTGTTGTTTTCACGTTTACTTTTATTTTACTTTCACAGTGTTTAAGCCATTAGAATAATATCAAGCCTAAACTTATTTATTAATAGTTGGTCAGTCAGCTGACAAGTTTAATGAAAATCGGTTGAGAATTGCGCCGAGAATCTACGAAAGTTCCAAAATAGATGATTGTTTTAGAAGAGAATTCTTGATAGCTTTTTTTGTTTATGCGAAATGCTCAATTGAGATAATAAATAACCGTAAAATTCTTTACGCAAAATTAGACTCACAACTGCGCAATATCATTGTATGACATTTTCGGGACCCTTCGAAAAACAAGAACATTCTAGAAACTTAGCTCGGACACGAACCACTTCAGCTGTGGAACGATCTCGATGTCGGTAAGATAGGAATCTTCATCTAAAAATTTCCCTGCAAATCTACTCGCTTCATAGTGATTAAAATTGAAACTAAGTTAAGCAAACTTTTCAGAAAAGGGGAAAAAATCGATTAGTCGCATTTTTGTTCAAAAAGTAGGACTTTTAAAACAAGTCGCATGATCCGAGCTCTTTATTCAGGATGCTAGGGCGACACTGACCTTCCTCTAGACGGTAATAAAAAAGTAATTCGTAGTGAGAAAGGTCAGGCGGAATGATCTTTAATTTCCCCCATGGGATCTGGACAAGAAGGACGCGATTCCGATCCTCCGTCTTTTGTCGGTAGAG
>JAUELO010000023.1:4184258-4196949 GCA_032357855.1 Amphibolips quercusostensackenii
TAAAGACAAATTTTCAACAAAAAAGTTGTATTTTCAACAAAGAAAGATTTTTCAGTCAAAAGACAAAAAAAATGTCAAAAAAATTGTTGAATTATTAAGCAAAAAGTCGATTTCCAACTAAGTAGTGGAATTTTCTACCAAAATAATAGAATTTTCACCTCAAAAAGACGAATTTTTAGTAAAAATTTAAATTTTCAAGACTAGAAGATGCATTTTCTACAAAAGAGTTAAATTTTTAACCCGAAAATATGAATTTGCAACCAAAAAGTAAATTTTCACTCACAAAGACGTATTTTCAACTAAAGTGAAAGACTTTTAAACCTGAAATAGGAATTTTCAACAAAATAATTGAATTTTCAAACCAGAAAGATAAAATTTCTACAAAACAGTTGAATTTTCAGATGAAATAAGAAAAATTGAATGGAATAATTTAATTTTCACCTAACAACGATTAACTTGAAACCACAAGGCAAAAGATCAACAAATTTTTAAAATCATAGTTAAATCTTCAATAAAAAAAAATATGTTTTGAAAGTAGTTCAGCTTTCAACTAAAAAGATGAATTTGCATCCAATAAGATTAATCTTCTACTGAAAAGACAAATTGTCACCAGAATACTTGAAAAAACTAATTTTTATCTGAAGAAAAAAATGTATAATAATAAAATAATAAACTTAATTATAATATAATAATAATTTGTAAACAAAGTAGTTCTAATTACAAGCTAGCAGTTAAATTTTCCACCAAAAATATAAATTGTTAATTAAAAAAATAATATTCAAGTGTTCAACTTAAAAGGATTAATTTTCAAAAAAAAATGAAATTAATAATTTTTTAATAAAAATATTAATTTTTAACTATTTCAAACAAAATAGTTCAAAAAAATAAATAAAATAAATTTTTAACACGACAGTTTAATCAAGCAGTAAAATTTTCAACCAAATAAGATGAATTCTTCACAAAAAATGTAATAGCAATATTTAAATTTTTAGTTAAAAAATTAATTTTCGAACAGAAAAAAAAACAATTTTCAACGAAATAATAGAACTATTAATCAATAAAAAGAATTTTTAACAACGTATTGCAACATTCAACTGAGTAGTGTAATTTTCTACCAAAAATATGACTTTTTAACAAAATAATTGGATTTTTAACAGAAAAATTAAATTTTCAGACAAATAGTAGAATTTTTACAAAAAAAATATGATTTCTGAGCCAAAAATATATATAGTTAGTAGATTTTTCAATTAAAAACGAATTAACTTTTAGCAAAAATAATTTTAATCGGAAAACTTAATAGTTGAATTGTCAACTGAAAACGATTAATTTTTAACCAAAAATGGAAGTTAAATTTTCCGAGGAAAAATGAATATGCAAACAAAAAAAAACAACAATTCTCAACAAAAAAGTTAATTTTTCAATCAATAAAATGAATTTTTTTTTTTTTAGTTCAACTTTCACCTAAGCAGTGGTATTTTCTACAGAAAATGTGACTTTTTAACGAAATATTTGAATTTTCAAACAAATAGTAGAATTTTCAACCAAAAGAGATAAATTTTGAACAAAAAATATATCTAATTAGTACATTTTTTAATTAAAACGAATTATTTTGTGACAAAAAAAATTTTCAAGCGGAAAACCAGAGAGTTGAATTATTGGTGAAAATGAAACAATTTTCAACAAAAAATGGAATTGTTTAATTTTTAGTTGAAAAATGAATTTTGAACAACAAAAAAAAAAGAATTTTAAACAAAATAGTTCATTTTTCAATCAAAATGAATTTTCAACAATGGAGTTTAACTTTCAACCGAATAGTGGAATTTTCTACAAAAAATATGTCTCTAATAAAATAGTTGAATTTTCATAAGAAAAATTAAATTTTCAACCAAATGGTAGAATTTTCAATTAAAAAAAAACGAATTTTGAAACAAAATTATTTTTAGTTAGTAGATTGTCTTAAAACGAATTAACTTTTGACAAAATATAATTTTAATTGAAAAATGAAGTCGTTGATTTGTTAACTAAAAAAGATCAATTTTCAGATGATGATAAAAGTTGAATTTTTAGTTGAAAAATAAATATTCAACCAAAAAAAAAAACAATTTTAACAGAAAAGTTAATTTTTTAATTAATAAAATAAATTTTTTGAAAAGAAGTTCAACTTTTACCCAAGTAGTGGGATTTTTTACAGAAAATGTGACTTTAACAAAATAGTTGATTTTTCAACCAAATAATAGAATTTTTAACTAGGAGAGCTAAATTTTCAACAAAAAATATATCTAGTTAGTACATTTTTAAATTAAAACGAATTAACTTGTGACAAAAAATTTGTTTAAACGGAAAACCAGATAGTTGAAGTATTAGGTACAAATGAAAAAAATTTCAACCAAAAATGGAATTGTTAAATTTTTAGTTAAAAAATGAATTTTCAACAACAAAAAAAAAAACAATTTTCAACAAAATAGTTCATTTTTCAATCAAAATGAATTTCTAACAATGAAGTTCAACTTTCAACCAAGTAGTGGAATTTTCTACAAAAAATATGGCTCTAATAAAATAGTTGAATTTTCATCAGAAAAATTAAATTTTCAACCAAATGGTAGAATTAAAAAAAAAAAATGAATTTTAAACCTAAATTATTTGTAGTTAGTAGATTTTAAATTAAAACGAATTAACTTCTGACAAAATATAATTTTAATCGAAAAATGAAGTCGTTGGATTGTTAACTAGAAACGATTAATTTTCAAATGATAATAAAGTTGAAATTTCAGTTGAAAAATGAATATTCAATCAAAAAAACAAAACAATTTTTAACAAAAAAGTTCATTTTTCAATCAATAAAATAAATTTTTTGAAATGAAGTTCAACTTTCACCTAAGTAGTGTTATTTTTTACAGAAAATGGGACTTTAACAAAATAGTTAAAGTTTTAAGCAAATAGTAGAATATTCAACCAAAAAAGATAAATTATGAACAAAAAAAATATCTAGTTAGTACATTTTTAAATTGAAACGAATTAACTTGTGACAAAAAATTATTTTGAGTGGAAAACCAAATAGTGGAATTGTTAAGTAAAAATGAAAAAATTTTTAACCAAAAATGGAACTGTTAAATTTTCAGTTAAAAAATGAATTTAAAACAACAACAAAAGAACAATTTTGAACAAAATAAATAACTTTTTAAATCAATAAAATTAATTTTTAACAATGAAGATCAACTTTCAACCAAGTAGTGGCATTTTCTACAAGAAAAAAAATGAATTCTGAACCAAAAATATTTCTAGTTAGTAGATTTTCCACTAAAACGAATTAACTTTTGACAAAATATAATTTTAATCAAAAGATGAAGTAGTTAAATAGTTAAATTAATACGATCAATTTTCAGAGGATAATGAAAGTTAAATTTCTAGTTGAAAAATGTATATTCAACCAAAAAAAAAAACACTTTTCAACAAAAAAGTTAATTTTTCAATCAATCGAATAAATTTTTTGAAATGAAGTTTAACTTTCACCCAAGTAGTGAAATTTTTTACAAAAAATGTGACTTTAACAAATTTGTTGAATTTTCAACCAAATGGTAGAATTTTCAACCAAAAAAGATAAATTCTGAACCAAAATAGTTAAATTTATAGTCAAAAAATTAATTTAAAAAAAAAAACAATTTTCAACAAAATTGTTAAATTTTCAATCAATAAAATAAATTTTTGAAGATGTAGTTCAACTTTTAACCCAGTAGTACAATTTTCTACCAAATATATGAATTTTTAACAAAATAGTTGAATTTTCAATGAAAAAATTTAATTTTCAGCCAAAAAAGATGAATTCTGAACCAAAAATACATATATTTACTAGGTTTTTCAATTAACACGAATTAAAAATATTTTTAATCGAAAAACTAGATAGTTGAGTTGTTAACTATAAACAAAAAATTTTCGTACAAAAATGGAATATTTCAATTTTTAGTTAAAAAATGAATTTTCCACCAAAAAAATCCAACTTTTTTTAATAAAATAGTCAAATTTTCAATCAATAAAATGAATTTTTAACAACGTAATTACACTTTGAACCAAAAAGTGGAATTTTCTACAGAAAATATGACTTTTTAATAAAATAGTTGAATTTTCGACAGAAAAATTACATTTTTCGCCAAATAGTGTAATTTTCAATAAAAAAAAATTAATTCTGACACAAAAATATATCTAGTCACCATATTTTTTAATTAAAACGAAAAAACTGTTACCAAAAAAATAGTTTCAGGCGAAAATTTAAAAAAATTGGGAAAAGGGAAAGTTCCCTAAAAACCCAGGAAAAAATATAAATCCTTATAAAAAGGAGAAAATATAAAAAATACAGTGAAGTCTGAGATAATTAAGTAAGACAAAAAAATACAAATTTTCTAATGAAAAAAAAAATTAAAAATATCAAGGCAATAAAAAAATAATTAAAACGAAACCTATCAGCAGATTAAACTTGCAAGACAACCCTCTCCTCTCTTATCACTCTAAAATAAATTGTTTCACCATTTTTTCTTCATCTACTTCTGAACGATTTCGGATTAATTTCCCAGGCGACGCAGAAATGATTCAGTAACGAAGAAACTAATTACAGAGAGCGAAGCGTCTGGGATAAGATTGGGGGTTGGGGGTGGGCCGGGGGCGGAGGCTACTGGGGGCAGGGGTAGAAAAATAAGTAGCAAACACCTCGCGAGATAAATGGCCAAAGTAATCGAAGTATTAAGCCGGAAACTAGAGTCTAGTCATGGAAAAAAGCTCATTCGGTAAAGCGAGAGACTCGCTCGCGACCTTCTTAAAGTTTAAACAATTAATATAACCTGCCCCACCCTTAAATACTCGACGCTGTCGTGCCGCCTAGGCGTCGCGACTCTCAGGGTCGTGTTCCTAATTAAAACAATTATAATAAGCACCCCCTTCAGAGTTGATATCACCCCCCCCCCCCCCGTGAATAAAGCTTTCAGCGTAGCCGTTTCCCCCCGGCAATGCAAACAAAAGTTAATTGAGTTCGACGTGCTTTTAATGGCGCTTAAGAACACTGAAAAAAAGTGGACAAAAGTTGAATTAGGCCTTTTACCGGGAGAAATGTAAGGAAGGAATTTATTGAGGGATTTGATAAGATCTTTTATTGATAATGGAAATTGGATAGAGACATTTATTCAGAAATTGAATTTTGTAGAAAACTCGATATAGGTCGATTTTAAATCAAGATTTCGTTAAAAAAATTATTTTTTTAGAAAATAGTTAAATTTTATTACAAAAAGGACATACAAAAAAGTGAATTTTTTAAAAAACAGTTAAATTTTCGTGCAGAAATATGAATTTTTGACAATATAGTCATATTTTCAACAAACTAATTAAATTTTTAGTAAGTGGTGAATTTTTAAATAAAAAGTTGATTTTTTAACCAAGGAGATTATTTTTTTACAAAATAGATGAATTTTCAACTAAAAAAGATGAATTATCAACGAAATAGATGGATTTTCTATAAAACACATGAATTTTCTACAAAATAGTTGAATTTTTAACTAATAAGAGAAAAATTTTCAACCAAAAATATATAATTTTTAAGTAAGTAGTTACATTTTATACCAAGTTGTTGAATTTTAAAGTCAAAAAGATGAATTTTCAACAAAAAAGTGAATTTACGACCAAATAATTCAACTTTCAAACAAAATTATGAATTTTCAACAAAAAAAATAATAATTCTATACGAAATTGTTCAAGTTTGAAAAAGTGGTTGATTTAAAAAAAATGAATTCTCAACGAAACGTGTAATAGTTAATATTTCAACAACAAAACTTTTTAATTTTAAATAAAAAAATAGTTGGATTCAACCAAAAAAGACAAAGTTCCAACAAAATAGTTAAAGTTTCAAGCAAAACAGATTAAAATTTAAGATTATTATGATAAGATAATATTAATTATATATTATTTATTATTATATTGTTATATCATTATTATATTTTTATATCATTATTATATATTAGTTATATATTATCAATATTAGATTATTAACAAATCAAGCTGTTGCACTTTTAACCATAAAGGATGAATTTTTCCAATAAAAAAATTTAATTTCTAAGACATTTTTTTTTTAGCAATCTCATTTAATTTTTAACCAAATAGTTAAATTTTCAACCAAGAAAATTAATTTTCTATCAGACAAGGCAAATTTTTCACTAAGAGATTAATTTCAATCAACAATGAAATAGTTAAGTTTTTAATTTTAAAAATATATTTATAACATAAAATAAAAGGAATTTTTAACAAATTACACGAATTTTCAACTGAAAAAAAAAATTTAACAAAAAATTGAATATTTAAATTTTCAGTCAAAAAAAATTAATTTTCAACCACAAAGGAAATTAATTTTCAAACAAAGAAATGAATTTTTACCCGAAACATGACTTTTTGACAAAGCATTTTAATTTTCAATTAATTAGTTTTGATTTTTCTCAAAAAAGTTCGACTTTTTAACTAAATTGTTGCATTTTTAACAAAAAATTTAATTTTTCAACCAAATAACAAAAATTCTAACCAAACGCGATTAATTCCGCACAAAAAATATAATGATAGACTTTTTAATTTGAACAAATTTAACTTTTACCAAGAATGGTTAGATTTTCTTATTGAGCTTGATGAAGTCACATCAAATATAAAAAAAAAACGAGTAAAAGGCGAAATTTGCAAGAAAAAGTAAATTTTCAATCACATGGTTGAATTTTCTACCAAAATACTAGATTTTTCAAAAAAAGGAGAATTTTCTACGAAACAGCTGAATTTTCAACAAAAATGTTTCTTTACAACCAACTAGTTAAACTTTTAACCAAAATTATGAATCTTCAACCCAAAAAAAAAGTTACAAAATAATTCAACTTTAAAAAATTAGTTTATTTTTTAACCAAAGGAAAAAAATTCTCAATAAAATATGCAACAGTTAATATTTTGACAAGAAAATATTTTAATTTAAAATTAAAAAAACAGTTGAATTCAACTAAAAAAGACTAATTTTCAACAAAATAGTTCAATTCTCAACCAAAACAGAATAATTATCGACTAAGCCGTCGCACTTTGAACCATAAAGAATGAACTATCCACCAAAAAAAAATTAATTTTCTAATAAAAAAAAAATCGTTTAGCAAAATCATTCAATTTTCAATTGAGTAGTTGAATTTTCAACCAAGAAAGTTAATTTCTTACCAGAAAAAGCGAATTTTTCAATAAAAAAGATAAATTTAAAATCAAATAGTTGAATTTTTAACTAAAAAAGATTGATTTCAACTATCAATGGAATAGTTAAATTTTGAATGAAAAAAATTAATTCACAACCAAAAATAAAGTGAATTTTCAACAAATTGCACGAATTTTTAACTAAAAAAGATCAATTTTCAACTAAATATATGAATTTTAAATTAAAAAAGGATAAAATTCTAACTAAAAATAGAACAGTTAAATTTTCATTTAGGAACATTAATTTTTAACCAACAAAAAGAAATGATTTTCAATAAAATAGTTAAATTTTCAAACAAAGGGATGAATTCCAAACTAAAAAATAATTTTTTTTACAAAGTTTTGCAATTTTTAATTAATTAGTTTCAATTCTCTCAAAAAGGTATAACTTTTCAACTAAATAGTTGCATTTCTGAAAAAAGAATAAGGTTTAAATTTAACCAAAAAAACGAGAAAAACGAAAAGTTTGGAAGAAAAAGTTAATTTACAACTAGTTAAATTTTCTACCAAATTATTAAATTTTTCAAACGAAAAGATGAATTTTTAACAAAACAATTACATTTTTAAGCCAAAAAGACAAATTTGCTACAAAGCAGACGAAGTTTCAATCCAAAAGTATGACTTTTTAACTAAAAAGATTTATTTTCAACCAAATAGTTTAATTTTAAACTAAAAACTATTGATTTCAAGCCAAAGCAACAAAGTAACGATTTTTCAACACAATAGTTAAATCTTCAATTAAAAAATAAATTAAAAAAAATTGTTCAAATGTCAACTACGAAGCCGAATTTTCAACCAATAATATGAATCTTCTAACAAAAACACGAATTTTCGACGAAATATATGAGTTTTCAACCGATCATGAAATATTTGAATATTTAGATAAAAAATTAATTTATATCCAATGAAAAAAAATTGAACAAAATAATTCAATTTTCAACCAGTAAAATACATTTTTATTACAGCAGTTCAACTTAAAACCTACTAGTTGAATTTTTGAAACAAAAAAATTCCGAAAAATAATATTTCCGACACTGTAAAATTTAACTATGTGGTTAAAAATTAATCTATCTTGTAAAAAATGCAATATTTTTACTTGAAAACTTAGGAATTTGAAGCAGTTTGAATTTAATTTAATACTACTTTTACCTACATATGCACTGAATTTTAAGCATAAGATAAAAAAAATTTGATTGAATTATTATTCAAATTCATGTACTTCAGAGACAAATTCAAGAAATGATTAATTATGTTTTTAGTATTATTTGATTAATCTATGGTGCTAAGATATTAAAAAAAAACTTGTAACATAATTTGTCAAAGATTTCTAAATAAAAAATATTAAATGAATGCTTAGAAACAAAAAAAAAAAAAAATTTAGAATAAATTCGCGAAACTGTATACATACTATGAGTCGATTGTTTAAAAAAATGCGTATTATTTCAATAGCTTCGTACCATAAAAAATTATACCTGGAAAAAACTTGACATGACTAGAAAAAACCTGGAATTGTCAGGGATTTTTTTCCAGGAAGACTTTTTAAATATCACTCCCATAAGTCTGTTTTATAGGGTCTTTAAAAACCCCCATAAGAGAAAAAATGGGTTTTTCGAGTTTTTGGCGCTAATTATGATTTTTTGCGGCTTTTTTAACGCAGATTGTTTCAAATACATGAAATAAAATTTTATACTGATAATTAGATGTTTATTTAAATTGCTTAAACAATTTATTATTGTTTTTAGCAACTTTCTCTTAGAAAAGGGTTAGAGAGTCAAGGTTTTTTCTGAATTTTTTAACTTATTTTCAACGTTTCAGTTAGAGCGAGGTAATAATTAGTTAAAGTTAACAAAAATAATTTTTTAAAAAATTTGTTATTATTCATAACAATATTCTCTTAGAATAATGCTAGATAGTTGCGGTTTTTTCTGAAATTTACAACTTTTTGTCCATTTTTCACTTGAAGTGAGTAATTATTTTATTTAATTCAGGAAAAATAATTGTTTAAACAAAATATTATTGTTTATAGCTATCTTCTTCTACATTAATACTACATAGTTGCGATTTTTTCCTGAAATTTCTAACTTTTTATCGCTTTTCCATTTTAATGAAGTGATAATTAATTTAAGTTAACAAAATAATTGTTTAAACAATTTATTATTATTGCTTATAATATTCTCTTTGTTCAATGATAGGAAGTTGTCGTTTTTTCGGAAATTTTTATCTTTTTGCCCACTTTTCACTTGAAGTAAGTTAATATTTAATTCAACTTAACAAGAATAATTGTTTAAATAAATATTATTTATGGCTATCTTCTCTTAGATTAATGCTCAAAAGTTGCGGTTTTTTCTAAACTCTTAAGCTTTTTGTCCACTATTCACTTAGTAAGGTAGTAATTAATGCGAGTTAACAAATATGCTTATTTAAACAATTTATTATTGTTTATTACCATTTTCTCTTATACATACAATACAATACTATTTTAAATATGATTCTCTCTAATGTTTATTTATTATTTGTTCACAACTTAAAAGGTAAAGCAAAATTAAACATTTTAGAAAAAACAGCAACTTTTTAGCACTATTCTAAAAGAAGATAGCTATAAACAATAATAATTTATTCAAACAATTATTTTTGTTAAATTAAATTAAATATTAACTCACTTTAAGTGAAAAGTGGGCAAAAAGTAAAAAATTTCAGAAAAAACCACAAGCTTCTATCATTAAGCAAGGAAAATATTATTATCAATGATAATAAATTGTTAAAACAATTATTTTGTTAACATGAATTAATTATTACTTCACTTTAATTGAAAAGTGATAAAAAGTTAAAAATTTCAAGAAAAAACCGCAACTATGTAGTATTAATCTAGAAGAAGATAGCTATAAGCATTAACAATTTAATTAAACAATTATTTTTGCCAAATTAAATTAAAAAATTACTTGCTTTAAGTGAAAAGTGGACAAAAAGTTGAAAATTTCAGAAAAAAACCGCAACTTTGTAGCATTATTCTAAGAGAATATTGTTATAATTGATAACAAATTGTTTAAACAATTATTTTCTTTACCTTTAATTAATTATCACCTCGCTCTAACTTAAAGGTTAAAAATAAGTTAAAAAATTTGGAAGCAACCTTGACTTTCTATACCTTTTCTAAGAGAAAGTTGCTAAAAACAATAATAAATTGTTTAAGCAATTTAAATGAACCACTAATTATCAGTATAAAGTAGTATTTCATGTATTCTAAACAATCTGAGTTAAAGAAACTGTAGAAAAATCATAATTAGCGCCAAAAACTCAAAAAACCCATTTTTCCACTCATGGGGTTTTTTTTGGACCCTATAAAACAGACTAATGGGGTTGAAATTTGAAAAGTAATATTAAATTCGCATTCTGTGACTAATTGTAAAGAGAAATAGTGAATTATAAACTCGATTCACCTAATATTAAGAATTCTGAATAAAATTTACAAAAACGTCTTTTTTTGTTATGGAATATACGTGTTAAACTTGACAGAGCTTGCGCCACCTCTAAATATTTTTTTTTCGAAAAAAATGGGTTTATTCTTTTGTGGATTCGAACAAATTTCCGGGCGTTTTACATAAAAATTCGAAAAAAATTTTTTTGGACCACCTTAATGTATATATATTATTATTAATTATATGTGTATATATCTTTTTTGAAAGGTTTTAAGATAATAATAATAAGTAAAAAAATTAATTAAAAAGTAATTCCTTGTGATTTGTAAAACTTTCTTAAGATTTCCAAGAAATTTTTCAATGATTTTTTATTTTCAAAAATTTAATTTAAGTTAATATTTGCAAAGCTTTTGAAACGTTAGAAAAGATTTCAAAAATTGTCGAAAAAGAATTGGTAAGATTACAAATTTTTTTTTTATTCTTTCGAATAAAAAATTTTTTTAGCGAAAAGGGTGATTTTTAGGCATATAATTATTGTAATTTAGAAATATTTTATAAAATTGAAGAAATAATTTGAATCAGTTTCAGAATGAATTTAAATCTTTTTGAATTAAAATAAAAATCCGTTTTAATTAAAATATCAACTGTGCCATTTTTCGTTTAGAATTAATGTTTTGTTGAAAATTTAAATACTAAGTTAAAAATTGTAATAGTTTGTAAAGGATTCTCTTTTTTGGTTGAAGATTCATAATTTTAGTTAAATATTCATTAATTTGTTTGAAAGTGTAACTATTTTAAAGAAAATTCTTGGTTTTTGTTGTAAATTCTTTTTTTTGCCAGTCAATTAATCTTCTTGTTTGAAAATTCATCTTTTTGGTTAGAAATTAATCCGTTTTGGATAAGGATCCAACTGTTTCTTAAAAATTCATCTTTTTTGATAAATTAAATTATTTCTTTATTCAAAATTATAATCTCAAATAATTGAAATATCCACTATTACATTTTTAGTTGAAGATTCATATTTTCTGGTCAAAAAATAAAACTGCTCTGTAGAAAATTCGTCTCTTTTGGTAACAATGTTATCTCAATTGTTAAAAAATGCAACAGGTTAAAAATAAATCCTTTTTTGGTTAAATGTTTAACAATTTGGTTAAAAATCTGTCTTCTTTTGTGTGAGTTCAACTGTTTTTCGTATAAAATTTGAATCTTTTTTGAACAATTCAAAATTGGTTTTCCGTTTTAATTGAAAAACGGAATATAGATTTTGATAATAACACATATTAAGTTAACTTATAATTAATTATTTAATTTATATTGATTATATTTAAATATTTTATTATGATTGGTGATGCTAGTTATTGAGGATCTACTTAAACTCCTTAAGAAATTCTACCTGACACCTTTCATGTAAACATGAAATACATAATATGGAATAGATAACTACTGTAAGGCAGTTTGTCACTTTAAGGGTCCATTCAAGGACACTTTAACTTAAAAATTAATTTGAGAGAAAATTGCCCATATATATTCAAGCACTAATTCGACTAGAATAATATTAAAATCCCATTTTTCTATGGATAGTATCAGTGAATAATTACAGATAAGTGAAATTGCTCTAAGGACCGCCGCGTGAACTGCCGTCTTACTAGAGCCGGACACTACCACTAGCGAACGGTGGATGGAGTACTCAACTGTCAAACGGGTGTTATATCAGTTTCCGACACGAGCCGATCTCTCTCCACCGTCCGTGTTGGTTGTACCTCAGGAAGTCTGACAGTGATCCTAACTTCGAGATCGATTGAGATTTGATTGAGTAGGATTCCGGATCGGAGGATCGGAGATCGAGATCGAAACGTGCTTTTCCTTTTCGTTTAAAACGCCGGTGTTCAACAGAGTTGTCTACCCACTGCAGCACAGCCTTACCGAGGACGAGGATGTCTGGTTCGAAGGAGGACGGACCGACCCTTCCCCGTCCACCCAACGAGGAGTCGGACATGGAGCTAGATAGTTGCTCCAGACATGCTAAAGAGTTT
>JAUELO010000023.1:4203550-4214696 GCA_032357855.1 Amphibolips quercusostensackenii
AAATCTTCACAAAATATGATCAACAAATCAGACTATGTTCAAAAATTAAAAAAAGTATACAAACTAAAATAACATTAAATTACAATACCAGATGATTAACGAAACAATACAGCAATGAAAATATTAATAAAGTAAAAAGATATCAAAGAGTTTCAAAAGAAATTTTTTTTATTGTAGATGAAAAATTCATCAGGACTTGTCGAACATCTAAAGGTAGTAATAGTTCCTGAATAGAAAATGACAATTGCTCAATATCAAAGGTACAAAGCTCAAAAAAAAGTCAATAATACAAAACAACATCAAAATAACGTAATTTTGTTGGAGAAAATCCATCAGATAATGGTGCGGTTTGACGAAAAAGAAAATATCTATTATCAGAGAATATTTTCCAGATATGATAACAGAGAAGAATACCAGAACAACAAAGAAGTATTGTCATCAAATCAGACCATTTTCAAAAATAAAAACCAGTACACGAACCAAAATAACTTTAGAATATAATACCAGAAGATTAACGAAAAAATACATCAATGAGAATGTGTCACAACAGACAATCTTATAGTAGATGGAAAGTCCATTAGGAATTGTCGAACATCTGAAGGTATTAATAGTTACTTAGGAGAAAATGACAATCGCTTAATATCGAAGATACAAAACTCAAAACAAAGTCAAGAATACAAAACAGAATCAGAAGATCAGAATGTTGTTAAAGAAAATCAATCACATAATGGTTGGGTTTGACGAAAATATAAAGGAAATATCTATTCTTATCAGAAAATCTATAGTATCATCAGCAAATCAGACAATGTTCAAAAATTAAAAACAGAATAAAAACTGAACTAACATCAGAATACAATAGCAAAAGATTAGGAAAACAATATAGTAATGACAATGTTAACAAACTATAAAGATATCAAAGAATGTTAAAAGACGCAATTTTATAGCAGAAGGAAAGACCATTAGGACTTGTCAAACATCTGATGGTAGTAATAGTTCCTTAATAGAAAATGACAATGGCTCATTGTCGAGGGTATGAGAGAATCCTCTCGAGTTACGATAGACTTAGTAATCCCTTGTGTTTTGTACTATCAATAGCATAACAGGTATTCACTACTGTCTCCTGTACCCGAGACATTGAAGACACCTAACCTGAGTCTGTCAGCAACTCCAGACTCTAAGGAGATTCGACACCCTCGTTCGTCTTTTATTTCTCTGGAAATAATTGCCCTCGCCAGACTGCTGAGATGGCTTCATTAAGACGTTTTATGACTCTTCGGAAAATCCTTGACAATCTAGGATATCTGTTTTCGAAACTTTATGGGTTCATCTATCAGAGTCATTAACCTTATCTAATCTTCTAGACTCTTTCATTATGTGTCGACTTTTCAATCTATTGGAAATTATTATAAGGCTAATTTTATTCGTCGAGGATCTTCAGACTGTACAACCCAATGTGCTCTTAAAGTAGGGAAAACGGGGTTTAACAAAATAGTTGAATTTTTTACCTAAAAAGATGCATTTTCAACCGAGAAGATTAATTTTCTAGCGAAAAACGAATTTTCAATACATTATTGTAAACATTCCAGTGTAAGCAGTTCGACGATTTTCTCACTATTAAGAATAATTGACTGACTTTCTTTCTTTGGAAAAAGCAGCTAAGTAGAATTTTTTTGAATAATTGAAGATGAACCTAGCAGTTTACCATCTTAGTCACGCGGAATATTTTTTCATGCAAAATTAATTTTTTCAGATTCTAGAAGTAATTAATTTGAAAAGTGTCCACATTGTAAAGTCTTTTCAAACTGAAAATTTAAAAAACTCGGATATCTCTCGATTTAAAAAAATTTTAAATTTTTTAAATTTTAAATTAAAGAAGTTATTTCGACTTACCAATCCAGAGTAAGATCTAGATACCTGTATCCGTATTTGCATATTTTACAGTTTTGGAGCTTACCTGGAACAAAAAAGAAAATTCATAAGCTTCATCAAATTAAAATTTTCTTTAGAGACGATAGTAATATGAAAATCGGAAAACATTATAATTAAAAGATCACATTTTTAACCAAATAGTTGTATTTTCAACTGACACAGAGAAATTTTCAACCAAATGGTCAAATTTCCCAAAATAAGATGATTAAATTCGTCAAGAAAATATTTGAATTTTCAAAAAATAGTTGAAAGTTCAAAAAAAAAATTACACTTCAACCACAACCAGTTGCATTTTAAACAACATAATTGAATTTTTAATCTAAAAACACGAATGTCAAAGAATACTGGAAATTAAACAAAATAATTACATTTTCAATAAAATATTTTAACTTTACTCAGAAAAGATGAAATTTTTACCAAAATAGTTCAATTTTTAATCAAAGAGATGAATTTTAAACTAAACGATGACTCATAAGCACAGAAAATTAATTTTTAATAATGGAATATAACTTTTAACTAAGTCGTTAAATTTTCTATAAAAAAAGATGAATTCTCAATCAGAAATATAATAGTTGATAAATGAACAAAAAATATTTTTATTTTAAATAAAAAATAAATTAATTCAACAAAAAAAGAGGAATTTTTAACGAAAAACTGAATAGTTGAATCATCAAACAAAGCAGATTAATTTTCATCTAAACAGTTACATTTTTAACAAAAGAAGATCAAATTTCTACACGTAGAAATTTTTCGAATTTTCAACAAAAGGTTGTACTTTCAACAAGTAAAACTTCTCAGAAAAGAGAGAAAAAAGTTTTCAACCAAATTCTTCAATTTTTAAAACAAAAAAGCGAATTCTCTGCAAAACAGTCGAATTTTCAATCCCAAAATATAAATTTACAACAAAATAGTTAAAGCTGAATTTTTCATAACAAATGTAGATAGTACTAAAATTTTCAGTTCAAAAAATTATTTTTAAACTGAAAAAATCAATTTTTAACAACATAGCTAAATTTTCAAGCAAGAAGACAAATCATGAACTAACAAAATAAATTTTTAACCAAATAGTTCAATCAAGAAGATTAATATTCTATACTAAGACGAATTTTTCATAAAATATATGAATTGTTAATCAAATAGTTGAACTTTGTATTAAAAATCATAAAGTTTCAACAAAAAATAGACTAGTTAAATTTTTTTAGTTAAAAAAATTATTCTCAACCAAAAAGAAAAACAAATTTTCTGCAAAATAATTCAACCTTCAATTAATTAACTTTTTTTTTGAGAAAGTAGTTCAAATTTCAACCAAGTTGTGGAATTTTGAACCAAAAAAGATGAATTCTCAACGGCAAATGTAACAGTTAAATTCTTATTAGAAAACGATCGATTTGAGACAAAAATGGAATAATTAAATTTTTTCCGCTCAAACAATGATTTTTCAACAAAACAGTTTAATTATCATCCAAGAAAATGAGTTTTTAACAAAGTAGTTCAATTTTAAAGAAAAAAGTTGTATTTTTAACCTAAAAGTTGTGTTTTCAACCTAAATTTTGAATTTTTAACAAAACCGTTGAATTTTTAACCCTAAAAATAATTAGTTAAATTTTCAGATCAAAACATTATTTAAAAAAAAAAAACGAATTTTCAATAAAATTCATGATTACAGAATTTTTAAGAAAATGGTGAAATCGACAACTAATAAAATTATTCTTTAGCAAAGTAGTTAAATTTTCAACTAAATACTAGAATTTTCAACGAAAAGTGACTTTTTAATAAAAAAATTGAATTTTCAACAAAATCATTGAATTTTTAACCAAATATAAGAATTTTTAAACACAAGAGATGAATTCTGAACGAAAAATATAATACTAGATTTTGTAATTTAAAAGAATTGATATTCAACTAAAGAAGATAAATTTGCAACAAAAAAAAAAAGATGACTTTTCTACTGAAATAGTGAATTTTTATTTGAAAAGGACGAATGTTCAATAAAAAAAGTATGTAGAATACAAAGGCATTTCTAAATACAAATTCCTATCTTACCGACCTTGAGACCGTTCCACATCTGCAGTGGTTCGTGTCCGTGCTAAGTTTCTAGAATGTTCTTGAAGGGACCCCATGACGTCACAAAATGATATTGCGTAATTGCGAGAGACGAATTTGCGTCAACAGCTTCAAGGTTATTTATTATTTCAATTAAGCATTTCACGTAAAACTTCCAAATTAATATTTTGCTTTTTCCTTGCTTTTCTCATAACTATATGATGCAGTATAAACGTAAGGACAAAACAAAATACAACCTTAAAAGTGTTTACGCGAAATGCTTAATTAAGATAATAAATAACCTTGAAGTTGTTAACGCACATTTTGTGACGGCATCAGGACACTTTGGAAACATTCTAGAAACTTAGCGCGGACACGAACCACTTCAGCTGTCTCGAAGTCGGTACTCTAGGAATTTTTAATTTTCAATCAAAACATGTGACTTGTTAAGCAAAAATTGAATTTTCAACAGTAAAGTCTCTATTTTGATTCAGGAAGACGTTATTTAATTCTGAAATTTTTGAGAAATGTTCTTAATCAGGATTCTCGTTGCGAGACGTACCATTTACCAAGATCGTAAATTCCGCTCGATTTCTTGGACACTGCTCGACCGACCAAAATGTTAAACGTAGTATGAGAAATAGCCAATCAGGAAGCTGCTTTAACTGATAGTCCAGCAGACGGTGGGTTTTGATAAAACCGTGGAAAGTGAAACGGATAAATAATATTTCACAAATACGTGGAAGCAATTCGCTGGGGAACTATTGATCCGTGAAACCGGGAATTTGTCAAAGACCGATTTATTCGGCCGGATTTGTTATTGCAGTACAGACTGACTCCTCTTTCCCTCCCGTGAGACCAACTCTCAACTCTCGTATCGATAAATGGATTCCTGAATAATAAAAAAGTATTGAATTGATAAAGGATAGCTATTTGATATGAGATTAAATCGAAAAGAAATAAGAAATAAGAAGAATTCGATCAAATTAATCAAAATTCAAGTAACTTGAAAAAAATTCAAAAAGTCTAAAATATTCTAGTGATTTTAGTAAAATTAGAGTGAATTTAGAAGAACTCGAGGTTTTAAAAAATACAAAAGAATATAAAAGAATTCAACAGAATATAAAAGAATTGAGGATGAATTAATACGAATTTAGGGTAAATTACAAATGAATTGAAAAAAATACAAAATATTCCATTAATTTCAGTAAATTGGAGTAATTTTGGAAAATTCCAGGGAATTTAAAAGAATTCAAAAAGAAAATGCCTAAGAATTCAAGATAAGTTTTAAAGACTTTACGGTGAATTAAAGAAAAACTTCAATCCATTTAACGTAGATTTGAATAACTTTAGAAGAATCCAAGTGATTTCAAAAGAAATCGACAAGAGATAAAAAAATCAAGAAAATCAACACAAAATTTTTAATGATTAAGGATAAATTAATAAGACTTTAGGTTCAATTCCAAATGAATTCGAATGAGTTAAAAAAAAGATCAAAAAATCAAAATTGTTCCACTGGTTTCAGTAGAGGTGGATTGAATTTAGAAGAACTCAAGGGAAGTAAAGAGAATTTGACGAATTCAAGAAAATTTAAATAGAAAAAATTAAAAAAATTTTAAATCAAAAAATTTCCATTGATTTTAATAAAACGAATGTGAACAGAATTCAGGGCAAATTCAACAAAAATGAAGTGAAGCTAAGAAAATTGAAGGCAAATTAAAAAACTTCAAGAAAAACCCAAAGAATTCAAAAGAATTTAAAAGAATTCAGAATGATTAAATAGGAATTCAATGTAAATTCTAAATTAATTAAAAAATTTTTTATATTAATTTTAGTTAAACTGAAGTGAATTTAAATTAATTTAAAGGAATTCAGGAGAGTAAACAAACGTGTAAGAATTCAAGGTGAGTTTTAAAGACTTCAGAATTAATTGCGAAAAAAATTTCATTCATTTAGTTCAGTGGAATTAAGTTATTTTACAAGAATCCAAATGATTTCACAAAAATTCGGAAAAAGTTACAAAAACCAAGCGAATTACAAAAATTTTAAACAATTTAGATAAAATAATTAAAAATTTAGGGTAAGTTCCAAATAAATTCAAATAAGTTTAAAAAAATTCAAAACCGCAAAAATGTTTCACTGTTTTCAGAAAAATTTAGGTGAATTTACAAGGCTTTAAAGAAATTGAAGAGAATTTGATGAGATTTATAAGAATTTTAAAGAACATAATTGAACAAACTTTAAAAATAAAAAAATTTCCATGGATTTGAGTAAGATTGCAGTGAACAACATTCAATACAAAAAATTCGAAAATATTTAAAAAAATTATTTAGTTGAATAAATTTGAAATGAACTGAGACAAATTTAAAGGAATTCAAAAAAATTTAATGAAATGCTCAAGAATTTAAAGCGAGTTTAAGGCTTCAGGGTGAATAAAAAAGAATCAAATTTTTAAAAGTCCATTTAACTGAATTGAATTGAGTGGGTTTACAAGAACCCATGTGATTCCAAATTAATTTTGCAAAAGTTAAAAAATTAACAGAATTCAACAAAATTTTTAAGAGTTCACGATAAATTAATAAAAATATAACGTGAATTCCAAATAAATTTAAATGAGTTAAACAAAATTTAAAATATGCTACTGATCTGAGTGAAATTGGAATGAATTAAGAAGAATCCAAAGGCATTCAAAAGACTTCAATGAAATTCATCAGAATTTGAAAGAATATAAATCAAGAAAAATTTTATAATCAAAAAATTTCTATCAATTCGAAAATGAAAATGGCGGCGAACAGAATTAAGGGCAAATTCTACAGAATTTAAGGGAATTGAAAAAAAATAATTTAAAAACCAACAAATCAAACAAAATTCAAGTGAATTTAGATAATTTAAAAAAAAATGAGAAGAATTTAAGCAAATAAAAAAATCAGGGTAAATAAAAAAAATTCAAGAAAATTCTAAAGAATTAAGAAGAATTTTTAATAATTTAGGTTAATAAGAGTTCAGGATAAATTCCAAATGAATTCAAGTTAATTGAAAAAAACATCCCATTAATTTCAGTAAAATTGGAGTGAATTAAAAAAAAAATCAAGGAAATTTAAGATAATTCAATAAAATTCTTGTGAAATAAAGTTAAATTTAAAATAATATATAATTTAAGCGAATAAAATAAAATATGTTTGAAATCTAAAAAAAATCTATTGAATTCGGATAAATGAGAGTGAATAGAATAAGTGAATAAGAATCTGATGAAATTTATAGGAATTTAAGGTAAATTAAAGACTTCAAAGTAAAATAAAAAAAATTTTTTAATTCAAAAAGAATCGACTGAATACAGCAGATTTCAAGGGAATTTTTAAGAATTTATTGTGAATTCAAAAGAATTAATTGTGAAGTCAAAAGAATTAATTGTGAATTCAAAAGAATTAATTGTGAATTCTAAAGAATTCATTGTGAATTCAAAAGAATATATTGTGAATTCAAAAGAATTCAAAAGAATTGAACGAAATTAAAAAAATGAAATAGAATTCAGAAATCTTTGGGTTCTCTCTTTTAATTTATTGAAAGAAGTGATTAGAGTGATCTATTTATTTTATAAAGTGACTACAGTGATTTTGTGACCATGTGGCAGCCCAGGCCATTCAAAATAATCTAAAACATTCGGGAAATAACCTGGATATCAAAGAACATTTTACAACATTTCAGATTCTTCTACTTATTCCAAACAAATTTTCAATTTTTAAGGCTTTTAAATCAAAATTATTGATAATAATTTAAAATTATTTGCACTTGCAACAAATGATCCAAATTTTTAAGTTTTACTGGACCTTTTAAAAAATGCTATCCCTTTTTTAGGTTCTCCAGAGCATTCAACAAAACGCCATCCTCTTTCCAGGTTTTCAAGAGCATTAAAAAAAGCCATTCCTTTTCCAGGTTCTCCAAAGCATTTAAAAAATGGCATCCCCTTTCCAGGTTCTCTAGAGCATTTAAAAACATGCCATCTCTTTTCCAGGTTCTCCAGAGCATTTAAAAAGTGTCATCCCCTTTTCAGGTTCTCCAGAGCATTTAAAAAAATGCCATCCCTTTTCCAGGTTCCCCAGAGAATTATGAAAATGACATTCCTTTTCCAGTTTCTCGAAAGCATTGAAAAAAATTCTATCCCTTTTCTAGGTTCTCCAGAGCATTTTAAAAATGTCATTCCTTTTCCACGTTTTCCTGAGCATTTAAAAAATTGCAATCCCTTTTTCAGCTTCTCCAGAGCATTTGAAAAATTGAAATCCCTTTACTAGGTTCTCCAGAGCCTTTATAAAAATGCTATCCCTTTTTCAGGTTCTCTAGGGCATTCAAAAGAATGCCATTTCTCTTTCAGTTTTCCAGAGTATTTAAAAAAATGCCATCCCTTTTTCAGGTTCTTTAGAGCATTTAAAGAATACCATCCCTTTCCCAGGCTCTCCAGAGCATTACAAAAAAATGCTGTCCCTTTTTTAGGTTCTCCAAAGTATTAAAAAAAATGCCATCCCCTTCTCAGGTTCTCTAGAGCATTTATGAAATGCCATCCCTTTTCAGGTTCTCTGGAGCATTTAAAATAATAACATCCCTTTTTCAGGTTCTCTAGAGCACTTAAAGATTGCCATCCCTTTTCCAGGTTCTCCAGAGCATTAAAAAAATTATATTTCTTTTCCAGGTTCTCCAGAGCATTACAAAAAATGCTATCCCCTTTTCAGGTTCTCCAGAGCATTTAAAAAAATTCTATTCCTTTTTCAGGTTCTCTAGAGCATTTATAGATTGTCATTCCTTCCCAGGTACTTTAGAGCATTTAAAAAATGCTAACCCTTTTTTAGTTTCTCCAGAGCATTTAAAGATTGCCATCCCTTTTCTATGTTCTGCAAAGCATTTAAAAAAATACTATCCTTTTCCCAAGTTCTCCAGAGCACTAAAAAAAATACTATCTTCTTTTCAGGTTCTCTAGAGCATTAAAAAAAATCCTATTTTTTTCAGGTTCTCTAGAGCATTTATAGAATGTCATCCCTTTCCAGGTTCTCTAGAGCATCAAAAAAATGCCATCCCTTTTTCAATTTCTCCAGAGCCTTTAAAGATTGGCATCCCTTTTATAGGTTCTGCACAGCATTTCAAAAAATGCTATCCCTTCCCCAGGTTTTCCAGAGCACTACAAAAAATGCTATCCCCTTTTTCAGTTTTTCCAGAGCATTAAAAAAAATTCTATTTCTTTCCCAGTTTCTGTAGAGCATTAAAAAAAATACCATCCCTTTTTCAGGTTCTCCAGAGCATTTAAAAAAATTCTATCCCTTTCCCAGGTTCGCCACAGCATTTACAAAAATGCTATACATTTTCCAGATTTCCCAGGCTCTGCAGCAACTGTTTTCGCAAGAACTGAATAATGTTAAGGTGAATGCGCTGCTTCTGAGAAAAGAAAAGACTGAATTTCAATGTGGAAATCGAATCCAAGGCGAGCTAGCAGTCGGGAATTCATCGATTCGCAATAAAACACATAAATCAAGGCACACGTGTTCCTTATCTTCTATGGTATTATTTTCGACATCTTTTCTCGTTTTTTGATTCAAAAAGCAATCCAAGCACCTGCTGTATTTATGAAATGTGAATATTTGGATTTAAGTTTCATAAATTCATATTCATAGTTCAGGTTTCGATCTCACTTCAGAGATAAAAACTAGGGGAGACCACCCTGCAGTGGATTATAAGCCTACAGTAATCATTAATTAAAAGCACAAATATACGTAAAATAATTTATTTTAATTTTAATTAATTAATGTCTTAACTATTAACTAAATTGAATAAATTACATAAATTAGTACTTTTAATTAATGATTATCTAATGTAGGTTCATTATCCACTGTAGGGTGGTATCCCCTAGTGTAAATTAACGTTACAAATTTCAAAAAATAATGTAAAAATAGTCATAAAATTTTCAAGTATTAAACTTATGCACAGTTCGAATTTAAAAGTGTATAGTCCGAAGTCAAAAATTGTGCAATGAAAAATAAACTTGAATTTTTAAGTAGTAAAATTTCCAGTTTTCTAACTTATATTTTGAAAGTATTAAAAATTAACGTCAATATTTATTTAAATTATTATTCTTCAGTTTATTTAAATTAAGTAACTTAATACAATCCAATAAGAAAATGTAATTATTTTTTATTAAAAGTTCATTAATTTCAGTTGAAAAGCCTATTACTAAATTTTTATTTGATGATTCATCTATTCTGGTTTAAACTTTTATTATTAGGTTCAAAATTGAATTCAGTTTTTGAAAATTAGGTAATTTTGTTGAAGTCATATTTCGCAAATAAAAATTAAAATGTTTTGTTAAAAATTTGTTCTTTTGGCTTGTAAATTGAACAATTTTATTGCAATTTTTTTTCCTAAAATACACATTTTTTTTGGGTTGAAAATACAACTATTTTGTTGAACGCTCATCTTTTTGATTCAACAATTTATTTAACTGTCCGGTTAAGAATTAATCTGTTTCGGTTAAAAACCAATTTCTTTCTTAACAAATTTAACTATTAGTTTAAAGTCTATGTATTTTGTTGAAAATTCGTCTTTTTTAGTTAAAAATGCATCTGCTTGGTCGAAAATTCGTTTTCTTTTATAATAAATCCAAATGCTTTTTATTTTGAATTTAAATCTTTTTTTGTTAAAATATTAACTATTACATTTTTTGTCAAACATTCATCTTTTTCCTTGGAAATTCATCTCCTTAGATAAAAAATTAAACTCTTTGGTTAAAAGTTGAAGTAATTTCTTAAAAATTCATTTTTTTGGTCGAAGATTCACAATTTTAGTTAAGCTTTTTTAAACAACCGAAAAAAATAATTTTCAGACAAGAAGATTAACTTTCGAAGAAAAAAATAATTTTCTATGAAAAATCGCTTTTTAACAAAATACGCGTATTTTCAACAATATATTAGAAATTCTATTAAAAAAGACCATTTTTTAATCAAATTGTTGAATTTTAAACTAGGAAAGATCAATTTCCAAATAAAAATGGAACAGTTTAATTTTTAGTTGAAGAAATCAATTTTCAACCATAAGGATTAATTTTCTGTAAAAAAGATGAATTTTTCACAAAGTAAATAAATTTTCAAACAAATAGTTGAATTTTTAAGTAAACAATGTCAATGTTTAGATTTGG
>JAUELO010000023.1:4216610-4229999 GCA_032357855.1 Amphibolips quercusostensackenii
AAGCGGGGCTAAATATGAAAGAAATGAGCCATTGCATTATTTGTTGGCGAAAATTTCTTATACAGTTATATTTCATTAAATACTTCAGTAATAGAAACTATTAAGAAATTATTGACTTTTTAGAAATATTAAAAATTCTACTTTAAAGGTTTTTTTTATTAATAAATAAATATTAATATAAATAATAAAATAAATAATGTTAAAATTTTTGAAATCATTGTGGAATCTTTAAATTTTTTCCACATGTTTTTAAATCTTTTAAAGTCTTTCAAAAATCTTTTTGAAATCTTTTTGAAATCTTTAAAAATTTTCAAAAATCTTTTAAAACTATTTAAAATTTTTATGAACCCTTTTGAAATATTCAAAAATAATAAAAAAATTTTTGCAAACTTTTCGATATCTTTTGAAATTTTCAAAAATCTTTTGCAATCTTTTGAAATCTTTCTGAAATCTTTTAAAATCTTCAAAAATCTTTCATTATCTTTTGCTATCTCTGAAATCATCCGAAATCTTTTGTAACATTATGAACTCTTAAAAATCTTTTTGAATTTTCAAAAATCTTTTGAAACCTTTTGAAATCTTTTGAAATCTTCAAAAATAGTTTGAAACCTTTTGCAACCTTTCTGAAATATTTTGAAATATTTTGAAACCTTTTGAAATATATATTAAATCGAATGTAAACACCTTTGTAAAATCATTAAAATCCTTGAAATTTTTTAAAAAAATTTTAATCAGTAAAATCTTTCTAAAATCTTCAACAATCTTTTACAACATTTAGAAATCTTTGATATCTGAAGTACACAAGCCTTTGTGAAATCTTTGTGAGATCTTTGAAATCTTTATGAAATCCTTTGTACATTTTGAAACCTTTGGAATCATTTGAAATACTTTTGAAATCTTTTTAAATTTTCAACAATCTTTTGAAATATTTGTAAGATTTTGCTGAAATCTTTGAAATTATTGTGAAATCTTTAAAATGTTTCGACTTTTTTGAAAGCTTTTGAAATCTTTCTGAAATCTTTTAAAAACTTAAAAATCTTTTGAAACCTTTTGAAATACTTGAAATCTTGAAAAATGTTTTGAAATCTTTTAAAATTTAAAAAATATTTTAAAACCTTTTGAAATCTTTTGAAATCTTCAAAAATCTCTAATAACCTTTTAAAAACTTTGGAAATCTTTTTAAATTCTTAAAATTTTTTTGAAATCTTCAAAAATCTTTTAAAATCTTTTGAAAACTTTTTAAATCTTTTTGAAATTTTTTGAAATTTTAAAAAATCTTTAAAAACTATTTGAAATTTTTTTGAAATCTTTTGAAATATTTAAAAATCATTGAAAAATCTTTATGAAATCTTTTGAAATATTTAAAAATTATTGAAAAATCTTTTGAAATGTTTATGAAATCTTTTGAAATTTTCAAAAATGTTTTGAAATCTTTCTGATATCTTTTAAAATCTTCAAAAATCTTTTTAAATCTTTTGCAATCCCTGAAATCATCCAACAATCTTTTAAAATCTTTGGGATCTGACGTGCACATGCCTTTTTGAAATCTTCGTGAGATCTTTGAAATATTTGTGAAAATCTTTGAAAACTACTGAAATATTTTGAAATCTTTGTGAAATATTTTGTAACCTTTGAAATCTTTGAGAAATCTCCTCAAATCTTTTGAAACATTTTGAAACTGTTTAAAATCTTTGAAATCTGATGTACACACGTCTTTGTGAAATCTTCGCGAAATCCTTGAAATTTTTGTGAAATCTTGAAAATCTTTGAAATCCTTAAAATCTTTTGAAATCTTTGTGAAATCTTCTAAGATCATTTGAAACATTTTGAAATCTTTAAAATCTTTGAAATATAATGTTCCTGCCTTTGTGAGATCCTTTGAACCTTTGTAAAATCTTTGAAATCCTTAAAATTTTTGTGAGATCTTTGGAATCTTTGTGAAATCTTTTGTAATAATAAAAATCTTTAAAATCCTAGGAATCTTTTGAAATCCTTTGAAATATTTAAAAATCGTTCAAAATCTTTTTGAAATCTTCTAAAATTTTTTAAAACATTTTGAATCGTTTAAAATTTTCAAAAACTGATGTACACGCCTTTGTGAAATCTTTTGAATCAATGTATAATCTTTGAAATCCTTTAAATCTTTTAAAGTCTTCTAAAATCTTTTTAAATCTTCTTAAATATTTCTAATCTTTCCGAAATCTTTTGATATAATTTTAAATCTTTGACATATTTTTAAATATTTCTAATCTTTGTATACTCTTTTGAAATGGTTTTAAAGCTTTGAAATCAGATGTACACGCATTTGTGAAATCTTTTGAACTTTTGTAAAATCTTTGAAATCCCTGACATTTTTGTGAGATGTTTAAAACCTTTGTAGAAATCTTTTGTGATTTTAAAATTTTTTGTAAAATCTTTGAAATCCTTGATATCTTTCGAAATAATTTGAAATCTGATGTACACGCATTTGCGAAAACTTTTGAATCCTTGTGTAATCTTTGAAATCCTTGGAATATTTCGAAATCTTCTGAAATCTTTTTTAATCTTTTTAAATATATATGAAATCTTTTTCAACGTTTGGAATCTTTCTGAAATCTTTTGAATCTTTGTGAAATATTTGAAATCCATGGAATCTTTGTGAAATCTTTGAAATCCATTAAATATTTGTGAAATCTTTGAAATCCATTAAATTTTTGTGAAATCTTTGAGATCCATGAAATCTTTGTGAGATCTTTGAAACACTTGAAAACTTTTTAATCATCTACAATTCTTTAAAACCTTTTGAAATCTTTGTGAAATTAGTGAAATCTTTTGAAATGATGTGAAATCTTTTTAATCGTTTAAAATATTTAAAGTCCTGAAATCTTTGTGAAGTCTTTTAAAACCATTTGAAATCTATTGAATATTTGTAAATCTTTTCAGAATACTTTGAAATTTTAAAAATATTTAAAAATATTTTGAAATATAGAAATCTGGTGTACATTCAAAACTGAAGTGATCACCTCGAAAATTCTAATCCTAAAACTGAATTAACATGATAATTCTCAAATAATAATTTTTATAATTCTCAAGTTAATTATTACAAAAAAATGTATGCTTTAAAATTTTTCACCAAATTTTAAATACGAAAATACTAAAAGATTATAAGAAATATTTAGGTCAAACTGACTGTATAAAAGACATTTATCTTCAAATTTAAAAAAAATCGATTAAATAAGCACAAGACAAAATTGTTAAGGTCAAAGTTTAGTAGGTCAAATCGCTCTAAAAAAAGCTAAATATAATTAAAAATGGGCTTAAAGATTATTGGGTTAAATAAAATAGGCCAAACCTGTAAAAATAAACTAAATATAAGAAATTGACTTAAGGTCGAAGTAACGTTGGGTCAAGTAGAATAGTAGGTCAAACTGACTCTAAGATAATATTAAAATGATTTTAACTATGAGGTCAATTTAACTAAAACTGAGATATTCTAGCCTAGAATTGATTCCTCATCATATTTTAGTACACTATGGATTTCGATTCCGATTCAGTTCCAGTAAGTCTGAAATATTTAAAATTGGAGGCGATTTTTTTCCCGGCGAGACCCAGGCGAGTCCCAGGCGAGCCCTCGGCTAAAGAAAAATATTACGACGTTTCAAAGCCTAGTTTACTAGACTATCGACACTTGAATCGATAACGGCATCTTAGGTCTTCTATTTTCTATATGTATTGTATACGTAACTGTGTTCGCTCACGTACCAGACGCCAGCGTCGCGACGCCTAGAACCTATGCAAGACTTTCTCCCAAGTGTCACGTATCGAATGAGGAATCACCCAGGGGTATCGATATTCGAGATAATTTAATTCCGTGATTCTCAGATTTACATTTTCTTCGAAAAATGACGATGCTAAGTTAGAATTTCTTTTTAATACAAGTATTCAAATGTTTATTAAATTTATTTATTTACTGAAAATTTATTATAAGTGCAGGAAAAAGAGTAATAAGAAGTATTTTCAATATAGTATACATTTTTGTAACAATAATTAATAATTTCTGATTAAAGGCCTTTAAAATTTAAAAAAATATATTGAACAATTTTAAATTGAAAACCTTTCAAATCTATTTTAGATTTTACAAAATTTTGAAAAAGGGCAATATTTTGAATGGAATAAAAAGGAATTAAAGTTGTAACATTTCTAAGTCAAAGCATTTAAAATTGAATAAAGTCAAATTGAAAGTCTTCGAATCTGAAAAAATTTTTAGCAGAGGCTATCAAAATAAAAAAATTTCAGACTACAATTTTAAGAATCAGGCTATTTTAAATCCTTTCTAATGAAATCAGTTCTAAAAAACGTTCAAAATAAAATAATTAAAAAATTAAAAATTAATCATCAACATTAATCTCTAAAATTAAATTATTACTTTTTTTTAAACAGTTCAAAATAAAAAGCGATTTTAAGTGTGAAAAATCAAAAAATTTCTATTACAGAAAGTTAGAAATTAAACCAATTTCAAAATTCCCATAAAACTAAAAAAAAATTTAGTCACAACAATTATGACATTAAAACTTTTTTATACTCAAAACCCTACAAATTTCAATTATTTTAAGTAACTTTAAATCGTTTAAAAATAAACAAATTTCAAATTGTTAATTATACTTTTTGAAATTCAACCATTTCAATTTTTATTTTATTATTATTATTATTAGATATTTATTATTATTTTTATTTTACTTAAATAACAGAATTTTTAATTTCTCAATTTCAACTTGCATAATTTAAACAGTTGATTTAGAATTATTTATTTTTGAAAATTTCTTATCAAATATTTTTCAGTTTTAAATTATTCATTTTCGGAAACCCTTAACTACAAATCGTAAGATTTTTAGATATTACACTAATAACTAAAAATTTGAAAAATAACACAAAACGAGATTGCTATGATTCCAATTTTCTTAAATTGCACAGTTTCAAGCGTTTCAGTTCTTATTTGTATTTTTTTTAATAAGGTTTAACACGTTAAAAACTATAATTTTAAATTGAAATTATAGAAATTTAAAAGAAGATCAATTAGTTCGTCAATGTGGGAAAACGAATGAATGAATTTAAAGATTATTAATTAATTGTACAATTCTTTGAATTATAAACTTATGTAAATTTTTAAACTGGGAAGAATTAAAAATATATCTTCGGATTGAATGCAAATTTGTCTGAAAATATTAAATGAATAAAAAATTATCTGTTCTGATCTTTTATGAAAAATACTTTTTTATTTTTAAAATAATTTTTCGATGTGTATTTTACTAGCACGTGTCCAGCAGACTATTACAAACATTATATCACTTTACTACACTTTTACCTTTTCATATCTTTTTTCCGCATCCCAGAACATTTTATCGCTCTGGGTTTTACGTCACGTAAGAAATCGCGTCAAACTTCAATTACACGTGTTCGAATATTTGTAAATAATGTGATTTGAACACGTACCTGAAAATTCTACAAATATTTGAAACGCTCACACTAAATAAATTTTTACAATAAATAAAAAAAAAATTTTTTTAACATTTGAATTTTCAACTAAGCAAATTAATTTTCTACTGAGTACACCAATTTTCTATAAAATTGACTCATTTTTAACCAATAAATTGAATTTTCAAATAAAAAGAATACATTTATGACTAAAAATGAAATAGTCAAATTTTCAGTTGAAAGGATTAATTTCCATGAAAATTAAATTTTCAATCGAATAAATAAATTTTCAAATAAAATGATAAATCTTGATCTAAAAAAAAAACTGAATTGTTAACAAAGAAGTTCAACTTTCAACCAAGTAGTTCAATTTTTAACAAAAAAGATGAATTATCAACGAAATTTTTAAAAATTGATATTTCAATAAAAAAGAAACATTTTTTGTTTAAATAAAAAACAATCCAATTCGACCAAAAAAATTCTTAAAAAAAATAGTTGAATCCTCTACCAAAACATAACAATTCTTGACCAAACATTTTGAACAAAAATAGACAAAATTTCTACTGAAATAAATGAATTTGCAAATCAAGCCAAATTTTCAACAAAGGAGTGAAATTTTCAACGAAGAAAGATTTTTCGGTCAAAAGAAAAAAAAATCAACCAAATTTTTGAATTTTCTGCCAAAATAATTCCCAACCAAATATTTAGGTTTTCAACTAAAACAATCAATTTTCAAACAAAAATGGAATAGTTAAATTTCCAGTAAAAAAAATTTATTTTCACCCAAAACAAAAACGAATCTTCGAAAAATTTGTTGAAATTCAACCGAGATGAACTTCTACTCATAAAATTAATTTTTAGTGAAGAGGTTCAAATTTCAATCTAGAAGATTAATTTTCTAGCAAAAATACGAATTCTCAGCAAAACATTCAATAATTGATATTTTAACTAAAAAATATTTTAGTAGTAAATCAAAAGCAGTTGAATTCAACCATAAAGATGAATTTTTAACAAAATCATTGAATCTTCAATTAAAAAATAAATATCAACCCAATTCTTGAATTTTATATCAAAATAATAGAATTTTTTAATACAAAAAGATGAATTTTCAAGACAAAAATACGAAATTTTTTGCAAAACAGATTAATTTTCAACCTTAAAAATATGAATTTTCAACAGAAAAGTTAATTTTTAACAAAATATTCAAATTTTCGACGAACTGTTTAGCTTTTAACTAATTAACTAATTTTTAAAAAAATAATTAAATTTTCAGCCAAAGAAATGAATCTTCAAATAATAAAATTAATTTTTAGCAAAGTGATTCAAATTTCAACCAAGAAGATTAATTTTAGGTCAATTTTAGATCAATTATAAGATCAATTTTCAACCTAAAATGGAATAGTTTAATTTGCAGTTCAAACAATTCATTTTCAACCATAAATAACAAATTTTTAACTAAATACTTAGATCTTCAACCAAAAAAATTAATTTTTAAAACTATTGATTAGTGATGGCTTACAATTTAATAAACTTAAAATTTGATAAACTCACAATTTGAAACTATCCACTTTTGACTGGTCCAAAATTTTTTTTTTTAAACTTTGAATCGCGATTAATATAAATATCTCATATAAATAAACTCTAAAAACTAAAATAAAAAAATAAGAATAATAATATAATAAATAAATTAAATAATTAAAATTAAATAAATATAAAATTTAAAATATATATATATATATATATATATATATAAAATTTATATAAATATAATTAAATAAATAATTATAAATTAAATAATTGAATCAAATATAATATAATAATTATAGAAATATAAAAATAAAAGAAATAAATAAAAAATAAATAAAAACTAAAAATAAAACTTATATAAATAAGAGGTAAATTTTGGAATATAGGGGGAAATTTTTTTCTGTATTTTTCCTATTTTTGTGTGGTGAAAGTTATATTACTTTTGTTTACAAATGAGAGGTCTTGAGTTGAAATTTATTTGTACATTTGTAACTTAATCAGCATGCTTGTATTTTAGGTAAAACAAGCTACTGTGGCCTAGTTCAAAACTACACAGCAGTTGTATCCTTGGAAAGTTTAATTTTATTCCAAAATTTCTAAAGTTTTCTGTTTTCACATGAAATAATTCTCAAAAATTAAATTCCTGATACTTAATTTAATTCATGAAATTTCTTAAATATGATCAGGGCTGCCACAACCTAATTTACCTGAAAACAGTGTAAAAGCGCCTAATTAAAACCGAAAAAGTGACCAAAAGTCACTGATCTCCTTTTAAATTAAAAGAAAAATCGACGAAATTTATCAGAATTCCAGGTGAATTTTAACGAATTCAGGATAAATTAAAGGGAAATAAGAAAAACCGATGAAACTCGTGAAAATTCAAGTAAAATAAAAAAATTTTAATCCAAAATATTCCACTGATTACAGTAAAATTAGAATGAATTGAGAATAATTCAAGTGAATTCGAAAGAATTCATTAAGAGTTTATAAAATCAAGAGAATTCCAAAAAACTATTTTTTTTAAGAATTCAGGATAAATTAATATGAATTCAGGGAGAATTTCAAATGAATTCAAATGAGTTGAAAAAAATCAAAAATATTACACTAATTATAATAAAATTGGATTAAGTTTATAATAATTCTCAACATAATCTAAGAGACTTTGATGAAATTCATGAGAATTTAAAAGAATATAATTGAATAAAATTTTAAAAATCAAAAAATGTAATTTTTCATTTTCAGAGACACAGACAAATTTACTTCTTAAAAGTTTTATTTTACTTTTAGAGACTAAAATTAAACAATGTGCGTTAATAATATGGACTAATAACATTTTAATTCATTTAGGATAAATTCGATTAAACTTAAAAAAAATTTAATATAAAATATTTCACTAAAGTAAAATTTGAGTGACTTTAGACAAATTCAAGTGAATTCAAAAGAATGTAATAAGATGCTTTAGAATTCAAGGTAAGTTTTAAAGACTTCTGAATAAATAAGAAAATAAACAAAATTTTTAATCTATCAAGTAGAACTAAATGGATTTAGAATAATTCAAGTAAATCAAAAAGAATTCAACAAGAGTTGAAAAATCAACCGAATTCAAAATTTAACCATTTTCATAATGGATTCAGGATAAATTAATAAGAATTCAGGGTGAATTCCAAATGAATTCAAATAAGTTTAAAAAAATCAAAAATATCCTACTACTAACAATAAAATTGGATTGAGTTTAAAAGAATTCTCAACAGAATTCAAGAGACTTTGATGAAATTCATGTGAAATTAAAAGAATATAATTGAATAAAATTAAAAAAAAAAATAAATGTAATTTTTTATTTTTAGAGACACAGACAAATTTACTTTTTTAAAGTTTTATTTTACTTTTAGAGACTTAAATTAAACAATGTGCGTTAATATTATCGACTAATGTTCTTTTTAAATTCAAAAGAATTTAAAAAAATTGATAAAAATTCCTAGGACATTTGAATTCATTTAGGATATATTCGATGAAACTAAAAAAAATGCAAAGTGAATTTTACAAAAATCCAAATGACAACAAAAATATGAAATATTCCGCTAAATTAAAATTTGAGTAAATTTAGACGAATTTAAGTGAATAAAAAAGAATGTGATAAGATGCTTTAGAATTCAAAGTGAGTTTCAAAGACTTTCAAATCAATAAAAAAATAAACCAAATTTTTAATCTATTAATTAAGTAGAACTTAATGAATTCAGAGGAATTCAAGTGAATTCAAAAGAATTCAACACGAGTGAAAAAATCAACAGAATTACAAAAATTAATGATTTTTGTAATGAATTCAGAATAAATTAATAAGAATTCAGGGTGAATTTCAAATAAATTTAATTGAATTGAAAAAAAATCCAAAATATTCCATAGATTTCAGTAAAATTGAAGTTAATGTAGAAGAATTCAAGGAATTCTAGAGACTGCTGAAACTAATAAGAATTTGAAAAAAACATAATTAAAAAAAAATAAAATAACAAAATTTCCATCGAACTAAGTAAAATATGAGAATTTAAAAGAATTAAAAAAAAACGAATTTAATAAAACTCGAGTGAATATAGAAAAGTTTATGTAAAATGAGAAGAATTTGATTAACTTTATACAAACTTAAATTGAACTGAAATGAAAACAAGTGAATTGAACACAATTCAAAAATATTTAAAGAATGCATTGATTTTATTAAAATTCAAGGTGAGTGTCAAAGACTTCAGACTGAAGTAAAAAATAGCAAAAAAAATTTAAAGAACTGAGTGGAATTTAGTGAATTGAAAAATTTCAAGTAAATTTAATTTTTTTTTAAAGAATTCATGATAAATTATTAAGAATTCAAGGTGAATTCAAATGAATTGAAAAGACATTATGTTAAACTAATAAAACTTAAGCACGGATTCAAATAATAAATAAATTTTGAAAATAAAAACATTCCATGAAACTGAGTGAAATGGAAGTGAACAGAATGGAATTGAAGAGAAAAAAAAAACGAATTAAATCAAATTTGAGTAAATTTAGAAAAATAAAAAAACAATTTGAAGGAATTCATGCAAAGTAAAGCTGAATTTATTTATTTCTTTTAAATCAAGTGAATTGAACACATTGAAAGGATGAATTTTAACCACATAGTTGTATTTCAACCAAAAATGATGACTTTAACAAAATATTAAAATTTCAACAAAAAAAATTATATTTTACAAAGATGCATTCACAATCAAATGGTCGAATATTCAAAGAAAAAAGAAATAATTTCAATCAAGTGTTTGAATTTTCAAGACAAAAAGACAAATTTTTGAGAAGACAGTTGCATTTTCATTTTAAAAAACTATTTTTCGAAAAATACATGAATTTTCTCCTGAATAGTTGAAATTTTAACACATAAAATTTACAAAATAAGGTTTCAGTCAAAAATATAATAGTTCCGATAACAATTCTGATAAAAAAGTAATAACTTTTTACAAAAAAAAAACGAATTTTTAGCCAAAAAGATTAATTTTCGATCAAAAAGTTTAATTTTCTACAAAAAAATTAATTTTCAACTTTTTCAATATACAGTATAAGTTTTTAACCAAGCTATTAAAAAACTAGATAAAAGAAAATTTTGAACAAAAAAATGAATTTTTAACAAAGTTGTTAAATCTTCAACCAAACAGATGAATTTTCGACCAAGAAGATTAATGTTCTCCCAAAAAAGACAAATTTGGAAGAAAATACATGAATTTTCAACAAAAATATTTTATTATAAAGTCAAAAGACAAATTATCTACAAAAAATTGCATTTTCAACACAAAAATATTATTAAAAAAAAAACTTTTATTTTAAACCAAATAGTTTAATTTTCTGCCATATTGTTAAATTATCAAGCCGAAAAGATTAATTTTCTACAAAACAGTAGAATTTTCAATATTTAACTTTATTTAAAAGCGAATAGTTGAATTTTTAACTACACTAATGAGTCCTTAATGAAAAAATTAATTTTTTCACGAAGTACTAGTTCAACCTTAAGTTAATCGACCCTTTCAACACTTGCATTTTTAACAAAAAAGGATACATTTTCAACCGAGAAGATTACACTTCTATCAAGAAATACGAATTTTCAACCAAAAAGTTGAACTTTCAACTAAAAAAGATAATTTTTTAACCAAATAGTTAAATTTTTAACTCAAACAGATCAATTTTTAACCAAAAATGAAATAGTTTAATTTTCAGTTTTAAAAATTTGTTTTAAACCAAATATGAAACTTTTTTCTTAAAAATAGTTACATTTTCAACGAAAGAAATGAACTTTCAACTAAAAAAACTAGTTTTTGACAGAAAGATGACTTTCTAACATATTCAATTTTCCCGGTGAGTTAAAAGTAAAATATTCATATTTGCCGTAAAACTCAAACATTTTTTAAATTTATTACGTTCCGTCTAAACATCCTTTTTGATCAACAAAGATAACTTCTTAACAAAATAGTTAAATGCTGACAAAAAATCATCAAAATTTTAATAAAATAATTAAATTTTTGACCCAATTTTTTAATTTTAATTTTAATTAATTGTTTAATTTTCAATTACACAACAGAGCAAACAATTTCGAAATAACTGAATTTTGAAACAAATACTTGAATTTTCTACTAAAAAATATCAATTTTTAACAAAAATGGAAAAGTTAACCTTATAGTTATAAAAATTAGTTGCAATAGTTGAATTTTAAGCCAAAAAAATAAGTTTTCAACTAAAATGATAAATATTTAACTGAAATACTTAAATTTTCAACCACAGACCTGAATTTTGAAATAACACAAGAATAATTTCCTACCAAAAAATATAATTGAAAAAAATACAAGTTTTGAAAAAACATCAATTTTCTAACACAATAGTTCAATTTTTAATTAAAGGAAACCAATTTTCAACCAAATAGTTGAATTTTGAACTAAAAAAATCAACTTTTAACCCAAAATGAAATTGTTAATTTTTAAATAATAAAATTAATATTTAACCTAACTCACGAATTTTCAATCAAACTGATGAATCTTCAACTGAAACAGTTGAATTTGAAACCAAAAACATAAGTTTTCAACAAAAACAATGAATGCTCAACTAAAATAGTTCAATTTTCAAATTAACAAAAATTAACTGAAAAAAAAGTGTCAACCAAAACACAAATAATTAAATTTTAAGTTGAAAAAATTAGTGTTTAACCCAACAGATAAATTTTTAACCAAGACTATGAAATATGAAATATTAGTTACATTTTCAGTAGAGAAAAAAAATAATTTTCAACCGAAAAGGAAACAAATTTTCCACAAAAGAGTAAAATTCTCGGAAAAAATCCCTTTTTCATACAAAGAAAAAAACAATTTTTTAATCAAACAGTTCATTTTTTAACCCAAGAAATTTATCTTTAATTAAAATTATAAATCTTGAAAAAAAATTTAACAAAAAAGTTTACCTTTTAACCAAGTAATTTTATTTGCAACGTAAAAGATGAATTTTCAACTAAAATGATTAATATTTAACTAGAATATTTGAATTTTTAACCGACAAGAAGAATTTGCAGACAAGAAGATTAACTTGAAAAAAAAACAGATAATTTTCAATATTCAAGTGGAATAAGTTAAAGTTTGAGTTAAAAAAATTACATTTAACAAAAAAAGACTAATTTATAAAAAAATATAGTTACATTTTCAAATAAAATGATCAAATTTCAATAAAAATTGTAAATCTTTGACAAATATAGTTAAATTTCAAACCAGAAATATCAATTTCCAACTAAGATGATGAATATTTAAATGAAATAATTCAATTTTTTAACAAAAAAATGAATTTTCAACCAAAAAGATCGATTTCCACCAAAAAAGACGAATTTATAACTTAAAAATAATTTTGAATAATTGAAAAGTAAAGATAAAAAGTTAAAATAATTTCTGACAAAGGAGTTTAAGTTTTAACCAAGTAATTTTATTTCTAACCTAACGAATGAATTTTCAACTACAATGATAAATATTTCACTGAAATATTTAAATTTTTAGCTATTAAGAAGAATTTTTAGACCAGAAGATTAACTTTCAAAGGAAAAGATAATTTTCTACACAAAAAATCGATTTTTTACTAAAATACGTGTATCTTCAACAACATAGTTAAATTTTATATTAGAAAAAGAAACAATTTCCATTCAAATTGTTGAATTTTGAACTAAGAAAGATCAACTTTCAACTAAAAATGGAACAGTTGAATTTTCAGTTGAAGAAATTAATTTTAAACCAAACTGATGAATTTCCAACTAAAATGATAAATCTTTAACCAGGATAGTTGAAATTTTTATGAACAAGAGTAATTTTCAACCGTAAGGATCAATTTTCTATAAAAAAGACGAATTTTCCCGAAAGTACATGCATTATAAAA
>JAUELO010000023.1:4259259-4270994 GCA_032357855.1 Amphibolips quercusostensackenii
AATCTCTATAGCTCAATAGTGTTGTGCCAGCTTAACATACCTTCAAATGGTGGTGAAGGTGTACCCTAAAGTCACAAAGTATCAAATAGAAAGGGGGTTTGAAAAGGTTTCTGTAACTCGAAAAGTTAATTTTCGAGAATAAAGTTCATTTACAGTGAAGAGAGATAAATTTTTAACCTAGAAAGGTGACTTTTCTATCATTCATGAATGGATTTTAAATCTTAAAGGTCGAATTTTCCACAAAATAATTTAACTTTTAACAAAATAGTTGAATTTTTTACCAAGGAGCTGAATTCACAACGTAGAAGATTAATTTTCTACCACAATATGAATTTTTAACTAAATACACAAATTCTTAACGATAGTTACATTTTCAAGGCAAAAAGACGAATTTTTAGAATACAGTTGAATTTTCAGACCCAAAAATTAAATTTTCGACAGAAAAGTTCATTTTCAGCCACGACAAAATGAACTTTTAACCAAGAATTAATTTTTCGGTTAATTTTCTACAAAAATATGAATTTTCAACCAAATAGTTGAATTTTGAACTACAAAAGATAAGCTTTCAACCAAAAATGAAAGTTACATTTTCAGTTTGGAAAATTACTTTCCAACAAAAACAAAAGAATTTTCAAACAGTTAAATTCAACTAAAAAAGACACATTTTCAACAAAATAATTAAATCTTTAATCAAAATTCTGAATTTTTAACAAACAAGATTAACTTTATACTCAAGTAGACGGACTTTTAACAAAATACGTAAATCTTTTGCCAAATAGTTGAATTTGCAACTCATAATAGATCAATTTTCAATCAAAAGTGAAATATTACAATTTCAGATAGGAAAATCAATTTTTAAATAGAAAAAAGGAATATGCAACACAGCAGATAAATTTTTTAAGAAATAATTAAATTTTTAACCAACCTTTTTTTTCCTTACATAGAAGTAAAATTTTCAACCAAAAATATGAATTTTCAAATTATAATATTAAAACAGTGAACCTTCAAGTGGAATAGTTAAATTTTCAGACAAAAGAATTAAAGTTAAACAAGAAGAAAAAGGGATTTTCAATAAAAATGACAAATTCTCAACTAAAAAAATGAATTTGTAACAAAATAGTTCAACTTTTAACTTAATAGTTGAATTTTTCAACAAAAAACCATGAATTCTCTACGAAGAACGGAAGAATTTCAAACTCATATGATGCATTCTCAACCAGAATATTTAAATTTTAGGTAAGAAAAATATTTAAAAAAATAATAATAATTTGCAGCAAAATAGTTACATTTTAAACCAAAGAGATGAATTTTCAACTAGAATGATAAACCTTTAACGAAAAACTGAGTTTTTCACAAAGAAGTTTAACTTTTAGCCAAGTAGTTTAATTTTGAACAAAAATGTTAATTTTCAACCCAAGCGGTTGTATTTTCTATCCAAAAAATCGAATTTTCGACAAAACGGTTGAAATTTCCAACGAAAAATTAATTTCCTACCAAAAAAAAAAACAAATTTTGAATAAAATAGTTAAATCCTCAACCAAAACATATTATATATTAAACAAGCATTTGCATTTTTAACCAAGAAAGAAGAATTATCAGCCAAAAAGATCCATTTTTCACTAAAAAAAAAAACGATTTTTCAAAAAATACGTGAATTTTCAACTACAAAAAATTCGTTGTCAATTTCAATATCAATTTTTAACTAAAAATAGAATAGCTACATTCTTAAGTCAGAAAATTAATTCTCAAAAGAAAAAGAAAACAAATTTTTAGCAAAATAATTTAATATTATTTGACATAACAAAGAAGATCAATTTTCTACGTAAAAAGGCGAATTTTCAAACCAAGTAATTGAATTTTGAACTAAAAAGGATGAATTTTTAACCAAACAGTACCATTTTTAACTAAAAAGAAATTTTTCAATCAAAAATGGGACAGGTAAATTTTCAACTAAAAGAATTAATTTTCAACCAAAAATGAAACGAATTTTGAACAAAATATTTAAATTGCCAATGAAGTCAAGCAAGAGGTGAATCTTTCACCCGCAAAAAATTAATGTTTAACAAAGTAGTTCAACTTTCAACCAAATAATGGAGTTTTTCACCAAACGAGATGAATTCCAAACCAAAAATACAATAGCAGACTTTTCAACAAAAAAATTATCTTTTAACCAAGAATAGGTGGATTTTCTTACTGGATTCTATCAATTCAGTTCACATATAAGGGTTAGCAAGTATTCGAAGTAGGCGCTGCACAGTGGGCTATTTTGCAAAATTTACTTTCAAAACCTAGTATCTCTCGAACAAATTGACTAAAATGGATGTTCTTCAAACAAAATTAAAGCTTATTAAATGTACAATAAGAGAAGATTATAAAGAATTTTTTCACTAATTTTCCAACCCGGAAAATGCAAGGAAAGACCATCAATTTTTGGAAAAAAATACAAAACTGTATACAACTACAAAAAAAGTTTTGTTTAGTGTAAGACATCATTGTTTTAGATATTTTAATGCTGAATTCAAATCTGCCAGACAAAATAACGTATCGCATTTCATTTCTGAGAAAAATGCGGTTAAATATGAAAAATCAAATATAGAGACAAAAGTAATATATGAGCAATTTCGTGAAATTGCCTAAATTTTTCAAAACTTTTGTTTCGCCATATTGGATCCGCCATTCTTTATTTTGAAATTCTGATGTCAGATTTGTATTCAGCGACCCTAAAACCTGAAGATAGTAAACTTCCTTATGTTACCATTATATTTCCCATTTGTGTCTCTTCGTATTGGGTTTTTCATATTTAACCACATTTTTCTTAGAAAGGAAACAAGAAACGCTATTTTTCCTGGCAGATTTGAATTCAGCATCAAAAAGTCTATAAAATATGGTGTCTTGCTATAAACGAAACTTTTTTTTGTAGTTCTAGCACAATTTTGTAATTTTTGTCAAAATGACGGTCTTTTCACGCATTTTCCATGTTTGGAAATTCGGAAAAACTTTTCTCTATAATTTTCCCTCATTGTGCATTGAATAAGATTTAATCTCCTTCAAATAACATCCATTTTGGTCAATTTGTTCGAGAGATATTAGGTCTTGAAAGTAAATTTTGCAAAATAGCCCACTCTGCACATGTCTACAAGAAAGAGTTTCGTAGCCTATGAAGACCTTAATTAAAATGTCCGAACCTCCACATCTCATATCTTTGCTCACCTACTCACCCTACTACCCCTATAGTCCCCTACTCTTACTGTCACCCAGGCTTCATCATCCCCCCTTTCACAACTTCTTCCTCCACTACTTCACCCTCTTCAAGTCTCCTCGCTTTTCGAGCTAACACTCCCCTTCCCCTAATTCACTTCTGAAACCCTCACTTCCCCACCACTACTCACCCTCATTTCTAATAATTTCCCCTACTTCCCCTCAATTAAACTGACTTCTCCTACTTTCCCTCCCTAATTACCCATACTCCACCATATTTCCCTTATTCTCAAATCTTTAATTTACTTACATTTACTATCACTTTCTCTCTACTCATTTCTTCTCACTTCCCCTACTTTATCTACCATCATTTCTCTCACTTCCCCTACTTCCCCACCTCTTATTCCCCACATTTTCTATCATTTTCTCTATACACTTTTCTCCTCACAAACGCTATTATGCCTCCCCCCTCATTTGCTCTCACTTCCCCTACCTTCCCTCCCTTAATTTCCACTTACTTACCCAGCACTCTCTTTCTCTTACTTCCCCTACTTCCCTGTCCTTATTTTCCCTTACAATTACTAACCATTCTCCTATTTCCCCACTCCTCATTTCGGCCCCTGGCCCTGATCTGTTAAGTTTATCTGCTGTTTAAGTTAATATTCAAATTATATCATTGTTCTCAAATGAAAAAGTCTGAAGAATTTAATTGAAAGTATTTCGACACTAGTATCAAATACAGTCGAACATGAATTTCGCTCCCCTTGGTTGACCCCTTCCGGGAATTGACACCGCGCCGCGGACCAGGGTGAGAGGAGCCGCGGGGCCAAGCGGGGAGGTCTTTTGTGTTCAGCCAAGTGAGAAAAAATAGGAGCGTAGCGATAAAGCGCTGCACCTTACAGCCTAGCTGTGTAACTGTGGCATGACGTTGCACCGCACAGAGCACATATGTTTGCACAGCGAATATGCATGATAGCGGACTCGAGTCGACCAGCAGGGGGGCTCCGAAGCCAACTGAAGCCGATCGGACCAATCGAATTATTTCTTCCATGACTAGTTTTGTGTGACTGAATTTGCCTGTGTAGTACCTCTTTGATCTTGACCACAGCGCCTCACAGTGTGAAGACCACAGTGTGACCTCCGGACACACGAACTCTGCTGTATCTCGAAGTTATTGCTGGAGCAATTTTAATAAACAAAAGCATGAATATCAAGTCATTTTAATCAAAAATGTTATACTACTTTTTAAAATTAATTATTTACCATGGAATATCTTGTTAATATTTAATTAAAATTAAAATTTCTTGTCACAGTTCCAAATTGGTGACGTTGTCGTAAAGCTACCCAACCTATCTTCCCTCTACGATGTTTTCTAATCTTCCCTCTAAGATTTTTTCTAATTTTAATCTGTCAAGTGCTGGAAAGTGTTTTGCAAGGTGCTTTGTTGCAAAACAGTGATATGCTTTTGGATACTGCTGGCTTTTCATGGTTTAAGCAAGCGAGCGACAGAGGTGATTCAGTATCCAGACCGATTATTCAAGAGGGAGCTCTCATATTAAATGAGATGCTGAACGGTCCGCAAACGATTTAAGTACGCAAGCAGGAAAAATATTTATTTTAGCGTATAAGAGCATACTTTCTACCTCATTTCCGTTAAATATTTAGTTTACCCTCGTCTCCGTATTAGAAAATGATATTTTCAAAATATTTGTTACCACGCAGAAAAATTCACCGAAAATGGTACGTTCATACCCCCCTGACTGTTTGCGTTCGGTGGACCTCTCTAGTAGCTACCTTCCGTCCCACAACCAGCAAGAAATTCAGGTTCGACTGTAGCTTTGATTTACTATTCATTGTTCGATGGAGGGCTGTATAAAATTACAGAAGAAGAGGGTGAAGAAAACCACTAAAAATAGCGCCACGTAATATGTGGACGCTCCCGTGTATATCTCCTTAACTGTGACACTTAATAGCAAAATCTGATTTTGCAGGCTGTAAATTAGAGTATATAATGCCCGGAACTAATTTTAAGAGAAATATGTCAGGAAATAGGGAGACAATCAAGCTTGTTGCGTGAATTTCCCTGGTGTTAAAGAACCTTAATAACTTCCCTCTTACTTTTAGCCACCTTTCTACTCTCTTCGAGGTCTTTAAGAAATCCTTCCTGTCAGGAAAAGTTTCACTAAACGAAAAGGAAGGAAGGAGAACAAGGTAAAATTAATTGCACTGTTCACTTTTGCAGAATTATGCCAGGGGCTAATAAAATATTACTCTAAAGTGAACGGAATATTTCATTTGGACTGTACCGATTCTGAATAAAGTTTCAGTCTTTCTGCATATTTGATAAACGTTTATTATTTCTCAGAGCGTAAATTCTTCAGAAAATGCTGAATTTTTCAACTTCCGTTACTAGATAAGTGAAGAGAGTTCTAACAAAAAATTCCTCTTACCGACTTGTTACAAACATCGAGACCATTCCGTAGCTCAGATGGTTCGTGACCGTGCTAAGTTTCTAGAATATTCCCGAAGATCACAGATGACGTCATAAAATGATATTGCGCAAATGTAACAAATTTTGCGTAAACAGCTTTAAGGTTATTTACCTTCTCAATCAGTATAATCATTTCATTTTTTTTTTAGTTATTCAATTTTTCGAAGTGCAAATCCAATTCGTAACTACTTGAATACCATAAACTTCGCATTTTATTATTCCTTCCTCAAATAAACTCGACCTTCTTTACACACATTTTCTCCCGTAAATGTATGTGTGAAACTCGTTAAAACTTGTTGGGAGAGCTGAAACAGTCAAACTGAATTTTAAATTTTACTGATAGCTGCAATTTTGGCGGTACTTTTTAAATTGAGCGGGGATTCAATCAAAAAGTTTTCCTCTTTACATTCTCAATTTGGTTGGACGATTATCCACGAAAGACGCAAACAAAATCTGGATAAATACGGATTTTATGCCCCTTCATATTTTCATTAAATCTGACCGAATTTTTTAAAAGTTAAATTAATTTTTTTTGTAATTGGAACAATTTATCTCTTTAGAGTTCGTATTTTTTTAAAAACAATTCCCTGCCTACCCTCTTTCCTGGTTAAAAAAAATTAAAATCACTTGTAATTTAAAAAATTTTATTTCCTTAGGAATACAGAGTAAAACATTTTAAATAAAAAACAGCAATTTGTAATTTTTTTAAACGAACCAAATTAGATCAAGTGCTATGCTTATAAAAAAAATATGAAAAAATAAACAATATGCAGTGACATATTTTTGGATTATGTCAAATCTAATTAGTTTTCAATTTTACAGACGCCCGTATTTTAATATTTCTTTAATGAAAGGATTGATCCACGTCTAAGATATTACTTTCTTCCTAAAGATTTAAAGCTTAACTTCTTGTAATCGAAAAATTTAAAATTTGTGTTCTGTTTAATATTTTAACTTAATTATTTTCCAAACTCTAATCTTGAAAATTAAGCTACTTAGTTAAAAGTTCAACAGCTTTGAAAAAAAATATATTTTTTAGGTTGAAGATTCATCTCTATTGCTGAAAATTAAACTATTTTGTTAAAAATCCGTTTTTATTTTTGGTTGGAAGTTAATTTTTTTTTAATCTAAAGTTTAAATATTCCATTTTTGTTTGAAAATTTATCCTTTCTAGTCAGAATTTCAACTATTTGGTTAAAAATTCATCTTCTTTAGTTAAAAATTTAAAAACCTTCTTGGTTTTTGGTTCAATATGTAACTACTTAGTTGTAAATTCATATTTTCTGGTTGAAAATTCAGTTCTTTTGTAGAAAATTCATCTTTTTATATTGAAAATTTAACAATTTGGTAGAAAATTAAAATACTTGGTTGAACATTAACTTTTTTGTGTAAAATTCATATTTTGTTTGAAAATTTTTCTTCGTATGTTGAAAATTTATCATTTTAGTTAAGGATACAACTATTTTGTTGAAAAATCGTATTTTTTTGGTTGAATTCAACTGTTTTTAATTTAAAATAAAATAATTTTTTGTTAAAGATTCACAATTTTATTTAAAAATTCGCCTCTTCGGTTAAAAATTAAACAATCTTATTGAAACGATGTCTTTTTTGTTAAATTCGACATCTGCTGGTTTAAAATGAAAATCGGTTTTGCTTAAAACTATTTTTTTTTAATCATTTTTTTGGTAGAAGATGCATCTCTTTGGCTAAAAGTTGAACTACTTTGTTGAAAAATCGTTCTTTTTTTTGTTAAAAATGAATTTTTTAAACTGGAAATTAATCTTTTTTAATCAAAAATTAAACCATTTTCTGTAAAATTAATATTTTTAAATTAGGAATTTAGCTCTTTTGTAAAAAATTTGTTTTTCGTCTTGAAACTTCAACAAATTGGCAGAAAATTAAACTATTGGAATTAAAATTAAATTTGTTATGGAAAACTCATATTTCTTTATAAAATTTTTTCCATTATATGTTGAAAGTTCAACTATTTGGTAAAAAATCCATATATTTTGTTGAAAACTCTTTTATTATGATAGAAAATCATTCTTGTTTGTTAACCATTTATTATTCTTAGTCAGGATTCAAATACTTTGATGAAAATTGGTCTTTTTAATTTAATTCAACTGCTTGAAAATTTGTTATTTTTTTGTTGAAAGTAAGTTTTTTTTTAATTGAAAATTTAACCTTTCCCTTTTTATTTGAAAATTTATATTTTTTAGCGAAAAATTGAACTATTTCGTTGAGAATTCATCTTTCTGGATTAATAAAACAGGCACGCAAAAAAAAGGGTGCAAAAATTTGCATTAATTAGAATTTTCGGCTTATCAGTTTTTTCCTATACGAGTTTGAATTTTTTCTTTATATCGTAAAATATTTTTTTTTGCTAAAGTTATTAACAATGATAATACAATGTTACAACATGACCAACACAGCGTGGCGATTCGGCGGACGATTACAAAGTCCCGGTCATTTCCCGGTTTTTCGCGACAAAGTTTTTCAAATTTTCCGGTCAAATAAAAGTAAAATATTCGTTCTTGCGACAAAACTCAAACATTTATTTCAATTTATCATGAATTTTGAAACAAATACTTAAATTTTCCACAAAAAAATACCAATTTTCAACAAAAATGAAAAAATATTTAATATTTAACTCAAATACTTGAAATTTCAACCACAAAGATGAATTTTCAAACAAGATTACTTTCCTACTAAAAAATCCAATTGAAAAAAAAATAATTAGTTATTTTTTTAAACCTAAATCATGAGTTTTTAACATTTCAAACAAAAATTAATTTTTACTTAAGAAAAAATAAATTGTCAACAAAATCTTAAATAATTAAATTAAAAGTGAGCAAAATTAATGTTCAACAAAACAGATGAATTTTTAGTCAAAGACTATGAAATTATCAACTAAGATGATGAATATTTAAATTAAATAATTTGAACTATAGACCAAAAAGATGAATTTTTAACCAAAAATATTAATTTTTACCAAAAAAGACAAATTTTTAACTGAAAAAGATAATTTTTCAACCAAAAATAAAATAATTGAATTTTAAGTCAAAAAATGCATGTCCAACAAAATGATAATAATTTTTAACAAAATAATTCAACTTTAAACCAAGGAAAGTTATTTCCAACATAAGGAAGAATTTTTAAACTAAAAGATTAAGTTTCAAAGAAAAAAATAATTTTCTGGAACGAGTCTAAGCCATAAAATTTTAGGTCTAAAAGTTAGGGCATTTTTAAAAATTTTTTATGGATTCTTATTATCTTAGGGGCTAAAATCGAGGATGTTCCGGAAGAGATAGGGGGATCAAATTTTTTCAGGCAATTTTGGACATCAAATGGGACTATTCCAAACACCCAAATTTTAGGTCTGAAAGTTAGGATATTTTTTAGATTTTTTCTAGATTTTTTATTATCTTAGGGGTTAAAAACGAGGGCGTTCCGGAAGAGATAGGGAAATGAAATTTTTTTTGTCATCCCTGCCCATTAAATGGGACTAGTATAAATAATAAAATTTTAGGTCTGGAAGTTAGGGCATTTTTTAGAATTTTTTTCGATTTTTTAATTATCTCAGGGGTTGAAAACGTTGGTGATCCGGAAGAAATAGGGGATTAAAACTTTTTTGGGCGTCTTCGGAAATCAAATGAAACCATTCTAAACTATAAAATTTTAGGTATGGAAGTTAGGGCATTTCTTGGAATTTTTTTCGATTTTTCATTGTCTTAGGGGTTAAAAACGAGGGTGATCCGGAAGAGATAGGGGATTAAAACTTTTTTGGATGTTTTAGACATCAAATAAAAGCATTTAAAACCACAAAAATTTAGGTCTGGAAGTTAGGGCATCTTGTGGAATTTTTTTCGATTTTTTATTATCTTAGGGGTTGAAAACGAGAGTGTTCCGGAGAAAAAGAGGAAATGAAACTTTTTTGTTCATTTTTGGACATCAAATGGGACCATTTTGAACAACAAAATTTAAAGTCTGGAACTTAGGGCATTTTTTAGAATTTTTTTCGGTTTTTTATTATTTAGGGGTTGAAAACCAGGGTGTTCCATCCGAGATACGGAATTGGAACTTTTCCGGCATCTTTGGTTATCAAATAGAACCCTTTCAAATAAAAAATTCCAGGTTTAATTTAGGGCATTTTGTGGAATTTTTTTCGATTTTTAATTATCTTAGGAATTGAAAACCAGGGTGTTCCAGCCGAGATACGGAATTGGAACTTTTCCGGCATCTTTGGTTATCAAATAGAACCATTTCAAATAATAAATTTCAGGTTTAATTTAGAGCGTTTTGTGGAATTTTTTATTACCTCAGGCTGAAAACGAGGGTGTTTCGAAAGAGATAGGGGGATGAAATTTTTTCAGTCAACTTTGGACATCAAATGGTACCATTCTAAATAATAACATTTTAGGTCTGGAAGTTAGGGCATTTTTTATAACTTTTCTCGATTTTTTATTATCTTAGGGGTTAAGATCCAGGGTGTTCCGGAAGAGATTAAGCATCAAAACTTTTTCGACATCTTTGCACATCAAATGGAACCATTTTAAACAATACAATTTAAGGTCTAAAAGTTAGGTTATTTTTTATAATTTTCTTCGATTTTTAATTATTTTAGTTGTTGAAAACGAGGGTATTCCGCAAGAGATAGAGGATTGAAACTTTTATGGGCATCTTTGGAAAACAAATTAAACCATTTTAAATAATAAAATTTTAGGTCAGGAAGTTAGGGCATTTTTTGAACTTTTTTTCCAATTTTTCATTATCTGCAGGGTTGAAAACGAGGGTGTTCCAGGAGAAATTGGGGATTGAAACTTTTTCGGATATATTTGGACATCGAATAGAACCTTTCTAAACCATAAAATTTTAGGTCTGTAAGTTAGGTCATTTTTTAGAATTTTTTTAGATTTTTCATAATCTTAGGCGTTGGAAACGAGAATGTTCCAGAAGAGATAAAGGATTAAAAAACTTTAATGGGCATCTTTGGACATTAGATGGAACCATTTCAAATAATAAAAAATTTTAGGTCTTTTGAACTTTTTTTCGATTTTTTATTATCTTCGGGGTTGAAAACGAGGGTGTTGCAGGAAAAATAGGGGATTAAAACTTTTTCAGGCATATTTGGACATCAAATAGAAACTTCCTAAACCATAAAATTTTAGGTCTGGAAGTTAGGTCATTTTGTGAAATTTTTTTCGATTTTCTATTATCTCAGGGGTTAAAAACGAGGGTGTTCCGGAGAAAATAGGGAAATGAAACTTTTTTTTTTAATCTTTGGACATCAATTGGGACCATCCTAAACAATCAAATTTTAAGTCTGGAAGTTAGGGCATTTTTTCGATTTTTTTCGATTTTTTATTATCTTAGCGGTTGGAAACCAGGGTGTTCCAACCGATATACGAAATTGGAACTTTTTCGGCATCTTTGGTCATCAAATAGAACCATTTCAAATAACAAAATTTCAGGTTTAGAATTTAGGGCATTTTGTGGAATTTTTTTCGATTTTTTCTTATCTTAGGGGTTGAAAACGAAAGTGTTCCGGAGGAAATAGGGAAATGGAACTTCTTTGGTCATCTTTAAACATCAAATAGGACCATTATAAACATAAAAATTTTAGGTCTGGAAGTTAGGACATTTTTTAGAATTTTTTAGATTTTTTATTATCCTCGGGGTTGAAAACAAGGGTGTTCCAGAAGAGATAGGGAATTGGAACTTTTTCAGGCATCTTTGGTCATCAAATAGAACCATTTCGAATAATAAAACTTCAGGTCTGGAAGTTAGGTCATTTTGTGAAATTTTTTTCGATTTTTTCTTATCTTTGGGGTTGAAAACGAGGGTGTTTCTGAAAGTAATAGGGGATGGAAACTTTTTTAGGCATTTTTGGACATGAAATAGAACGATTTTAAGTAATCAAATTTTAGGTCTGAAATTTAGGGCATTTTTTAGATTTTTTTTGGATTTTTTGTTATCTTAGGGGTTGAAGACGAGGGTGTTCCGGAAGACTTAGTGGGGTGATCTATTTTCGGCATTAGGTTGTCAC
>JAUELO010000023.1:4297509-4313371 GCA_032357855.1 Amphibolips quercusostensackenii
AAACTATCATGTTATTTAATGTAATCTTTTTTAATTTTTCAATTACTGTTACTAACTTGTGCATTTAAAATTGTATATATTGACTAAAATGGATAAACGAATTTCATTACAGGTACAATTTGAAATATTTATTTATCGAGAAATTGACATTCAAATTTTATGAAAAATAAATATTAAATAGAAACTAATAACAAATAGAGATAATAAATAGAAATATAAAAAATAGAAATATATTTTGTTAATTACCGGCATAAATGTTAAATTTATTTTTTATCATAAAGCACCTACATGTTTCGAATTGGTTATCAGTTTCTTCTCAAGATGCGAAAAATACAAAAAATGTCGAATATTTTAAGGGACGGCTGAAAAATCCAAAAAATAAGATTCCCGGAACTGTGAAATTTCCGAGTTGGAAAATTCCCCAATAATAAAATTCCCGGAATTATAAAATCGGCGAAATTTAAAAATGACGAATTGGAAAATTTTCGACAGAAAATTGCCGAATTATAAAATATCGGAACTAGAAAATTTCCGAATTATGAAATTTATGAATTTACACCATAAAAATCCTTTGTTTGATAAATATTATTTATTTATTAAAAATGAAAGACTCAAATATTTTTGATCAAAGCAACAAATTTTTTTAATATTTAAAATTTTTTAAAATTATTGCTTCAATTTAAAATAACAATAATTTAAAAAAATTTATTTCTGGATGATCTTGTTTGGAAATGTGCATAAAAAAATTGCGGAAAACGTTTTCAAAAATCGAATTTTGAATTTTAAAAAAAATTAAAAAGAAACTTAGAAAAAAATCAGTGCTGAGTTGAAATCTGCAAAGTTTGTTTGCACGTGTGTTGAAACTTATTTTTCTTATACAATTTTTATACATATATAGTTATTTTTATTTTAACAATGATGTTGAAAAACTATTAACATTTAAAAAATTGTCTTTAGTACAAATATTTGATTATTGTATTTTCAGTAAATAAATAATATCTATTAAAAAACAATTTTTTTAATTGTTTCAGTTCGGGGATTTTCTAGTTCGGATGTTTTATAATTCGGCAATTTTCTCTCGGGAATTTCCCAATTCGTGATTTTTAAATTTCGACAATTTTATAATTTCGGGAAGTTTATTATCCGGGAATTTTCAAATTCAGAAATTTTATAGTGCCGGGAATTTTATTTTTTTTGATGTTTCAGTCGTTCCTTATAATCTTGGAAAATTGTTGTACTTTTCGCATCTTAAAAAAAACTAAAAACCAGTTTGGAACGCGTCGATGATTCATTATAAAAAATAAATTTCACATCTATGCTAGAAAATAAGTTGTTCTTTTAATTAATATACTTTTTTGTACGTTTTAAAATAATAAATAACATAATATTTTGTGTTTACTGAATACTGATTTTATTTTTTTACCTAATGCTCAGAATATATTAAAAACCATCCACGTGCCACTTGAACATGTTGAAATATAATTATTTTTAATTATTATTATTAAATAAAAAATGGTATTTTTTAACATTTCAAATTTGGACTCGAAAGGAACTGTTTGGGTCTCTATAGGTATCTATTGGAGCTCAAGTTCTAAACGATACCAACTTTTATTTGAGCCGCAACTTTAGTGAACCCTCAGTTTTTTCTGTGAGGCACATTCGACTGCACAAAATTAGTTTGTTGCATCATGGCACGAAATAATCCGATCGGTCAGATCAGCTTCAAGCATCGGAGCCCTACTGCTGGTCGACGCGAGCCCACTATCGCGCTTATTCGGTATTCAAACGTGTGTGCTCTTCGCATTTGAGAGTCAACTGCGACACAACGTTGTAACGCAGTTACCTAGCTAGTCCGTTAAGGTAAAGCACTTTATCAAGACGCTCCTTTTTTTTACGCTTGACAGACCACTAACGACCTCCCTTTTTGGTACCGCTGCTCCTCTCACCCTAGACCGCGGCGCGGCGTCAATTCCCGGAAGATCCCAATCGAGGGGACATGAATTAGTGTTCGACTGTAAAACCAAAAAATGGTCTTTGTATCTAAAAATTAAAACAATGTTGGGTTTAATTTAAGAATGTTCATAGTTATGTAAATCTTTTAGTTTTACCTTCTACAAATTTTAAATAGACAATATTTTTAGTGCTTAGACAATCTTTCAAATAATAAGCGTTTGCAATTAAAGAATTTTGATTTTGTAACACCAGACAACTTCCCTTGGTATACTACCCTACAGATACCCTACAGTTTATAATTAACCCTATAGTACAGTCGCTAATGACCCTGGTAGTTGATGCGACTATAAACATTCAATTAAAAAAAATAATAATAATTTTATAAACTTGAAACAATAGATACAATTGTTTATAGAAATATATAATTATTGCATATTTAATGAATAAATAAAACTTATTAAAAAAATTAAATTTTTTATATTCTGGAATTTTCAAATTCTGTAATATTATAAACTGTACGGGAATATTATTATTCGAGAATTTTATTACTGGGGAATTTTATTTTTCGGGAATTTCATTATCAGTCACTTTCATTATTCAGGAATATGATTATTCGGGAAGTTTCCAATTCGGGAATTTTACAGTGTCAGAAATGTTCAGTCGTCACCAATTTTGAATCAAAGTGACGAATTTTTAGCTAAAAACGATTAGTTTCCAACCAAAAATAGATTACTTAAATTTTCAGTTAAAAAATTAATTTTCAACAAAATAGCTTATTCTAGTAATACAAAGCTACTTTTACAAATAAAAAATATTGTTACAATTCCCGCACTTTTTTTATTGCAATATCAGAATTTGTTAAAAAAATAAATTTTTTAATTTTTAGATAATTTTTAAGGATTTCAATTTTAGGTAAGAAAAAAGTAGCGCAAGTAGCTCAAAGGGTCAATAAAAAATTATAAATTATAAGGAAATGAAATGCACTTCCCGCATCAAAAATAAAATCAAGGACAATTCCCGTATTTTCTCGGATTTTTTTTCATTCCCAGACACTCGGTCATAGTACATTCTCCGCATTTTTGCATATGGCTTTTAAAATTGAAGGTCACACCATCGACAACTGAAATTTACTGATTGTGAATTCTCTTTTGTTAATGCTCCTTCGGCTTTAACGAATACATTCTCATCACTTGTCTCGTGAGAAAAAAAAGGTTAAAAGAAAATTTCCAGACCTAATTTAAAAACAATTTTGTTATTTAACATTTTAGTGTACTTTGTGTCTTTTTTCCAACAAAATTTAATTTGCTTATCTGTAATGCCATTTTTCATAATTAAAACATAAACTGCACGTCTTATCAAAAAATTATTCATAAGCAATTGGTAGTTCTTTTTTGGGAGAACAACTTTTGTCTATTTTTTCCGTAGATTGTGTTATTTGTCAAAAAATTTGATATTTGATTTTTAATTTTTAATGTTGTTTTTTACGAATTTAACCAAAATAACGCGTCAAATCAAAAAGTGATTAATACCGAATTCGTAGATCTTTTTTGTTGACTTGAAAACGTTGATTTGAAAAAGCAACGTTTTTCTTCTCTTGACTTTTTTTCATATCGTGTAATGTTTGGCTCAAAATTTTCATTTTTGTTTGTTTTTTTAATTTTGAGAATGCTGTAACTCTGATAATTTTGTTATTATCGAAAACAGTCGTAAAGATAAATTGCTCGATTTTCCGAGTACTACAAACAGCCATACAAAGAATTTTTAAACCTTAAAAAATGATCTCAAAAGTTTTGAAAATAGTCTGCCTTTCTTAATTTTATCCAAAATAGCCGGATAACGAACTCATCCTTTTCTTCTAGGCCTTAAAAAAGTATGCCAAAGCTCAATCCAATCTGATCATTTTTTCAAAAATATTTGACAAAAACCGATGAAATAAAATTTTACATAAAATAAATACCTTGTCATTAGGATAAGAATGTGAAAATTTTTAAACAAATGGCTTAGATGTTTTCTAGAACCTTTTGGCCTTGAATCCCATAATTTAGGAGGGAGACGGATAAAACTTTCCAAGAGCCTGATGCAAGTGCCCGAACGATCCGCGAGGTACCGAAAGGGGTTGGCCGCGAGCACGAGGGTCGTTTTAAAGGAGCTATTTGAATTCCGTTATGACGTAATGCCAAAAGTTGGTCGCGCTTCCTAGTATGTTCTTGACGTAGTCCAGGGTTGAGGCAAACTTTACGACCTCCGCTTTATAACGCCAATGAATAAATTATATCGATCGACAGTGCAGCGGAGAAATAGAAGTAGTCCCCCGTTCCAGGAGCAACGAAAACCAGGAGCTCTAAGATCGAAAATTCATTTCCCTCCTTGGCTAGGGAATTCGGGTCGTGAAGCAAGATCAGCCAGAGTTGTGTTTACCGAGTAAAAAAATTTTCCCATTGGGATCCCACTACGATCCCGGATAAAGACCCGGTAAAGTACTAAAGTCGGGGCCAAAGGCTCGCTAAAGAAAATCTATGAATTGTTCAATAAAAAAAATCTGAAAGCTTAAAGTCTTCCGAATTCAACGATACGATTACTTTCATTCTAAAAAAATTTCGTCAATACTTAAAGGACAGAACGTTTTAAAAAACAGAGGTTTTAGGCCCCTTTTTTTAATCGCCGACTTCCACCATTTTAATGCAATGCATTGTTAAAAATTCTGAAATATTCAATAATTTACTTTTTACGGGGATTTGTTTGCAAATACTGTATCTTGAAAACAAATAAAGATAGAAAGTCGTTTATTGGTTCCAGATGTGCAGTTATGTGATGCGAGTGCAGTTCTGTGATGCGAGTGCAGTTATGTGATGCTAAGGCAGTTCACTAATTGAATTCGTGAAAAAAAACATGCTTACGCAAGAAATATCATTTTGAATATTTCTCACTTTAATCAATGTTGACGTGTAGGCGGGACAGCGGGACAAGTGGTAGAAAAAAGTACCCTTTCGATGACAATCGTAACTACAGAAGCAAGTCGACTCCCCAGAACAGATGTGAAAACAGAGTTAATATTGTCATTGAAAAAGTATTTTTTTCTATCACTTGTCCCACTGTGCCATCCAGGCGCCAACACTGATTAAAGTCAGAGCTATGCAAAATGATATTTCTTGCATAACAATGTTTTTTATCACAAATTTAATTATTAAACTGCACACGCAGCACAGAACTGCACACGCATCACAGAACTGCACATGCATCACAAAATTCCACACGCATTACAAAACTGCACATTTGAAAATATTAAACGTCTTCCTACCCTCATTTTTTTAAAATGATAAAGCATTTTAAAATAAATCCCTCTAGAAAGAAAATTATTGAATATTTCAGAATATTGAAAAACGTATTGCATTAAAGAATTTTGAAAAAATGCAGATTTTTTTTTATTAAAAAATTCAGAGATTTTTTTTCAGCGAGGTACGAAAATTAAGAAGCAGGGCTCCTACTTTTGTCCCCGATTTTAGGTATGAAACAAATCAGTACTTAAGCAAGAACTTTTAAAAAAAGAAAATTTTGTATTCCCACTCAGGGTCTAATGCACTGAAAAATTACCATTTTTTTCGAAATTTGATGGTCCTTTTTTATAAAATAAAGTATCGGAAAAGTCCTACTTAATTTTTCGTTTGAGCAGGATTTTTTTAGGACAAAAGTACTGGAGAAGTCCCACTCGATTCTTTTAAAATTTTTACAAGTTTTAAAAAAGTTTTTATGGACAAATTTACTGTAAAGGTCCTACTTGAGTATTTTTTTAATTTCACAAGTCCTAAATCATTTATAGAAAAAAGTACTAGATAGTACTCTTTTACTAGATAGAAGTACTCTTTTGGTACTTCGGTTCTGTTTCAGGAGTACTTTTTTACAACATAAACGTCATCAACTGATTAAAATGTTTATAAAAATTAAAAGGGAGTTTTCCGTATTTTTGGCCCAAAAATTATTTAGGACTTCTTAAAATTTTTAAATAACTAAGTGGACTTTTTCTGGAACTTTTGTCCTAAACAAGTGCTGCCAACAAAAAAAAGAACAAGTACAACTTTTCCCGTACTTTTGTCATAAAAAATGTTCTGCTAAAAAAAAATTAAGTACTTTTGGCTTAAAAAAGTCCTCGTAAGACGGGACACATTTTGAACTCTTTTGGTACTTTAGTCCTATTTCAGAAATACTTTTTTGGAACATAAATCCCATTAGCACTTTTAGAAATTTAAAAAAAGGTAAAATGAAACTTTTCCACTTCACTTGTCCTAATAAAGGCCAATTAAAAAAAATATGTGGTACTTTTCCGGTACTTTCGTCATAAAAATAGTCCTGCTGAAAAAAATAAGAAATTAAGTCGGATTTTTTCAGCACTTTTATCCTGAAAAAAATTCTGGTGAAACGGAACATATTTTCAACTCTTTTCTACTTTAGCCCTATTTTAGTAGTATTTTGTTTTAACATAAATCCCATGAGCACTTGCAAGAATTTCAAAAAAGGTGAAATTAAACTTTTCGGGTATTTTTGTCCTAAAAAAGGCCCAAAAAAATTACGAGGGACTTTTCTGGTACTTATTTCCTAAAAAAGCCCTGCTTAAAAAAGAAAAATTAAGTGGAATTTTTCTGGTCATTTTGTCCAAAAAAAACTCCTAAACAAATAAAATGGGACTTTTCCATAAATTAAGTGAGACTTTTACGTTACGATTTTCCTAAGCAAAGCCTAAAAAAATTAAGTAGGACTTTTCCGACACTTTTGCCCTAAAAAAGTTCCGATAAAAAAACTAGGTGGAACTTAACTGGTATTTCTGTCTTAAAAAAGTCCTGCTGAAGAAATGAAGTAGGACTTATCCGGTGCATTTGTCCTAAAAATGGCCTGCTCAAAAAAAGATCACGTGAGACTTTTCCGGTACTATCGTCCTAAAAAAAAAATGCTAAAAAAATTAAGTTGGACTTTTCCGGTACGCTTTTCCTAAAAGAGACATAAAAAAATAAAAAATAAAGTTGGACTTTTCTGGCATTTTTGTCCTAAAGAGGTCCTGCTAAAAAAGGGAAGTGGGACTTTTCCGGTGCGTTTGTGCTGAAAAAAGGCCTAAAAAAATTCACTGGCACTTTTTTGAAAGTCTTTTCGTAACAACGTCCTGTTCAATAAAAAACTAGGTGGGACTTTTCTGGTGCTTTTGTCTTGAAAACGTCCTGCCGAAAAAAAATTAGGTTGGTATTTTCCGGTACTTTTGTCCTAAAATGCTGCTTAAACTATAAAAAAAAAAAAATTTAGTGGAACTGTTTCGATACTTTTGTACTATAAAAGTTCCATCAACACTTGTAAAAATTTCGAAAAAAAGAAAGGGATCCCAATGGAACTTTTTTTTATTCAGGAGGCTCTTCACATCGTCAAATTTTATCAAAATAGGAAAAAAGGGGAAATTTTTTCACAGAAATAAGAAACAAAATAGGGAAATAAAACCTAATGTTTTAGGTACTTCAAGTGTTTTTTAAAGTACTTTTCACATTTTGAAATAAATATTTAAGGTTGCTAAATTTACTTTTTATGAGCGATAAGCAACTTTTATGGATCAGTAATTTTTATTTTTGACAGTTTAAAATTTTTCCTAATTTTTCATAAAAACTAAAGATGTCACTTCTTCACAAAAATGTAAAATTTTTTCCCAATTTCTGCTGTAAGGAAAAAAAAATTAAAGGATTGTTTAACATTCATAAAGCATCAATTTTATAATAAATTTTAGTTTAGAGCGTCAAATCTAGCCCTAACATTTTTCTTTTGATATAAAACTGATGGAAAATATTTATCTCCTAATTACCAATAATTTCCTGTACAACAAGTTCCAGTTTAACTAATTACTCTATGTACATTTAAAATTTCATTTCAAATCCATAAAATCGCTTAAATCTGAAAAATGTTATTCATTAATTTAAAAAAAAAATTAATTTTTGTAATAAATAAATGCAGATAAGTATATTAAAATACATACAAAATAATGAAACGAATTCATTTAGTACATTGGAATTTGTTTTATTAAAAAACGATTACGATAACGATTTTTAATGATTCTTGTAGGTATTTGAATCTATTTATATGCTTGTTTATTACTGAAAATTTAATCCCTCACTGTTTTTTAGATTAAACGATTTTATTAATATAAAAACAATTATAATTTAAAAAATGTGTGACAAACCTTTCTCACGAGTTTCATATTTCAAAAAAGAAAAATCAGGGCTAAATTTGACTTTTAAAACTAAATTCTATCACAACATTAATCCTCTATGGATTTTAAACAATAACACGCTTTAGTTTTAATAAAAAATTAAAACCCGCTGAAATGTAAAAATAAAAATTATATACCCATAAAAGACGAATCTCTGTCATAAAAACAACTTTTACGACTTCTAAATATTTGTTAAGAAATCTGAAAAAATACAGAATCTTTCTCACCACGAAAAAGAATTTTCCGCTTCACGGTTTTAGAAAATCCAAAAATCAAGTTTGGGATGAGCATCCTAGCGTAAATAAATTTTTCAAAAAAAAAAAAAATTTGGGACATTAACCTTAAGAAAGTATATAAATATTAAAAAATAGAGGAAATGTCTTAAAAATAGGAGAAAAAGGGGAAACTTCTCAAAAAGGGGGAAAAAGTAGAACTTAATTAAAAAGAGAAAAAAAGGGGAATAGGCAAATGACTGTAAAGTATGTGTTTATTTTTCAACTTTGCACGTTCCTCGCTTATTTGAATTTTAGCACCACGATAAATATAATGAGGTGTTATCTGCACTGAGTCAGTTGTTTATTAGCTTAGGACGTGTCCGGCTCGAAGGACCAGAATCAATTTTAGAATTTCTCCAATACTCTCAAGTCATATTTATAAGTTCTGTCTAAATCTTTCAACGTGTTGTTTCTGGCTGTAACTTTTTTCCGATAACTATTGGAACGTGAAATATCGAAATTTCGAGGGTGTCGAGCTTCACGGGAACTTTTATAATAGACCGCAAAACGACACTCGTTAAAGCTGTAATCAAACCTTTTTTAAGACCGTCACGAATCACTTCGATCAATCTATTAAAATCGCCCGCAGCAAAAAACTGGACAGCTGGATATCAATAATAAAAAATAGGATTAAAATAAATTTAAAAAATTAAAAATTAAGATTTTTTACAAATGAGGTTTGCAATGATGTTACTTTCAACTATTTAATTATTAATATTATTATTTTCACAAATTTGGATTCCTTTAAAACTTAATTTCACTAGTACCATAAATCGCGTGACATGCGCGCCTGTAGTTTTTCAATTTAAGGAGAAAACAAATTTTTAATATAAAATAAACATTTCAAATAACAATTTTTTTACCGCTTAAATTCAAGATAATTTAGATTCTAAGATCCAAGAACAAGGAAATAAATATTATCAGTTTCATTTTTAAATAATATTTAAATATCATTTTGCTAATGTTCTTCAAAAAATTAAAAAAGATTTTTGAAGCTATCAGATGTGTCGAAAAACAATCTAGAAACTTTTTAAGACTTTTTTTTATTTTATAGGATTTTACAAAATGTTAGGAGAAACTACAGTGAGTTTAAAAAATACGTAGGACTTTTAGGAAATCGGAAGAAATTCAAGAATATTTTAATAAATTTTTTTTAAAAACTCAAATTTTAAAATATTTTTAATCTCTTAAAAACTTTAAAAATCATAAATATATTTTTAAGCAATTTGATTTTTTTTTAATTTTTCTAAAATATCTTGCTAAATTAAAAAAATGGTCTTAAAATCTTCCAGATTTTTTTTACATTTCTGGAAATCTTTTAAAATATTTCAAAAGCTTTTTCAAAATTCTCTTAAGCTTAATTTTTTTACATTTTCCCAGAATTCAGAAGAACGTTTTTTAGTCTCATCCAACCTTTAAAAATGATTAAAAACCTACAGTCTTTTTCGAAATTTTAGAAAATCATTTAAAATGTTTTGCAATTATTTCCAATTTTCTCTTTAAATGCGTTTTTCAAAATAAAAAACAATCAGAAATTTTTCCTGAAATCTTATAAACATTTTTTCATTCTCTTGAAAACTCACAAAATTCTTACAAAGTTTCTAACATTTTTGTTTGAAATCATCAAAGATCTACATTTCTTTTGAAATTCTTTCCAATACTTATAAGTTCTAAAGTATTTTTAAATCATTTTAAAACATCTGAATATCTCTTGAGCTTACTCTAATTTTTTCTCAAATTGTAGAATTTCGCTAATTTAGAAAATTTTGCTTTGCATTCTTCTACACTCTTTTTCGAAAACTTAGCAAATTATTTGAAATATTTTAAAATATTTTTCAATTTTCTGTTAAAATAAGTTTTTTGAAAATAAAAAATCATTTTAAATTTTCCGATAAATCTGAAATTTGGTAATTTTCTTTAAACCTTTCAATATTCTTAAAAAGCTTCTTTTTTTGAAATGTAAGTACATTTTATTTTTTTAAATATTTGCAAGTTTTAAATTATTTTTTAATCTTTTCAAAACTTCTGAACCTTTTGAAATATCCTTTAAAATTATTTGAAAAATTCTACATAAATTACGAAACTTTCTGAATAGCTTTTAAAATTATTCGAATTTTTCATAATATTAGAAACAAATCTGCAATAATCAAAAGAATTGCCCGAAAATGTTTCGAATTTTTTGGTTCAAACGGTAGAAATCTTTCGGAACCTTTTTAAACATTCTCTTTAAATAAAATTAAAGATAAAAATAAAAATAATAATTAATTATTATAGAATTCTTCAGACATTTTTTAATGATTATTTTTTATAGAATATTTTATATTTTCATTAATTATATAATTTATTTATTACTTTTTTATTGTTGTATATAAATTATTAAAAATCTGCATTCTTTTTCAACATTTTAGTAAATCATTAAAAATTTTTAATATTTAAAAAAAATATTTTTAAATTTTTTCATAACATTAATTTTTTCAAATAAAAATCCATTTGAAATTTCCTCAAGAATCTTACATTTTTTTCATTCTATTGAAACCTTTCAAAGTTCTTAAAAAAACTTTTTTCATAATATTCAAAAATCTATATTTTGTTTTAAATCTCATTCAAATCAAACTTCTAAATATCTTTTTGAATAATTCAGTTTTTTAAAAATGTTTTACAATGTTGCAAAATTTAAAAAAATGTCTTCAAATCTTTCAGATTCTTTTTTAATATATTTTTAAATCTTCAAAACTTAGAAGGACATGGCTACGGGTACCGAAATTTCAGTACGAATATCTGCATTTTTTCGTACTCGTAAACATTTTTCAACTTAAAAATCTTTTAAAATGAACCCTGAATAAAACATAAACCACTTTGAATTTCCACAGAAATTTTACTGTCGGTACCGGTAATTTTTTGTTACCAGTTCCAAAAATGGTTAGGAGCAGAATTATTTCCCAATATTAAAAAATCATTTATAATTAAATTTTACTCTTTTATCAATTATGTTTTGAAACAGTTAGAAATAAATTTTTATAATTACATATTAGTTTTGTGATTTTTTTATACTTACGGGGCTGTGGTGACAAGGAACGGTCGGAGGCTGGTGGTGGTGGAAGTGCTCCTTCCGGTTTTGAAACGAGGAGGACCACTCGATCCTGTGTGGCTTTCAAGGTCGCGACAGCATCTTCATGCGTCACATTCTCCAGATTTTTGTCGCCCTGCTAAAAGATATGCAAAACTTTCCTGAATAATCATTTCCCTTTTATGTAAAATTAAAGCAGACAAAAATTTTCAAATTTAAATCTACCGTCTACCGTAAATTTCCCGCCTAGCGCGAGCTGCAGTAAAAACCACTGACCTTGAAACAAGATAATTCGTTTAGAAATAGAGGTTTACATTTTATTTTAAAACGATTTAAAAGCTTATGAAATTTCACGTTAAATAATCCGAGAAAAGATATTTCTGCCTTTTCAGGGTGGCGATTCGAGAGACGATTCCAAATTCCAGGTCATTTCCCGGTTTTTCCCGGTCAAGTTTTTCAAATTTCCTGGTCAAATAAAAGTGAAATTTCCCGCAAATAACACAACACAGTGAAAAATTTTAAAACAACTTAATTTTTGAAACAAATACTTTAATTTTTCACTAAAAAATATAAATTTTCAACAAAAGATGGAAAAGTTAAACTTTTCGTTGGAGAAGTTAGTTAGAATAGTTGAATTTTCAGCCAAAAAGATAAATTTTCAACTAAAATGATGAATATTCAACTGAAATACTTGAATTTTTAAATAGGAAGATGAATTTGAAACAACAAGATTAATTTTCAACCAAAAAATACAATTAAAAAATAAATTAATTTTTACACGAAACAATTGAACTTTTAGTTAAAGCAGACTAATTTTCAACCAAATAGTTGAATCTCGAACTAAAAAAATTTAATTTCAACAAAAAATGTAATAGTTACATTTTTATTTGATAAAATTAATTTTTAATTTAACTCATATTTTTCTAATCAAAATGATGAATCTTCAACTGGAATGTTGAATTTTAAGCCAAAAACATGAGTTTTGAACAAAAACAATTAATCTTCAACTGAAATAGTTGAATTTTTAAACTAACAAATATTAATTTTTACTGAAAAAAGATAAATTTTCAACCAAAACTCAAAAATAAAACTTAAAAAAAAAAGATTGATTTCTACAAAAAAAGACGAATTTTACACTGAAAAGATCATTTTTTAACCACAAATTGAATAATTGAATTTTTAGTCAAAAATAAATGTTCAACAAAAAAATGAGTTTTTAATTAATATTATGGAATATTTAACTGGTATAATAGTTATATTGTCAGCTAAATAAATTTTTTTCCAACTAAATAGGAAACAAATTTTCAACAAAATAGTTAAATTTTCGGAAAAAAATCCCTTTTCATCGATGAAAAAACCATTTTTCAATCAAATAGCTCATTTTTTAACCTAAGCAATGAATTTTTAATTGAAATTATAAATCTTTAAAAAAAACTTTTTAACAAAAGAGTTTAACTTTTGACCAAGTAATTTTATTCAATAGTAGAATAAGTTAAATTTCAGTTAAAAAAATTACATTCAACGAAAAAAATAACTTAAAAAAATAGTTTCATTTTCATACAAATTGAATAACTTTCAACTAAAATTGTAAGTTGAATTTCAAACCAGGAAGATCAATTTTTATCTAAAATGATGAATATTTAAATAAAATAATTTAATTTTTAAGCAAAACAATGAATTTTCAACTAAGAAGATTAATTTCTACAAAAAAAATAAATTTTTAACTAAAAAATAATTTTGAGTGAATAAAAATATAAATAAATAGTTTTTTAACAATTTAACAATAGAGTTTAACTTTTTACCAAGTAATTTTATTTAATAGTAAAATAAGTAAAATTTTCAGTTAAAAAAATTACATACAACGAAGAAAAAATAACTTAAAAAAAAATTTATTTTCGAACAATGTGAATAAATTTTAACTAAAATTGTACATTTTTTTAATAGAATAGTTGAATTTTAAACCAGGATGATCAATTTTCAACCAAAATAATGAATATTTAAATGAAATAATTTAATTTTTAAACAAAAAGATGCATTTTCAACCAAGAAGATTAATTTCTGCAAAAAAAAAAGAATTTTCAACTAGATAATAATTTTGAGTGAATAAAAAGTATTAATAAATAGTTAAAATAATTTTTAACTAAAGAGTTTAATCTTTAACGAAGTAATTTTATTTCCAAGCTAACAGATAAATTTTCAACTTGATTGATAAATATTTAAGTAGAATACTTGAATTTTCAACCGATATGAAAAATTTTTTCATAAAAAGATTAACTCTCAAAGAAAAAGATAATTTTCTATAAAAAAATCGATTCTTCAACAAAATACGTGTATATAAACAATATAGTTTAATTTTATATAAAAAAAGATCAATTTTCAACTAAAAATGAAACAGTTGAATTTTCAGTTGAAGAAATTAATTTTCAACCAAACTGATGAATTTTTAACCAAACAGATGAATCTTTAACTGAGATAGTTGAAATTTGTACAAAAAGAGGGAATTTCAACAACAACGATTAATTTTATATAAAAAAGATCAAAGAAATATTTTTTTAATTAATATTACGAAACATTACACTGGTATAATAGTTACATTTTCAGTTGACAAAAAAATTCAACCAAAAAGAAAACAAATATTTAACAAAAAAGTTAAATTTTCGGAAAAGAATTTATTTTCATCAAAAGAAAAAACAATTTTCCAATCAAATAGCTCATTTTTCAGCTTCAAAAATGAATTTTGAATAAAAATTATGAGTCATAAAAAAATGTCAACAAATAGTTCAACTTTTACCAAGTAGTTTTATTTTCAAACTAGAAAATGAAATTTCAACTAAAATGATAAATATTTAACTGGAATACTTGAATGTTCACCCGATAAGAACAATTTTTAGCCAAGAAGATTAACTTTCAAAGAAAAAGATCATTTTCAATATTCGAGTAAAATAAGTTAAATTTTCAGTTAAAAAAACCAATTGAACAAAAAAAAACTAACTTAAAAAAATAGTTACTTTTTCAAACACAGTAATTAAATTTCAACTAAAATTGTAAATCTTTGACTAAAATAGTTAAATTTCAAACCAGAAAGATCAATTTTCAACTAAGATGATTAATATTCAGATGAAATAATTTAATTTTTGATCAAAAAGATCAATTTTCGAACAAGAAGATTGATATCTACCAAAAAAGAAAAATTTTCAACTAAAAAATAATTTTGAATAATCAAAAAGTTAAAATAATTTTTAACAAACGAGTTTAACTTTTAGTAAGTGATTTTATTTCCAACCTGACAAATGAATTTTCAATGAAAATGATAAATATTTAAATAGAACACTTGAATTTTTAATCGACAAAAAGAATTTTTAGATACAAAGATTAACTTTAAAAAAAAAAGGTAATTTTCTATTAAAAAATCAACTTTTTAACAAAATACGTGTAGATGAATTTTCTATCAAAAAAGTCCAATTTCAATTCAAATTGTTGAATCTTGAACTAGGAAAGATCGATTTTAACTAAAAATGAACAGTTGAATTTTTAGTTGAAGAAATTAATTTTAAAGCAAACTGATGAATTTTCAATTAAAATGATTAATCTTCAACTCGGATAGTTGCAATTGGAATGAAAAAGAGAAATTTTCAACCAAAAATATTAATTTTCTATAAAAAAGATAAATTTTCGACAAAGTACATAAACTTCCAAACAAATAGTTGAACTTTTAAGGAAAAAATGTTAATTTTCAGCAAAATAGTAAACATTTCATTAAAAAAGAATAAATTTTTAATTGACGACCGAACAGAAATCTTTTCTCTTACGGAAAAATGTAATGCTAAAAAAGCATGAAAAAGAAATTAAAAATAGACTTCCAAACTACCTTACTTTTCGGCAAATCAGAGACAAAAATAACAATTGAAAAAAGAGTAAAAAAATAAATTTTTTAACAAAAATAAAATAGTTCAAATTTCTCTACTGGAATTTGAAATTTTTAGTTATTTTTATATTAAATTAAAATTAGTTTTGATTTTCTGCTATAATAGTTGAAGTTTTAGATAAAAAAATTAATTTTTAACAAAGTATTAGTTAAATTTCCAACCCGAAAAGAATTTTTAATTTAAATGATGAATGTTTGATAAAAAATTAATTCTTAATGAATGAGTTTAACTTTTAATTAAATGGTTGAATTTTTAAATAAGTAAATGAACCCTTAAAGAAATAAACACACTTATACAGGGTTTCCCAGACTTAATTGTCCGGACTTATATAGCTGTAAAAAAATTAAGAAAATAAATCGAAAATTTCTTTTCCAAAAATCAGTTGAAGTTTTAGTTTTTGAGTTAT
>JAUELO010000023.1:4321179-4334199 GCA_032357855.1 Amphibolips quercusostensackenii
ACTCTTTAAGTAAAAATTTTTTTTAAATTCTTAATTGATCAAGTAGATTGATTTCTCGAAAAGGACATTTCTCTCTCGAGAAGCCATCAACTTCTTGGGTAGGATTTCTATTCTTTTGCCTCGTCACGGCATTGCCGATTAATGAGAGGTCTAGGTGGTTGCAAGACTGACGGCCGCTACTTAGAAGGAACGACCGGAAGCGGAGGCTGATAATAATGGATGAGGCGGGAAACGAATCGCCGGTCGGAAAACAAAAGGAGAGAAAGATAGGGTTGGTGGTAGTAGTTTGAGCCGAACTCAAGCTGGATTTCAAGCCCTCAGGGTTCTCCATTTTCTGCAGGAGTCTCTCGACTTAGAGCTGTCCTCGATGACAACTGAAATAACCGCTACTAACCACCTATCCATTTTCGACAGATCCCTCCAAGTCTCGATCATCTACTACAATTCCAAAAGGGGAAAAAAATTTGAATTTCTCCTCCAAAAATAGAAATTTAAAACATTACGAAAATTAAATTATTAGAAAATAAAGGTGAATTAAAAAGGTCCTTTTAAATTGAAAGCTACATTTAATTAGGGAGGTTCGGTTCTAGGCGAGAATTCCTGACTTACCGACTTTGAGACTGACCGACAGCTCAAATGGTTCTTGTCCGTGCTACGTTCTTATAATATTCTCTATTACATTAAAAATATAGACTTTACAGCCTCAAGTGCTCTTAAAATAGGTGAAATAGAGTGATTTTCAAAAAAATATATAGGAATACTAGAAGAATAATTTTGTTTGAATAAAAATTAATTTAGGTACCATATTGAATTCAATTTGAAACGATTTAAATTCCTAAAATTAAAAATAAAAATATATTTTATGATCACGCAAATAGATGAATTTTTAACCAAAGTACATGAATCTTCAACCAAACTGTTGAATTTTCATCTAAAAAGATGAATTTTGGATGAAAAATGAAACAGCTATGTATTTAGTTGGAAAAATGAATTTTCAGAAAAAACAAAAGAATATCCGAAGAAAGATATGAATTTTTAACTTAAATAACGAATCTAAATTTTAAATAACAAACAATTGAATTCATCCAGAAAAGACCAATTTTCAAGAAAACAGTGCACTCTGTTACCAAAAGAGATCAATTTTCAAACAAAGAACAACAAATTTTCTACAAAAAACAAAGTTTTAACAAAATAGTTGAATTTTAAAACAAAAAGAATGTCCTTTGAACAAAATTCTTGAATTTTCAATAATATAGATGAATTTTGAACAAAATAGTTGTACATAAAGCCTACAAAGAGGAATTTTTAAACCAAATGCTTGAATTTTCAAAAAAAAAAATTAAACGTTAACAAAAAAACAGTTGCATTTTCAACCGAAAAATTAAATTTTCAAGACAAAAAGACAACTTTTCTACAGAACAATTAAATTTTCAACAAAAAAGGTTATTTTCAAACAAATCAATTAATTTTCTACCGAACTGTTAAATTTTTAAGCGAAAAACACGAATTTCCTATAGAACAATGGAATTTTGAACTAAACTGACGAATTTGGAACCAAAATACTAGAATTTTCAAAAAAGATAGAATTTTCTAAACAAAATTATTTTAACTGAATAGCTGAAGTTTCAAGCCAAAAATATTATTGTTTGACAAAAAAGTTGTATTTTTATGAAAAATAGATAAATTTTCAATCTGGATAACGCATTTTCTACAAAGCAATTAAATTTCTAACTGAAAAGTTAATTTTTAGACAAATCGATGAATTTTCTACCAAATTGTGGAATTTTTGAGGTAAAAATATAAAGTTTGACAAAAAAGTTGATTTTGAATCAAATAGTTAATTCTCAAGGCAAAAAGATGGATTTTCGTCAAAATAGTAGAATTTTCAACCCAAAAATATGAATTTCCAACAAAAAAATTAATTTTTAACAAATGACTGGAATTCCTATCCAAAAATATAAATTTTCAACAAAAAGATTATTTTTAACTAAAATAGTTACATTTTCATTAAAAAAAAAAAAAACAAATTTCAAACAAAAAAATTATATTCTCAAAAAAATTGAATATTCAACCTAAATAACAACTTTTCTACAAAACGATTGAATTTTCAACAAAAATTTTATTTTCAACCAAATCAATGGATTTTCGACCAAATGGTTGAATTTTTAAGTGAAAATATTGAACAAAAAAGTTAATTTTCAACCAGTCAAATTTTCAACTAAAATAGTTGAATTTTCAAAAAAAAAAATTTCTGAAAGAAAAATGATTTTAAACCATATAGTTGAATTTTCCAGTCAAAAAGATGAATTTTCGACAAAATAGTCGAATTTTCAACACAAAAATATGAATTTTCAACAAAAAAGTTCATTTTTAACCAATAAGTGGAATTTTCTATCAAAAAATATAAATTTTTAACAAAAAGATTATTTTTAACCAAAATAGTTGGATTTTCAATAAAAAAAAAGATTTTCAACAAAAAAGTTGTATTCTTAACAAAAATAGTAAAATATTCAAATAACGAAATTTCTACAAAACAATTAAACTTTTGAAGAAAAAGTTAATTTGTAACCAAATAGTTGAATTACCAATGAAAATATTTGAATTAAAAAAAAAAAAATAATAATTTTCAACAAAATTATTAAATTTTCAATAGTGTTATTAAATTTTGAATAATACAAATGTATTTTCAACCTAAAAAGATGAATTTTCCAACCAAATGCTCCAATTTTCAAACGAAAATATCAAACGTTAACCAAAAACTATTGCATTTTTAACCGAAGAATTGAATTTCCCAGACAAAAGACACATTTTTTAGAAGACAGTTGATTTTTTAACAAAAAAATTAATTTTCAACAAAGAAAGATGATATTTTTACAAAAAAAGGGGATTTACTGTCCAAAAAGGCAAATTATCAACAAAGAAGTTGAATTTTCGACAAAAAAAGATAAATTTTTAACAATATAATTACATTTTCAACAAATTAGTGGAATTTTTTGCTAAATAATTTAATTGCAAACCAAATACTCAAATTTTGAAAAAAAAAATTCACCCAAAAAAAGTTGCATTTTGAGCCAAGCCAGATGAATTTTTAACAACAAAAGACCAAAAAAAAATCCATGATAAAGGCCGAATTTTCTATCCAAAAAAAAAAGGAATCTTCAACAATCTTGTTGAATTTTGGACCAAAAAAGTTACTTTTTAACAACATAATTAAAATTGTCAACAATATAGTTGTATTTTCAACCAAAAGAGAATCCTGTACCGAAAATATGATAGTAGACTTTTCAACCAAAAAGAATGAACTTTTATCAATAATAGTTGGATTTTCTGATCAGGTTTTATTAAATCAGTTCGCATTTAAGCAAAAACAACAAACAAAGGGGAATTTTTGCTTTAAAGAGGGGAAAAGCCATACATTTAAAAAAAGGGGAAAAGTGAATAGGGGAAAGAGTGTGAAGTCTGAAAATTATATTGGACAATGTAATTTTATTTAATATATTATTATTTGAACATTCTGGAAACTTAGCACGGACATGAACCACTTGAGCTGCCGAACAGTCTCGAAGTCGGTAAGATAGGAATTTTCGGCAAGAATCGACCTTGCCTATCTAATTTGGATTTTCCACTCATGGTCGGAACACTATAAAGAAAATAATTAATTTTCCGATAAAAGGCTAAAAAATTTCGTTTCGGTTGATCTTGCACTTGGGGTAAAGGTATCGCTGACGGAAACGGAAGAGCTATCAATTACTCGAAACCCTCTTCTCGCGCCCTAATCTACTTGTCCCATCCACACTTAACCATCCATTTGTGGTGAACGCAGACCCGAAAACCCGTTCATTTTCCGGAGCCTTTCTCTATCACAATGACAATGAAAAATGGTAGCGACTTCATTTTGCTAAAGAAACTTTTTACTCCACTGTTCGCGATCATCGACAAGACTTGCGACGTCTACTCTTCCACTTTTTTATCCATTCATCTCGAATTTAGTGACTGATTTATAAAAAGACTGAAACGAAAATACCAGAAGTCCCTTTATCGAAATTCCATATAAATATATTTACATTTGAAAAAATCTTTATTTTTTAATCAAAAAACAGTTGAATTATACAAAAAAAAATTTAATAAAAGAGTCCAATTTTATACCAAGAATGATTTTTTTAGTCAATAAAAAAATCTAATCCAAAATACTGACTTTTTAAGCCAAAAAGACGAATTTCCTGCAGAACAGTTGAGTTCTCAAGCCAAAAGTGATAATTTTCTACCAAAATAATTGAATTTGCGTCTAAAGAAAAACAAATTCTCAACAAAATGGATCAATTTTTTACTAAAAAAATCCAATTTTCAAGCAAAAATGAAATAGTTACATTTTAAGTTAAAAAAATTATTTTTCAACTAAAAAATTTTAATTTTCAACAAAATAGTTAAATTTTTGACCAAAAAAATTAATTTTAAACCAAATAATAGGATTTTCAACTGGAAAGATAAACTTTCTTCTAAAAACACAAATTTTTCATAAAATACATGAATTTTCAACTAAAAACGATAAATTTTAAACCAAAAATACAACAGTTAAATTTTAAATTGGAAAAATAAGTTTCTAATTAAAACGAATTTTTAAGCAAAGAAATTAATTTTTTTACCAAAAACTGAATAGTTAAATTTGCAGTAAAAAATTAATTTTCAACCAAATAAAATACATTTGCAATGAAATAGTTGAATTTTCAATCAAACGGATTATATTTCTATTGAAAAAGATCAATTTTACACATAAATAAGATAATTTAATTTTTAGTTAAAAAGAAATGAATTGTTAATTAAAATTATTATTTTTTAACGAAAAATATGAATTTTCAACTAAAAAGTGGACTTTTTAACCCAAAAGATTAATTTTCTATCAACAAGAAATTTTTCAAGAATAAAAAATTAATTTTTAAGTAAAAAATATAAATTTTCAACCAATAACAGAATAGTCAAATTTTCAGTAAAAAATTAATTTTCAAGCAAATAAAATATATTTGTAACGAAATAGCTGAATTTTTAATCAAGAGGATTACATTTTTTTCAAAAAAGATCAATTTTGCACATAAATAAAATAGTTTAATTTTCAGTTAAAAAGAAATGAATTGTTAATTAAAATTATCATTTTTTAACCAAAAATATGAATTTTCAAATGAAAGTGGACTTTTTAACCCAAAAGATTAATTTTCTATCAAAAAGACAATTTTTCATGAAAAAACCTGAATTTTCAAGTACAAAAAAAATAAATATTCAACCAATTAAAAATAGTTAAATTTTTCACCAAAGATATTAATTTTCAACTGAAAAAGTAAAGTTTCAGGTAATGAAATTACTTTTCTACAAAAAAATACAAATTTTCAACAAATTAGTTGAATTTTTACCTAAAACAGATAAACTTTCAACTTAAAATGCAATAGTTGAATTCGCAGTAAAAAATTAATTTTCAAGCATATAAAAGAAATTTTCATCAAAATAGATACATTTTTAACCAAAGCGATAAATCTTTGATGGAAACATTAATTCTCAACCAAAAAAGACTGCTTTTGAAACCAAAAGAGAAATTTTCAACAAGAGTTAAATTTTCAAAAAGAGTTAAATTTTTAACTAAGAGTTTTCAGTCAATAAAAAAATCTAATCAAAAATATTCAATTTTTAAGACAAAAAGACGAATTTCCTGCAAAACACCGGAGTTTTTAACACAAAAATTTGAATTTTCTACCAAAATAATTGAATATTCGTCGAAAAAAAAGCTTTAAAAAAAATGAATGAAGTTTCAAATAAAAAAGATAAGTTTTTAAGCAAAAATGAAACAGTTAAATTTCCAGTTCAAAAATTAGTTTTCAACTAAATGATATTAATTTTAAATAAAATAGTTACATTTTTGACCAAAAAAATCAATTTTAACTTAAATAATCCTTAACCAAAAAAGTTCATTTTTAACCACATTTTCAACTCAAAAGATGAATTTTCCACAAAAAAATTTTCAACAAAATACATGCATTTTTAACTAAAACAGATACAATTTCAACCAAAAATGCAATAATTAAATATTCAGTGGAAAAAATAAAGTTAAAAAAAAAATTCCAATCAAAGAAAGAAAAGTAAAAAAGTTATTTTTCAGACAAATAAAATACATTTGCAACAAAACAGGTGAATTTAAAACCAAGAGGATTAAATTTCTAAATTAATTTTCAACTAAACTGATCAATCTTCAACCAAAAATGTAAATTTCAAACTAAATAGTGGACTTTTTAACTCAAAAGATTAATTTTCTATCAAAAAAGACAAAATTTCAAGAAAATACATAAGTTTTCAAATAAAAAATATAAATCAACGAAAAATCAGAGCAGTTAAATTTTTATTTGAAAAAATAAAAATAATAAATAAACAAATGTTTTTTTAAATAAGTAAATTGTTAACCAAAGAAATTAATTTTTAACTAAAAAGATTAAATTTCGACTAATGAGATTAATTTTCTACGAAAAAAGACGAATTTTGACAGGTAAGTTTGATTTTCACCTGAAACAGATACATTTCTAACTTAAAATAGAATAGTTAAATTTTCAGTAAAAAATTAATTTTTAACCGTATAAGAGAAAGTTTCAACAAAATAGTTAAATTTTTTACCATGCAAATGCATTTTTAAAAAAGATCAGACTTCTCTCAAAAAAGTACATTTTAGACTAACAATTAGATAGTTAAATTTTTAGTTACAAAAATTATTTTTCAATAAAAAATAATAATTATCAACCAAAGAAATTAATTCTTAACTAAGAATATGATGTTTCAGCTGATGAGATTACTTTTTACGAAAAAAGATGAATTTTTAACAATTAAGTTGAATTTTCACCTAAAACAGATCAATTTTCAGCTAAAAATAGAATAGTTAATTTTTTATTACAGAAAAATTAATTTTCAACCGTATAAAAGAAAGTTTGAAATAAATTGTTAAATTTTTACCATGCGGAAGCATTTTTAAGGAAGATTAGATTTCTATCAAAAAAGTAAATTTTCGACAACAAATGGAAGTTAAATTTTCAGCTACAAAAATTATTTTTCAATAAAAAAATAATAATTATCAACCAAAGAAATGAATTTTTAGCTAAAAATATAAAGTTTTAACTAATACAATTACTTTTCTACGAAAAAAGACGAATTTTTAACAAATTAGTTGAATTTTCACCTAAAACAGACAAATTTTCAGCTTAGAATACTTAGTTTTTCATTTTAAAAAAATAATAATTTTCAACCGCAGAGAAGAAAGTTTCAACACAACAGTGACATTTCTTATCATTCAGAAGCGTTTTTAAAGAAAATTGGATTTCAATCAAAAAAGTAAATTTTCGACAACAAATAGAATAGTTAAATTTTCAGTTACAAAAAATATTTTCGAATTTTCAACAGCATAGTCAGATTTCTTCCTAAAACAGATAAATTTTCAACTGAAAATAGAATAGTTACATTTTCAGTTAAAAAATTTTCAATCGTATAACAGAAAAAATAGTTAAATATTTAATAATGCAGATGCATTTTTAAAAAAGATAAGATTTCTATCAAAAAAGATAAATTTTCGACAAAAAATGGTTTTCAGATAAAAAAAAATTAATTTTTAATAAAAAAACAACTAATATTCAACAAAAAAATAAATCAACTAAGAAGATTAATTTTCTACCAAAAAAACAGTATTTCTTAACAAAATACATGAATTTTCAACCGAATATTTGAATTTAAGGATTTTTTAACCTGATAGTTAAATTTTCAACAAAAGAAATAAATTTTCAACCACAAAGATAAATGAGTCACGAAGAAGATTAATATTCTACTAAAAAAGACAAATGATCAACAAAATAGTTCAATCTTAAATAGAAAAGAAGCTTTTTGAACTAAAATCTGTATCACCCTGCAGTTAATTTTACAATTGACCTGCTCTCAAATAATTTATACACAAATATTGTTATAAATAATAAAAAAAAAATATCAATTCAAACGACGTAACTTTGCTTAATTATATATTGATTTATTTGATGTTAAATGGACAATACTTTAAAAACTATGAGGATATTTATGAGCTTTGCTTGATATTTTATGATATGCTTTACAATGAATTTAATAAATCCATCCCAATTTATAATATTAACATGATGAATTATATGTATCCCTCTGGTATACGCGTGAAATAATTAATAATATTAAATTAAAAATTAAACATAAGGCAAAATATCAAAACACAAAACTAGAATACTACCTTTACCAATATGATGAAATTAGGAAATAAAAAAAAAGCTAATTAAAATTGCTTACAGCAACTACATAAGTAATGCTAAGCAGAATATAATAGTATGACCTTATAATTGAAGTATTTTTGTAAAATCCTTTAAATCTGTCCGAAATCTTTGCGAAACATTTAAAATCTTTGTGAAATCTTTAAAATCTATGGTAAATCATTGTCATTTTTTTGAAATATTTTCGAAATATTTAAAATATTATCGAAATCATTGAAATCTTTGCAAAATCATTGAAATATTTGTGAAACCTTTGAAATCTTTTCAAAATATTTGAAATATTCTTAGAATATTTGTGAAATTATTGACAAATACTTGCGAAATTATTGAAATTTTTGTGAAAACCTTGGGAAATCATTGAAACCATTGTGCACTTTTTGGAATCTATTTGAAATCTTTGAAATCCTTAGGAAATCACTGAAATCGGTTTGAAATCTTTCTGATATTTTTGGAAATATTTAAAAAAAATTTTAAATATTTGGTAATGTTTGTGAAATTATTGAAATTATTGAAACCTTAATGATATATTTAAACTCTTTAGGAAATCATTGAAAAATATTTGTGAAATCTTTGCGAAATATTTTTTTAATATTTGATATTTGTCAAATGATTGAAATCTTTGTGAAATCCTTGGGAAATCATTGAAATCTTTGTACAATCTTTGAAATATATCTAAAATCTCTGCGAAACATTTGAAAACTTTGTGAAATGTTTGGAAAATCATTGAAATATTTGTGAAATATTTTCAAATCTTTTCATAATATTTAAAATATTTTTGAAATATTTGACAATATTTGTGAAATTATTGACAATACTCGTGAAATTATTGAAATTTTTGTGAAATCCTTGGGAAATCGTCGAAACGTTTGTGCACTTTTTTAAATCTTTAAAATCCTTAGAAAATCATTGAAATCGGTTTGAAATCTTTTTGATATTTTTGGAAATCTTTTTAAACTTTTTTTAAATATTTGGTGGTGTTTGCGAAATTATTGAAATCATTGAAGTCTCAATGAAATATTTGAAATCTTTAGGAAATCATTGAAATATTTGTAAAATTTTTGTGAAAAAATTTTTTGAAATTTTTGCGAAATATTTTTTACATATTTGATAATATTTGTAAAATGATTGAAATCTTTGTGAAATCTTTTCAAATCTTTCCAAATTTTTTTCAAATCTTTTCAAATCATTTAAAATATTTTTGAAATATTTGTGAAATTATTGACAATATTTGTGAAATTATTGAAATTTTTGTGAAATTATTGACAATTTTCGTGAAATTATTGAAATTTTTGTGAAATCCTTGGGAAATCATCGAAACGTTTGTGCACTTTTTGAAATCTTTAAAATCCTTAGAAAATCACTGAAATCGGTTTGAAATCTTTCTCATATTTTTGGAAATCTTTTAAAATTTTTTAAATATTTGGTAATGTTTGTGAAATTATTGAAATTATTGAAATCTTAATGATATAATCGAAATCTTTAGGAAATCATTGTAAAATATTTATGAAATCTTTGCGAAATATTTTTTCAATATTTGATATTTGTAAAATGATTGAAATCTTTGTGAAATCCTTGTAAAATCATTGAAATCTTTGCACAATCTTTGAAATATGTCTAAAGTCTCTGCGAAACATTTGAAATTTTTTTGAAATATTTGGAAAATCATTAAAGTATTTGTGAAATCTTTTCAAGTCATTTGAAATATTTTTGAAATTATTGACAATATTTGAATAATTATTGACAATATTTGTGAAATTATTGATAATACTCCTGAAATTATTGAAATTTTTGTGAAATCCTTGGGAAATCATCGAAACGTTTGTGCACTTTTTGAAACCTTTGAAATCCTGAGAAAATCATTGAAATCGGTTTGAAATCTTTCTAATATTTTTAGAAATCTTTTCAAAATTTTTGAAATATTTGTTGAAGTTTGTGAAATTATTGAAATCATTTAAGTCTTAATGAAATATTTGAAATCTTTAGAAAATCATTGAAATATTTGTGAAATTTTTGTGAAATTTTTGTGATATATTTGTGAAATCTTTGCAAAATATTTTTTAAATATTTAATAATATTTGTAAAACTATTGAGATCCTTGTGAAATCCTTGGGAAATCATTGAAATCTTTGTACAATCTTTGAAATATATCTAAAATCTTTGCGAAACATTTGAAAACTTTGTGCAATATTTGGAAAATCATTGAAAGATTTGTGAAATCTTTCGAAATCTTTTCAGAATATTTAAAATATTTTTGAAATATTTGACATTATTTGTGAAATTATTGAAATTTTTGTGAAATCCTCGGAAAATCATCGAAACGTTTGTGCACTTTTTAAAAATCTTTGTAATCCTTAAATCGGTTTGAAATATTTCTGATATGTTTCAAAATCTTTTCAAAATTTTTAAAATATTTAGTAATGTGTGTGGAATTATTGAAATCATTGAAGTCTTAATGAAATATTTGAAATCTTTAGGAAATCATTGAAATATTTGTAAAATCTTTACGAAACATTTGAAACATTTTTGAAATATTTGATATTTGTAAAATTATTGAAGTCTTTGTGAAATCCTTGGGAAATCATTGAAATCTTTGCGAACTCTTTGAAATCTATTTCCGATTTTTGTGAAATAATTAAAATCTTTAAAATCCTTGGAAAATCATTGAAATCAGTTTGAAATCTATTTTAGATCTTTACGAAATATTTTAAATATTATTGAAATTATTAAAATCTTTGGAAAATCTTTGAAATCTTTGGAAAATCATTGAAATCTTTGTACAATCTTTGAAATATATCTGAAGTCGTTGCGAAACACTTGAAATCTTTGGAAAATCATTGAAATATTCGTGAAATATTTGAGAAGTCTTTTGAAATCTTTTCCAAATATCTAAAATCTTTTCAAAATATTTAAAATATTTTTGAAATTTTTCGTAACGTTTGTAAATCATTGAAATATTTGTGAAATCTCTGCGAAATATTAAAAATATTTTTTTTAAATATTTGATAATATTTGTGCAATTACTGAAATCTTTGTAAAATCCTTGGGAAACCATTAAAATCTTTGTGAACTCTTTGAAATCTATTTGAAATTTTTGTGAAATAATTGGAATATTTTTTGATTATCTGATAATATTTGTGAAGTTATTGAAATCTGTGTGAAATCTTTGGGAAATCATTAAAATATTTGTGCACGCTTTGAAACCAATCTGAAATTTTTATGAAATATTTTTAATCTATCAGAAATCTTTGCGAAATATTCAAAATCTTTGTGAAATTTTTGTGAAATCTTTGAAATCTTTAGGAAATCACTGAAATCTTTGTGAAATTTTTCTGATTTCTTTGAAAATATTTTTTAAACATTTGGTAATATTTGTGAAATTATTGAAATTATTGAAGTCTTTCTGAAATATTTTCAATTTATCCAAAATTTTTGCGAAATCTTTAAAATGTTTACGAAATCTTTAAAGAATCTTTGAAATCTATCTGAAATCTTTGCAAAATATTTGAAATCCTTGTAAAATCTTCAGAAAATCAATAAAATATTTGCACAATCTTTCTACAATCTTTTAAAAAATCTTTGCGAAGTCTTTAAAATATTTTTGAAATATCTGATAATATTTGTGAAATTATTAAAATCCTTGTGAATTCTTTGAGAAATCATTGAAATCTTTGCGCACACTTTGATATCTATCTGAAGTTTTTGTGAAATAATTGAAATCTTAGTGCACTCTTTGAAATCTATCTGATATCTTATTAAAATAATTAAAGTGTTTGTGAAATATTTTTAATCTATTCGAGATCTACAAAATATTTGTGAAACTTTTCAAATCTTTCGAAAATTCTTCAAATCTTTTTGAAATCTTTGGAAATCTTTGCGAAATATTAAAAAAAATGTTTGAATTATTGGGTAATATTTGAAAAATTTGTGAAATCTTTAAAAAATAATTTAAGTCTTATGAGTCTATCCCCAATATGTGCCAAATATATTAAATCTTTGGGAAATTATTGAAATCCTTGTGCAATTTTTAAAATCTATTGGAAACTTTTGTAAAATAATTAAATTTTTTGTAAAATTTTTGTAATTTATTTGAAATCTTGGCAAAATCATTGGAATTTTTGTGAAAATCTTTGTAAAATCTTTTAGATACATTGAAAATTTTTGCAAAACCTTTAAAATTTTTGTGATATCTTTGGGAAATTATTAAAATCTTTGTAAAATATTTGAAATCTATCGGAAATCTTAACGAAATTTTCAAAATTTTTGCGAAATCATTAAAATGTCTGTAAAATCTATTGAAAATCTTCGAAAATCTTTGCAAAATATTTGAAATATTTTGAAAATATTTGGCAATACTTGTGAAATTTGTGAAATCTTCGGCAATATGAACTGTATACTTGTATTTATTATTTACTATTATTCATTATGTAATATTTATTGTTTATTCATATATTTATTATTTATGTAAAATTTTTATACAGTATAATATCATTATACTACGTACACATTGTGCCATTAATTATTATAATTCTATGCCCCTGCCCCCACCTAGAAAAAATGTTACCACCGCTTCTGACCTCTCCTGAACATATTGTCAATATCTTCGCAGAATATTTTGTAAGTGTCTATAAAAATCTAAGTAAAATAACTAATGAGCCAAACATAAATTCTAAACATAAATTAAAGTGTGATTCTTCAATGATCTCTGAAAATGATGTAT
>JAUELO010000023.1:4337856-4351601 GCA_032357855.1 Amphibolips quercusostensackenii
CTTTAACAATAAAAAAATGAATTTCTACAAAGGAGTTTCATTTTTAACATCGAAGTTTAATTTTCCAACCAAAAATGACGAATTTTCAACAAATAAAGATTTTTCAGTCAAGACTGAAAAAATTTTTTTTGCCAAATTGTTGAATTTTGAAACAATAAGATAATTTAAGAAAGAACTTCTTTACCAAATTTTCAAACCAGAGGGACGAGTTTTCTATCGAAAAGACAAATTTTGAACAGAACAGTTAAATTTCCGGAAAAATATGGCTTTTAAACAAAATGTTTGAATTTTGAACCTAGAAAAATAAATGGTCTAGCAAATAGTTGAATTTTCAATACAAAACAATTAACAACTAAACAGTTGCATTTATAACCAAATTCTAAAACTTTCAAGCGAGAGTGTACAATTTTTTCTAGTTTTGAATTTCAATTTTAAAATTTTTATTTGGATCAATTGGATTAAGATTGAAACTAAAGTATACCGTGTATGTATTAACGAACTTGAGACAGATGGAAAAAATTCGATTAGTCGCATTTTTTCAAAAAAGTAAAAAAAAAATAAAAAAAGATTCGTAAAAGTAGCGCGATCCGGGCCCTGAATTTCCAATAAAAAATTTTTGTAACAATCACAAATATAATGAAAGGATTTCTCACCAAGGCGTTTCTGACGGCGACCAACTTGTCGCCAACAAGGAGTCGCCCATCGACCTGAGCAGCCCCTCCGTCCATGATTTTCGTGACGTATATTCCATTGTCCCCAGGGATGTGTTGATTTCCGATACCCCCTGCGATACTAAATCCCAATCCTTTGTTGCCTTTGATCAGCTCGATTTCCATCAGCTGCGTATGCCGTCGCCGCCGGACGTACTGAAAAGAAAAAAAGGAAAAGATCGAAGCTTTGCAAGTTCAAAAGAATTCCTCTCATAGAAAAAGTTCGCTCGAAGCTAAGTTCATACTCAGCGGAGTCGGAGTAAGAAAAAGACAGAGAGAGGCTATATTTTAATTCTAGAATCCTGTTACCGACACTTTCCGACATGGATGGTTCGTGTCTGTACTAAATTTTGAAACTTCAATCCATATTTCAATTCATTCGATCCAACTTTTTCTGCAGAACTTTATTCAGCAAAAAAAAAAAGGTCAAAGTGAGCGCCTTGCGCCTATAAAAATGGGTTTCGCCTAATAAGACGTTAATTAAGTCGCTCAAACATCCCCCTCCCATACTTTACCTGCACTTTCTTGAAAATTTGCTCTACTCCCTGTCCAACTTCTACCTCATATACTTCCCCCTCTCTTCCTTTAATTTCCTTCCCCAGCCGTCACTTCCCCTACCATGTTCACTCTCATTTATAATCTTTTCCCTAACTTCCCTCCACTTACACTCATTTCCCCTAATTTTCCTCCCCTTACTCTCCATCACTTCCACTACTTTCCCACCCTTTACTTCCCATCACTTCCACTACTTTTCGTCTCCTCACTTACCATCACTTCCACTATTGCCCCTATTTTCATCGCCTCACACTTTCGCTCCTCCTACCTTCATTTCTCCTCACTTCATCTACTTCTCCCACTTTCTCTTCCCCTATTTCCACTACTTTCCTTCCCCACATTTTTCATCACTTCCACTACTTTTCCTCTCCTCGATTTCCATCACATCCACTACTTGCCCTTCTCTTATTTCCTCACACTTCCGCTCCCCCTTTCTTATTGCTTCTCAGTTAATCTACTTCTCCTACTTCCCCCCCATTTCCCATCACTTCCACTACTTTCCCTACCCAGATTTACCATCACTTCCACTATTTTCCTTTCCTCATTTCCCCCCGATTTCGCTATCCCAATCCACATTTATCCTCACATCATCTACTTCCCCTAAATCCCTTCCCCCAATTTCCCATCACTTCCACTACTTTCCCTACCTACATTTATCATGACTTCCAATATACTTTCCCTCCCCTCATTTCCCATCACTTCCAGTACTATCCCTCCCCTCATTTCTCATCACTTCCCTTCCTCATTTTTCATCACTTCCCCTAACTACATTCACTCCCCTTACACTTATTTCCCAGAATTTCCCTTACTATCCCTCTTATAATTTCCCCTCACTTCCCTTCCTTAGAAAAACCCTAAAAATTAAAAGAACTCGTAAGGGATACTTACTAATTACAATAATAATAATAATCTTGGAATTAATTCGTTCACTTTGTCCACATTGAAGCTTCTATGTTTCAGCTCACTTATCGCGTGCTTTTTCCTCTTAATTTTTTTTTCTTCCACTATCTTTGACAGTTTATTACTGTTATTAGTAATTTTGATGATATACATTTGAAATTTCGAAGATTTTAAACTAAAAACTCTGGACTTTTGAAATTCAAAATTAAAACGATCAAAATCAAAACATTTTTACTTGAAGATCTTTGAAAATAAAGAATCTTCAATTGCAAATTAAAAAAATTTAACAATTTTCCATTGTAGATCTTCAAAATTGAACTACATATTCCACAATAACGTTCAAAATTACATCACTTTAAACTATAAACATTCCAAATTAATGAATCTTCAATTGTAAATCTTAACAATGTAAAATTTTTAACTGCAAATTGATAAAATTCAAAATTTTCCATTGTAATTCTTCAAAATTTTATAACTTTGTAATGTAAATCTTACACGTAAATTTACAATGAAAAATTATGCAAGTTTTAATTTTTACAATTCAAAATTCTGTACTTCTGATGAGTTAATTTAAAAAATTGTTTACTTTGGAAGATTTAGGATGGAAAACTCTTGAAATTTAAACATCAAAATCATCCAAATTTAAGAATTTTTATTTAAACATCTTTAAAATTGAAGATTTTTTGATTGGAAATCATCAAAATCAAACTATTAAAAAAAAACACAAACGAAATAACATTTTTCTAAATTATACAAAGGACGAGTAGAAGAATCTTTAAATCCAAATTTTCAAGATAGACCCATTTCCAAAAGATCTTGAAAATGTCATGATTTTAAACTAAAAAAAATCAAGACCAAGTAAGCTTGCGAATTTTTAATGGTAAATGTCTTCAAATATGAAAAATGGAAAACATAAAAAGGACTTAAAATTTCAAAATAACTCAGAAAAATATCTGTTTTAAATTAAAGAAAGTATTCCTTTGACATAATTTTTTTTTGTATTTAATTAAAAAATAATTTCAAAATGAAGAAAAAAAAGCTTTTCTTTGACTGAGAGACAATGAATATTTTCTGGGAATCAAAGAATCTTTTTTCTGAGTGTATGTGTATATTTTCAAAACTGAAGAATTTGCAATTGTAACTCTTCTAATTTCTAGAACTTTAAATTGAAAATATTTAAAATTAAAGAGTCTTAAAATTTAAAATTAAATATGATGCAAGTTTTAGGTTTTACAATTTAAATTTCTTCAATCTGAAAGATTTCGAATTAAAAACAGTACTTTTGATCGTCAAAATAATCTAAATTTAAGAATTTTTATTTATAAATCTTCAAAATTTCAAAATTTTAAATAGCAAATCGCGAGAATTAAACATTTTTTAATTATTTATTCTTTAAAATTGTACTATTTAAAAAAATGTTTCAAATAACATCATTTTAAAATATAATTCTTGTAAATTGAATAATTTGTAATTCCATCTTTTCAATTGCAACTCTTACAAATTGCAGAACGTTAAATTTTAAATAACAACAACTTTAAATTAAAACTTTTAATGACGATTTACAATTGAAACTTCTGTAATTTTGATAATTTACATTTGAATTTTTTTTTAAATTTGAAAGATTTAGAATCGAAAACTTGACTTTTGATCTTTATCAGCCATATTGAAGAATTTTTATTCATACATCTTTAAAATTGAAAAGTTTAAAATTTTTAATTTTCAACTCTTCGACATTGTAGAACCTTCAATTTCCAAACGCTAAAATTTAAATTTATAATTTTGACAATTCACAAATTAAAAATTATGCAAGTTTCAAGTTTAACAATTTAAAATTCTGTACTTTTGATGCTTTATATTCGAAATTTCTTTAATTTGGAATTTTAAGAATTGAAAACTTGACTTTTGATTTATAAAATCATCAAAATCATCCAAATTTAAGAATTTTTAAGTAAACATTTCTAGACTTGAAGAGTTTTCAATTGTAAATCTTAAAAATTGAAGTATCCTAAATAGCACATCGTGAACATTGAAGAATGTTAAATTCTAATTCTTCAAAATGGTAAAACTTTGAAATGTAAGCCTTTTACACGTGAATTTACAATTAGGAACTATGTAAATTTAAAGTTTTACAATTAACAATTATGTAATATTTATGATTTATATTCGAATTTTTTTCAATTTCAAAGACCTACAATTGAAAACCTGACTTTTGATTTCAAAAATCATCAAAACCATTAAAATTTAAGAATTCTTATTTATACGTCTTCATAATCATAGAGTTTTGAATTGTAAATCTTAAGAATTAAAGAATTTTGAATTGCAAAAGGATGAAATAAAAGAAGTAAAAATTTTAATTTTTCAAAATTGTAGAACTTAAAATGTAAATCTTACACGTATATTTAAAATTAAAAATTATGCAAATTTGAAGTTTTAAAACTGAAAATTCTGTAATTTTTATGATTTAAATTCGAAATGTCTTCAATTTGGAAGATTTATAAATTGAATATTTGACTTCTGATCTTCAAAAACATCCGATTTTAGAGCTTTTATGTATACAACTTTAAATTAAAGAATTTTAATTTTGAAAATTTACAATAAAAAATTATACAAATTTTAAGTTTTAAGTCTTTACTATTATTAATTGGATTTTTAGAACCTCAATTTGAAGCAGATATTTGAATTTGATAATGAAACAATCAAAATAAAAAACCTATAATAAGCGCGGGTAGCGCGCTTTATTTTTAAGTCCCTATTATCATTTAAAAAAATTTTGTTTAGCAAAGTATTATGGATGGTTAGATCGAGAATTTAGTTGGCTACAAAATTTTAGTGATGATTTTGTAATGATGTTTTGTTTAACAATTATTAGAAAAAAAGTGAAGTGATGAAAAATCTGTCAAGCGAAAAATCATAGGGCTGATTCGACACTTGACTATAATGTTTAAAGAAAGAAAAGGACACATTTTAAAAAAATTTTATCATCGTAGCCAATTAAATTAATTGAAAGTAAAATATTCGTATCTGCCGCAAAACAAAAACATTTATTTTAATTCATCACGTTCATTCTAAACATCCTTTAACACAACAGAGCGAAACATTTCAAAGTAAGTGAATTTTTGAACAAAGACTTGAATTTTCCACAAAAAATATAAATTTTCGATAAAAATATAAAAGTTAAACTTTCAGTTAGAAAAATTGGTTCAAATAGTTGAATTTAAAGCCAAAAAAATAAATTTTTAACTTAAATGATGAATATTTAACTAAAATACTTGAATTTTCAACCACAAAGATGAATTTTCAAACAACAAGATTAATTTTCTACCAAAAAATACAATTAAAAAAGATGCATTTTTTTACAAAACAATTGAATTTTCGATTAAAACAATGACTCTTCAACTAAAATGGGTGAATTTTCAAACTAGCAAAAATTAATTTTTACTGAAAAAAAGATAAGTTATCAACCAAAACTTAAATAAATAAATTTCAAGTTAAAAAATTAATGATCAACCAAACAGACGAATTTTTAACCAAGATTATGAAATATTTAACTAACATGGTGAATACTTGAATAAAATGATTAAATTTTAGACCAAAAAGATGAATGTTTAACCAAGAAGATTAATTTCAACCAAGAATATTAATTTCTACCAAAAAAGACAAATTTTCAACTGAAGAAGATAATTTTCCAACTAAAAATTGAATAATTGAATTTTGATTCAAAAAATGAATGTTCAACAAAAGAAATAAGATTTTCATTAATATTATGAAATATTTAACTGGTATTATAGTTACATTTTCAAGTTGAAATAAAGAATAATAATTTGAAACAAAAAAGAAACAAATTTTCAACAAAATAGTTACATTTTCGGCAAAAAATCCCTTTTCATACAAAGAAAAAACAATTTTTTAATCAAATGAGCTCATTTTTTAACCCAAGAAATGAATTTTTAATTAAAATTATGAATCTTAAAAAAAAAATAATTTTTAACAAGAGTTCAGCATTAAACCAAGTAATTTTATTTTTAAGGTGGTAGATGAATTTTCAACTAAAATTAAAATATTTAACTAGAATGATTGAATTTTTAACCAATAAGAAGAATTTTTATATAAAAAGATTACTATTAACCCTTCGAGTACACACCTATTTTTTCGAACATCTCCTACACCCTGGGTACACCTGACCCTGTTCACTTTTTGATCGTCTATAACTTTACAACTACTGAACCTTTTTACTTACCAAAATTTAGAGGTATACTTTTGAGTATGCTGAAATAATTTATAAGTATTATGAGAGTCTTTAAAGTCTTTAACATAGTTAAAAAAATTCACGAATTTTTTTGGTTGAAAAATTGAATTTTACGAAAAACATTGTAACTTTGTTCATTGTTAATATTTTAAGCTGAAAATTTATATGGAAACTTTCTCAATCAAAAAATGTTTATGGGTCAAATTGACTTAGTGTGTACTCGAAGGGTTAAAAGAAAAAGATAATTTTCAATATTCGAGTAGAATAAGTCAAACTTTCAGTTTAAAAAATTACATTCAACAAAAAAAAAACTAATTTGAAAAAAGATAGTTACATTTTTGAACAAATTGATTATATTTTAACTAAAATTGTAAATCTTTCACTGGCACAGTTAATTTTCAATTTAAAAAGATTAATTTTTAACTAAAATGATGAGTGAATATTTAAACGAAATAATTTAATTTTTGATCAAGAAGATCAATTTTCAACCAAGCAGATTGATGTCTACCAAAAAAGATGAATTTTCAACTAAAAAATAATTTTAACTAATTAAAAAGTTTAAATAATTTTTAACAAAGAGTTGAACTTTAATAAGTAATTTTCTTTCCAACCTAACAGATGAATTTTCAGCTAAAACGATAAATATTTAACTGGAATACTTGAATTTTAACGGACAAGAATTTTTAGACTGAAAGATTAAATTTCAAAGAAAAAGATAATTTTCTATAAAAAATCGATTTTTTAACAAAATACATGTATTTTCAAAAATACAGTTGAATTTTCTATTAGAAAATACCAATTTTCATTCAAATTGGTAAATTTTGAACTAGGGAAAACCGATTTCAACTAAAAATGGGACAGTTGAATGTTAAGTTGAAGGAATTAATTTCCAATGAAACTGACAAATTTTCAACTAAAATGATGAATCTGAAAATGGGATGGTTAAAATTTTTATTAAGGAGAGGATTTTTCAACCATAAAGATACATTTTCTATAAAAAAGATAAATTTTTCACAAAGTACATACATTTTCAAACAAATACTTGAATTTTTAAGTAAAAAATGTTAATTTGCAGGCAAATAGTAGATTTTTCATTTGAAAAAAAAAAAAATTTTAGTTTCAAATCGAACAGGAATCTATTTTCTTATTAAAAAATATTTTGCGCTAAAAAAGCATGAAAAAGATTTACAATTGAAAAACAGACTTCCAAACTAACTTACTTTTCAGCTCATTAGAAGAAAAAATAACAACTGAGAAAAGAGGAAGAAAGAACATTTTGAACCAAAAGTAGAATAATTAAATTTTGTCTTTAAAAATGTAATTCTTCCCAAAGAACGTATTTTCAGCAAAGTAGTTACGTTTTCTATTGGAATAGTTACATTTTTAGGTGAAAAAATTGATTTTTAGCATAGTATAAATTACATTTTCAACCAGAGATAAATTTTAAATTAAAATGAGAAATTTTCAATATAAAAATTAATTTTTAATAAATGAGTTTTACTTTCATCCAAGTATTTAAATTTTTAAATAAGTAAATGAATCCGCAACACACTTATATACTTTATGACTGTAAATAAAGTAAAAATAACTTTTCTGAATAAACAAAAATTATTTAAATAATGAAAACTTGAATTTTTTACGTAAGATGAATATACCTTGATTATAGAGGACAATGATATAAAACAAGAAAACACAGTTTTCGTTAAAAAAGCAAGTGTCGACTTAGCCCCACTCTCCCTTAATTAAAAAAATTGTTTTTTTTTTCATGAGTGAATTATATTGGTATTATCTTATTTAAAGTCATGAAACATGTTGGTAGTTCATCGACGTGTTTTAACTTGGATTTTTAAGACATCGCTGCTGTTATAAAAGCAATTGGGAAAAGGAGCACGAAGACGCTCCAAGTATTCGAAGTCTATTTACTCAGGTGACGGGTAAGGAGTCGGAAATGAAAAGCGAAGGCAGAAGTTAGAAAAATAGGTTGGAAGTCGAGCGAACAATTATAAGGCACAAGTGCATAAAATTCTATATAGTACCACATATACTCGGTGACTTGTAAAATTCAAGAATTTTTAAAAATCAATTTTAATTTTACAATAAAATGAAAAAGAAATAACAATAAATTTAATAATTAAAAATTAAATGCGTCTCAAATCTTCAATCCGAAAATTTTAATTTTCAACTGAAAGATAAATTCTCAACTAATAAAATCGATTTTTAACAAAGCGGTGAAGCTTTCAACCAAGTAGACGAATTTTCAACAAAGTCGTGAAATTTTCAAGGTAAAAAGTCTGTTTTACAAAAAGTTTACTTTTAACCCAAAAAGATAAATTTTAAACATGAAGGTTAATTTTAAATCAAGACAGATAAATTTTTAATAAAAAAATGAATTTTCAAGAAAAATAATTAAATTGTTATCCCAAAATGACGATTTTTTTAGAAGACAGTTGAATATTCAACCTGGAAAATTTAATTCCCAACAAAAAGATGAATTCTTTACTAATGATATAAATTTTTAACAAATCAATGAATCTTTCAACAAAGTAGTTGAATTTTCAACCAAATAGTAGAATTTTTAGGTACAAAAGTTGAATGTTTTACAAAAAAGTTTACTTTTAAGATAAAAAGTTGCACTTTTTAAAATAATTAAATCTTTAAAAAAATATTACATTTTTTACACAAATCGTTTAATGGTCCGGAATCCATTGGAGTAATGTTTGATGTTTCAACAAAAAAATATTAAACTTCTCTTCAAATAGATAAATTTTAAAACAAAAAAGACGAATTTTAAACAAAAAAGATAATTTTCTACCAAAAAAGACGAATTAAAAAAAGTCACATTTTCAACCTAAGAAATGAATTTTCAACTAAAATGATAAATTGTCGACCAAAAAGATGATATAAAAAAAAATTCAGTAAAGAAAGAAAAATTTTCCTCCAAATTATTAAACCATCAAGCCAAAAGGTAATTTTTCTGTAAAACAGTTGAATTTTTAAACTAAAAATGTGAATTTGCAACAAAAAAGTTAATTTTCAACGAAAGAGTTGCATTTTAACCAAAAAAGGAAAATTGCAAACCAGGAAGATTAGTTTTCGACTAAATAGACAAATTTTCAACTAAAAAACATAAATTTTTAGTCAAAAATGGAAAAGTTAAATTTTATGTCAAAAAATTAATTTCAAACCAAAAAAAAGGAATTTGCAACAAAAAAGTTAAATTTCCAACCAAAGTGATCAGCATTCAATCAAAAAAATTATTCATTAATAAATTGGGTCAACTTTCACTCATGTAGTTGAATTTTCAGTTAAAACAGGGATTTTTAACTAAAGAAATCAATTAAATAAAAAACAGTTGAATTCAACCAACAAAGAAGAATTTTCAATACAAAAATTAATTTTCAACCGAAGACATGCATTTTCAAAAAAAAAATAAAAATAAAAAAGCAGGAAATCGTTAACCCAAAAGATTATTTTTCTACCAAAAAAAAGGAATTTGCAACAAAATAGTTGAATTTTTAGCCAAGAAAGATGCAGTTAAATTTTTAGCACTAAAATATGAATTGCAAACAAAAAGATAAATTTCTAACAAATTGGTTAAATTTCAACCCAAAAAGACGAATTTTTACTAAAAAATATCAATTTTCCACTTCAAATAGATGAATCACATTTACAGTAAAAAATTAATTTTATATAAAAAAGAGAATTTTTAACGAAATAGTTCAATTTTCTTCTAATGAGATAAAACTTCTTTAAAAAAAATTATAACAAATTAGATCAACTATTAGCCAAGTAGAACAATTTTCAACAAAATTGTTAAACCTTCAACCAAAGAATGAATTTTCCACTAGAATGATGATTTTTCAACTGGAATTGGTAAATTTTTTAATGAAATATTAATTTAAAAAAAAAAACATTCTTAAGCAAAAAAATGAATTTTCAACTAAAACCAATCTCCAACAAAACAATTATTTTTTATTTTTTTAACAAAGTGGATCAACCTTCGACTAAGTCATTCAATTTTCAGCAAAAAAAAGGCAAATTTTAACCCAGGAAGATTATTTTTTGACTAAATAGACAAATTTTTACCTAAAAAACATAAATTTTCAGTCAAAAATGGAAAAGTTAAATTTTTTGTCAGAAAAATTAATTTTAGACCAAAAAAAAAACAAAAAAATTTGCAACAAAAAAGTTCAATTTTCAACCAAAGTGATCAACATTCAATCAAAAAAATTAATTATTAACAAATTAGGCCAACTGTTACCCAAGTAGGTAAATTTTCAGTTGAAACAAGGATTTTTAACTGAAGAAATCAATTAAATAAAAAACAGTTGAATTTGACCAAAAAAGAAGAATTTTTAATAAAAAAGTTAATTTTCAAGAGAAGAGATACATTTAAAGAAAAAAAAACAAAAAAAAAAGGAAATTGCTAACCCAGAAGATTATTTTTTTACAAAAAAAAAGGAATTTGCAACAAAATAGTTGAATTTTTAACCAAGAAAGATGCAGTTAAATTTTTAGCACTAAAATATGAATTGCGAACAAAAAGATAAATTTCTACCAAATTGGTTTAGTTTCAACCCAAAAAGACGAATTTTAAATAAAAAATGTCTATTTCTTACTACAAATAGATGAATCACATTTACAGTAAAAAATTAATTTTATATAAAATAGAGAATTTTTAATGAAATAGTTTAATTTTCTTGTAATGAGATGAAACTTTATTAAAAATAAAAAAAAATTATAAAAAATTAGATGAACTCTTACCCAAGTAGATCAATTTTCAACAAAATTGTTTAACTTTTAACCAAAGAATGAATTTTCCACTAGAATGATGAATTTTCAACTGGATTTGAAAAATTTTTAAATGAAATATTAAATTTCAACAAAAAAAAAAACAATTCTTAAGCAAATAAATGAATTTTCAACTAAAATGCATCTCCAACATAAAATTTTTTTTTCATTTTTATAACAAAGTGGATAAACCTTCGACTAAGTTATTCAATCTTCATCCAAAGAAAGGCAAATTTTTAACGAACGAATTAATTTATAGTAGATATTTCAGCCGAAACAAAATTTTAATTAAAAAAAAAAAAAAACATTTAAATTCAACCCAAAAGACGAATTTTGAGCAGTGTAATTGAATTTTCAGCACTAGAATATGAATTGTTAACAAAAAGGTAATTTTCTACCAAATGGTTAAATTAACAATCCCCCAAAAATTAATTTTGACTAAAAAAGATCAATTTTCCACAAAAAATGGAAAAGTTACAGTTACAGTTAAAAAATTAATATTCGATAAAGAAAAAACGAATTATTAACGAAATAGTTTAATTTTTATCCAGAAAGACAAAAAAAATTATTTTTAAAGAATTAGTTTAACTGCTACCTAAGTAGTTAAATTTTGAGTAAAAAAAATTTCAACAAAATAGTTAAACTTTTAACCCAGTTTTTAGCTAGAATAATGAATCTTTAACAAGAATTCCTAAATTTTCATCTAAAAAAATATATTTTCAACAAAAAAAATTAATTTTTTACCAAAAAATATAAATTTTTAACGAATAATGAAATAGTAGATATTGCAAACAATACAAGATTTTGATTTGAAATAAAAACTCGTTGAATTCAACCAAAAAATACGATTTTTCAACCAAAAATTTCATTTTCATCCCAAAAGTTGCATTTTTACCCAAAAAAGAGGACATTTTCAACCATGAAGATTATTTTTATACCAAAAAGACGAATTGCTAATCAAAAACGATAACTTTTTAACTAAATTGTCGAATTTTGAACCAAATAATAAAATCTTTAACTAAAAATATAATCGTTAGTTGGAAGCAACAAGAAAAAGAAGGAAAAAATAGACGTAGAAATACAAGGCAAAAAGTTACTATCAAGAATATTATATCAAAACGGCCGCAAAATTTCTTTTTCAAAATATTAATCTTATAACATTTTTAGCGTCAAATCTTCTCTAGACAGAATAAAGCATTTTCAAATTAAAATTTAAAAATTTCAAATGCATTATTATTAACAGTCACTGAAAGTGCCTTGTACAGAAATTTCCTAACTTTTGCCAGATTTTTTTTCAAAATGCTTGTCTTTTCCTGACCAAAGAAATTCGCTAATTTTTAAGTTTTTCCTCCCCTACGGCCACCCTAATCAACTATAAGACACGAATAGAAAGAACAGTTTAAAAAAAGTACAAGAGAAGGAGTTCTTCAGCATGTAAAAATAAAGAAAAAGAAGTGCAGAATTATTAAGGAAGTAAATTTTTATCAAGAGCTTACGTCTTGTATTTTTCTATTTTTCTCGAATATCAGAATGCTTCTTATCACAAAAAAAGTAGTTACAGACGGAGAATAAAGCTGGATGAAAAAAGAGGATAGAAACCGCGAGAGAGGTAAATAAAAAATGAAAAAGTGAAATAGGAAATAAAAGAAGACCGAAAATGAGAAGAAGTAAGAAGGAAAATAAAGGTAAAATGCAGAGTTAAATACAAAACTAGTAAAAGAATTAAAAACCCTTTCAAGCACGAAATTTGTCTCGTATTTTCTCGAATTTCATCTTCCAAGCAACTATTTGTTGATCCAAAGTACATGACACTTTAGTTTTGTATCTAACAATCTTGCTTGAAGTTTAATTCCAACTCCCAGGAGGAAATTTCGAGGAGCAGAAGCTTGAGAGTAAAGCTTAATACTTTCTCGCCTGTCGATTCTAATCCGATTAAAGTCTAGAAATGTTTCGTTTTGACCAGGTACTCTAAATGTACTTTGAAATTGCAGAATAACATGTTTTCAATATTTTTAAATTCAACTGTAAATAAACATTTCAAAATCAAAAATTAATACAAGACAAAAATAAGGACTTAGAAAAAAAGTATCATCAATGAGTTTTCCAAAACAATATATCTGTAAGGTAGCTTCTAGCTTCCAACTCTATTTCTGTTTATTTTAGTTTAACGATTTCTGTTACTTCAGTTTACAGCCGGATTTTTAGAATAAAATAGTGTTTTACTGATTGTTGTACAAAATTTTGATTCAGATATTCAATCAAATACCCTGAACCCTTGTCAAACGCCAGGAGACAGATTCCCCGGAGAGAGTCGAATTATCCGGAACAAAGGACCCTTTGGCTGTAGCCGAGTTGCGGCCCGCGGTCAAGAAAGTAGCCGAGTTGCGTCCCGTGGTCAATTTTTCCCTAGTTGAGTTTCCTCTCGACGCCTCTCCCCCACTCTACCACTAAATGAATAAGCTCATAGGTAAGGAGTGGTCTGTACTAATAGTCTGTACGTGTTATTAGTAGGGTATAGATCTGCATTCGTTATTGTGCGTGTT
>JAUELO010000023.1:4382988-4394617 GCA_032357855.1 Amphibolips quercusostensackenii
TTCCTGATTCTGCGAAGTTATCGGAATTTTCTCGGCGGCATGCGTTGATTCAGGAAAATGGATGGATTTTCGAGATGATGAAAGAATGCGGCCATGCCGCGAAGTTAGTGGTCACGTGGCTGCGCAGGTCTATAAGCCCGCGCATTTCAAGTTTAAAAAATAAAAACTGATTATCATCTTTATTATCTATTACATATTTCTAGAATAATTACAATTAGCTGAATATTAATTATTTTAATGAAAAATTCACCTTTTTTAATTAAGTCGCTTGGTAGAAAATAAAATTACTTTGTAAAAAATTCCTTTTTTTTTTAATATTCACTTCTGGTTGAAATTGAAATTTTTTGTTGAAAATTTATATTTTTGGTTAAAAATTTAACTACTTTTATGAAAACTAGCTTCTGGTTGAAAAATAATATTTTTTGTTGAAATTTCAATTGTTTCATAAATAATTCGTATTTTGTTTTCAAAATTCCGAAATTTTTTTGAAAATTGGTGTATTTTGTTGATAAATCGTCTTTTTTGTTCGAAAATTAATTGTTTTGTTTAAGAAAATTAATTTTTTTCCAATTCACCTCTCTGGTCGGAAATTAAACTTTTTCATTTGAAATTTGTATACTTATTTTAGTCAAAAATCAATTTTTTTAATTGACAATTTAAATATTTTGTTTTTGGTTAAAAACTTATTCTTCAGAAATTGAAAAATTCATCCTTTTAGTCGAAAATTCATTTACTTGTTTGAAAGCTGAACTGCTTTGTTAAAAATTCATTTTTTTAAATATTCACCTCTGATTAAAAATGACTTTTTTTGTTGAAAATTTATATTTTTGATTAAAAATTAAACTTTTTTCAAGAATTAAACTATATTTATAAAAATTAACTTTTTTGTTAAGAAAATAATATTTTTGGGTTAAAAATTCAATTGTTTTATAAATAGTTCGTATTTTGATTATAAATTCAAAAGTTTTGTTAAAAATTAATATATTATGTTGTAAAATCGTCTTTTTCAGGAGCATTGTTTGTTTCAATAAAAAAATTCTTTTTTCATCTCTTTGATCAAAAAGTTAACTCTTTTAATGAAAATTCATATTTTTATTTTAGTTAAAAATCAATATTTTCATCTGAAAATTAAAACATTTTGCTTTTGGTTGAAAATTTATCGTTCAGAAATTGAAAAAGTATTTGGTATTAAACTCATGTATTTTGTTAAAAATTTATGTTTTTGGTTCATGATTAAACTATTTTATTTAAAATTTGTCTTTTTTGCAGAAAATTATTTGTTTTTATAAACTTGGTTGTGATTTAAATCACATTGTTAAAAATTTATTTTTTCAAATATTCACCTTTGGTTAAAAATAAACTTTTTGGCAAAAAATGCATATTTTGTTGTTAAAAGCGAAACTTTCTGATCAAAAATTTATCTACTTTAATGAAAATTAACTTTCTAGTTCAAAATTCATTTTTTGTTTGTTTTAAATTCCAATTGTTTTGAATATAATTCATATTTTCAAATTAAAAATTTTCAAATTTTATGAAAAATTGATATAATTTGTTGCACAAGTTCATTTCCAACCGGAGATAAAAAGTAAAATAAATGTATTTTTAACAAAGTGAAAAAAAGTAAAAAAATTAATTTTTTCACTAAAACAATTAACGTGATATGAAATGAAATTATTTTGAAAAATTTCAATTACTTTTTTAATTATAATCAATTTTAATTTATCTAATTAATTTCATTATTTTATTTTTATTAATTTAGTTAATTTATCTAATCATATAATTAAGTAATGAAATTAATTTTGTATGTACAGAATATTTGAATTTTAGCATTAAAAACTGATTTTTAACTAAAATAAAAATACGAATCTGCAATAAAACAGTTAACTTTTCAACCAAAGAGGTGAATCTTAAAAAAAAATTTCTACCAAAACGATTGAAGTAATAACAAAAAAGACGATTTTCAAGCAAATTTTGTAATTCTGGAATCAGAAAAAGGAATTATTTATAAAACTATTTCATTTTGAACCCAAAAATATAGTTCTTTAACAAAAAAGTTAATTTAAAAAAAAATAGTTGAATTTTTAATCAAGTAGTTTAATTTTCAACAAAAAAATGAATTTTTAGCAAAAAAGTTATGTTTGATCTAGAGGTGCATCAATAAAAAAATTAATTTCAGAAAAGAAATTCAATTTTCAACCACGCGGCTGAATTTTTGATTAAAAGATTCATTTTCTATGAAAATGAATTATTTCCTAAAAAAAGACAAATTTTCAATTTAATATTTGAATCCTCAACCAAAAACATTAATTTTAATCAAAAACATGAATTTGCTACTAAATACTTTTTCAACTTTTGAAGGATAAATTTTCGACCAGAAACAAAATATTTAAATTTTGAGATAAAAAATTGATTTTGAATTAAAATCAAAATACTAGTTTTAAATAAAAAAGTTTACTTTTCAAACGAAGAGGTGAATATTCCAAAAATTAATTTATAACAAAGTAATTCAATTTTCAACCAAACACGAAATATTTACATTTTCAGATAAAAGAAGTGATTTTTAACTAAAATAAAAATACAAATTTCAAATTAAAAAATTAAATACATGAATTTTCAACAAAATTTTGGAATTTTAAAATAAAAAAAACGAACTATTTATAAAGCAATTAAATTTTTATACCAAAAATATGATTTTATGACAAAATAGTTAATTTTATAAAAAGTCTAATTTTTGATCAAATAGTTTTCATTTAGAGAATAAAATATGAATTTTCATTATAAAAGTTCATTTCTAACCAGAGGTGAATACTTAAAAAAATGAATTTTTAACAAAGTGATTTCATTTTCAATCAAATAGTTTAAATTAGAAAAAATATGAGTTTTTTTTTAAAGTTTCAATTTTCAACTAGAAGTGAATATTCAAAAAAATCAATTTGTAACAAAATAATTCAATTTTCAACCAAGTGGTTGAATTTTCATAAAATAAGATAAATTTTTCAACTTCTAAAGAATAAATTTTCAATTAAAAAGAGAATATTAAAATTTTCATACAAAAAAGTTGATTTTTAAATAAAATAAATATACTAGTTTTAAATAAATAAGTTAAATTTATGAGCAAAAAATGAAATTAGAAAAAAAGATTTTTTCCACCAAATCAAATAATTTTCTAACAAAAAAGGCGATTTCTCAATAAAATATATCAATTTTCAACAAAATTTTGGAATTTTAAAATCAAAATGACAAATTATTCACAGAACATTATAATCCTCAACCAAAAAATATCATTTTTTATCAAAAAAGTTAATTTGCATAAAAATAGTTTAATTTTCAACTAAATAGTTTAACTTTTTACCTAAAATATAAATTTTCGACAAAAAAGTTCATTTTCAACCACAGGTGAATATTAAAAAAAAAATGAATTTTTGACGAAGTGCATTCAATTTTCAACCAAGTGGTTGAATCCTCAACCAAAATTATGAACTTTTGACAAAATACATGAATTTGCTGCAAAATATTTTATCAACTTGTAAAGCATAAATTTTCAACAAAAAACAGAATATTTAAATTTTCAGATGAAAAAATTTATTTTTATATAAAAGAAATATACAAACTTTGAATAAAAATGTCAACTTTTTGACCAAAGAGGTGAATCTAAAAAAAATGCATTTTTTCAATAACTAAAACGATTAATGTTCTTACAAAAAAGACGATTTTGCAACAGAGAATATCAATTTTTAACAACATTTTTTCATTTTAAAATAAAAAGTATGATTTATTTACAAAACAGTTCAATTTTTAACCAAAAAATATAATTTTTGAACAAAAAAGTTAATTTTCATAAATATGGTTTAATTTTCAATCAGAAATATAAGTTGCATTCTTAATAAAAAAGATAAATTTTTAACCAGCAAGATTAATTTCTCACCAAAAAGACGATTCTTCAACTAGCAAATAATAAATTATCAATTAAAAATATCAATTTTTTACTGAAAATTAAATATTTACATCTGCAGTTTAAAAAATTATTTATAATTAGACTAGATTATATATAAATAAAGTAAAAAAATATATATGTAAAATTATAAATAAAAATAAAGTAAATTTTGTCTATTTTCCGTACATATTTTTCATTAAACTTTTAAATTATTTCGCGAATTCAATTTATTTTTTTGTGTTTAGAAAAAAAAATTAAAAGTGGGATGTGAAACATTATTAAACAAATACCGTAAAATTTTCAATAAAATAAAATATAAAATAAAAAAAAAACGCCCCCGGGTGGGCTCGAACCACCAACCTTTCGGTTAACAGCCGAACGCGCTAGCCAATTGCGCCACGGAGGCTGTTGAATAGTGTTTCGAATAAACGTCTTAAGAATGTAGGCCCCGAAGGACCGAAAGCTTTGTAATCCAGAAGCTATTTATATCTTTACGTCACTTCTTTTTCCGATTTTTTGTTATTAGTCGTTTCTAAAAACAATAAAATATATTAAACTGATCTTATAAATTTAATTCAAATTAAAAAATAGAATTTCAGGGCGTTTTAAAATTTTCTATTATTTATTGAATTTTAACTAAATAGATACATTTTTAAACAAATAAATTTTTAATAAAAAATATTAATTTTACATCAAGAAGATTAATGTTCAAAAAAACGTTCGAATTTTCAAACACAAATTATGATTTTGCAACACAAAATTTAATTTTTTACCAAAAAATTAAATTTTCAAAAATAGTTTTTTAAAAAGAAATAATTGAATTAATTAAAAAAATATGAATTAAAAGGAAAGTTCTATTTTTAACCGAGGAGTTTATTTTTCGATCAAATTATTGAATCCTCAACTGAACCAGATTAATTTAAAACCAAACGCAGTTGCATTTTTAACAAAAAATAATGAATTTTCAGCCAAAAAGATTTATTTTTTATGAAAAAAAAATATTAACAAAACACATGACATTTCAACTAAAAAGATTAATTTTCAATTAAAAAATATAAATTTTCCACCATAAATGGAATAGTTACATTGTTAGCTAAAAAAATAATTTTCAATAAAAACATGAATTTTTACCAAAAAACATGGATTTTCATTGAAATACATTAATTTTTAATAAAATTATTGAATTTTCAGGCCAAAATATAGAATTATCTTTAAAATAGTTAAATTTCCAAACCAAAAATATTATTCTTTACCAAAAAAGTTAATTTTCTAAGAAAAAGTTAAATATTCATAAAAATAGTTTAATTTTTAACTGAATTGTTAAATTGAAACCAAAATAATTTTTGAAACAAAAAAGTTCATTTTCAACCGAATAGTTTGATTTTCTACCAAATTGTTGAATCCTCAAAGTTTAAACAAACTAGATTTATTTAGAGCCAAAGAGTTAAATTTTAACCAAAAAGAATAAATTTTCAACCAAGAAGATTCATTTTCGAGCAAAAAAGACGAATTATTAACATGAATTTTTAACTATGAAAGATAAATTTTGAATCGAAAATATAAATTTTTAGCCATTTTTCTATATAACATAATTTAATTAAAAAATTTAAGTAAGTGCAAAATTAAAAAAAAAACAAATCAGGAAAAATTTAAATAATTTTTAAAGATTAGAAGGTTTAGAAGGCCTGAAAACATTTAAAAAATAATTATCTTAAGAATCATATAAAAACTAAAAATTATTTTTTATTTTACAAAATAAACTTTAAGAGAAAGTTAAATAAGTTTTTTAAACATTTCAAACAATTCTCTAAAATTTCAAAAAAGTTTGCAGAAGATTTTAAAGCAGAGTGCTTTAATTTGGTAAGATTAAAAAATCAAAAAAATCGAGTAAATTAAAGAAATATTTAGAAGAATCGAAGAATTTCAAAAAGAATTTCAAACTATAAAATATTTTAAGAAATATGGATTTTTCAAGATTTTCACAACAAAAAATTTAGCTTTAAAAGAATTTCGAAAAGTTTCAAGAGAATAAACAAGTTTTCTTAAAATTCCTATAAAATAAAAAAGTTTCTTAAACATCTTCTAGATTCTTTTTCAACTCATCTGGAATATTTGAAAATCTTTTTTAATTTTCTCAAAAATATTATTAAAATTATATTTATATAAATTTAAGAACAAACTGATACTACTCATTTTCTTTTTTTTTTAATTCTCGGAATTTGATTTCAGCTCAAATTTAAGTGTTAAAAAACTTTTAACAAATAAATAGTTATTTTTAATTTTAATTATTATTTTATATTCATTATGGTACTGCAAAAATGTTTTAAATTGTTGAATTTCAATTAGTACTTACATTAAGTAACTTCTATGTTATTTGTATAACAAAAAAAAAATATTATAAAAGCATTCAGTGTTTAAATAAATTTAGTTGAAAATTAAATGTAATACGAACTATTTATAAAGCAATTGAATTATAATACAAGAAAGAATATCAATTTTCAACAAATCTTTCGATTTTTATTGAACAGGTATTTTTATTTAATTAATTAATTATTAATTATTAATAATTATTATTAATTATTATTATTAATAATTTAATGTTCTAACAAAAAAGTCGATTTCTCAACAAAATAAATGAATTTTCAACAAAATTTTGGAATTTTAAAATCAAAATCAAAAGTTTTAAATGAATTCTACAGAAAAATTAATTTTTGTTATGTTATAATCTTCTGCATATGATATGAAAGTTTGTCCACTGCGAAAGAGCTTTTTATTTTTGCTACGTTAGACTTTATCCGACAGTTTGGTAAACCGATAGTCGCGCGGCAACTTCCACCACCTACCTAATCATACAGGATGGTATTGTTCAGTAAAATAAACTCTTTATGTTCCCAAAACCTAATTTCCTTGTGAGCATCACTTTTCCTTACTTTATTCCTTTTTGAAATTGAAATTCGCAATTAAAAATTGAAAATGCCTATACCTTAAATAGTTTTTAAAATTTACGTATTGAATGTAAAAAATGAAAATTCAAAGATGACATAAATGGTAAAATTTTTAAAACTATTCAAGATACTCATGAAAACTGCATGTTAATCAGTTGGATGGATTAGGCTGCAGAGGTGAGTATAGCTAAAAATTTTCATTTTTTACAATTACTCAAAAATAATAAATTTTTTATTCAAGAGAATAAAATATATGTCTATAAAATCTTATAGCAAATATTCAAAAAATTATCAATATTTCCAAAAGTTTTAAATATTTCCAGGAATTTTCCAAAATTTTAAACTTTTTTAAAACTTCCAAAAATGTGAATGATTTCAAAAATTTTCAAACTTACAATAAATTTTCAAAAACTTTTAAATTTTCAGAAAATTTTGATAATTTCCAAACTTTTTGAAAAAAATTTGAAACTTTCAAAAAATTTGCAAATTGTTTCAAATTTCCAAAATATTTAAAATTTTCAGGATATTTTAATGATTTCCAAACTTAAAAAAAAATTTAAAACTTTAACAATATTTTCTGAATTGTTCAAAATTTCTGAAGTATTCAAACTTTTTTTAAAAATTTGAAACTTTCAAAAAATTTCCAAAATTGTTTAAAATTTCCAAAATTTTTGAAAAATTTTAATAATTTCCAAACTTAAAAAATTTTTAAAACTTTCAAAAAATTTCCAAAATTGTTTAAAAATTTCTGAAAATTTTAATAATTTACAAACTTTTTAAAAAAATTGAAACTAAAAAAATTTCCAAAATTGTTTAAAATTTCCAAAATATTCAAACCTTTATAAAATTTCCAAAAATTTAAATAATTTAAAAAATTTTTAAAGTAAAAAATTTCCAAAAGTTTCCAAAATTTCCAAAATTTTTTAAACTTTTCAACAAAATTTCAAAAAATTATCAATATTTGCAAAAGTTTTAAATATTTCCAGAAATTTTCCGAAATTTTAAACTTTTTTAAAATTTCCAAAAATGTGAATGATTTCAAAAATTTTCAAACTTTCAATAAATTTTCAAAAATTTTTTAATTTTCAGAAAATTTTAATAATTTCCAAACTTTTTGAAAAAATTTGAAACTTTCAAAAAATTTGCAAATTGTTCCAAATTTCCAAATTATTCAAAATTTTCTAAAAATTTTAATCATTTCAAAACTTTAAAGAAAATTCAAAACTTTCAAAAAATTTTCTAAATTGTTCAAAATTTCTAAAGTATTCAAACTTTTCTAAAAATTTGAATAGCTTTCAAATTTTAAAAAAATGTGTAACTTTAAAGAAATTTCCAAAATTGTTCAAAATTTTCAAAATATTCAACATTTCTTTAAATTTTTTAAAAATTTTAATATTTTAAAAGATTTTTAAACATTAAAAAATTTCCAAGAGTTTCCAAAATTTCTGAAAATTTTAATAATTCCCAAACTTTTAAAAAAAAATTTTCAAAATTGTTAAAAAAAAATTTTAAATATGACTTTAGGTTCCTATAAAAAATTAAAATGATTTTTGTTTGGAAAAATTAATTGAAGAGATCATTTGAAAACATTTCTAAAATTGTCAAAAAAGAATCTGAAAGATTTTATTGCATTTTTTTTATTTTGCAAAAATTAAAAGAAATGCATGAAAAATTGATTTAAAAAAATAATTATCTTAAGAACCGTCTGCAAATTGCAGATGATTATTAAATGATTATCATAATTTTTGATAAAATAAATTTTATTTCACAAAAATAAACCTTAAGAGAAAATAAAATAGGTTTTCGAACACTTCAAACGATTTCCAAAAATTTCGAAAAAGTGTGTGGAAGAGTTTAAAGCAAAATGATTTTATTTGGCAAGATTAAAAAATATATGAAAATAGAGTAAATTAAAGAAATATTTAAAAGAACTGAAGTAAAAAGATCGAAAATAGTGTTATGTAATATGTGAACGCGCCCTTAGAAGAAAAAAGGAAGTTTATTTCTAAGATAGAAATAAATTTTCAGATTAATTTCTAAAGATGAAGTAAATTTCCAAATTGTTTTGTGAGTGGAAAGAATTATTTACAACTTCTTTAACGGAGTAGAAGTGAATTTCGGAATTTAAGGTCTTTAATATTTCATATTGTTGAATTATTATAATCCGGACTGCGAAGGATCTGGCATTGTTATAATGCAATGAAAAATTTTTAACAAATTTGCGTTAGTATAAGATGTATGAGTGATGAGAGTTAGTTTGTTTTTTGCTGGCTCTTTTTAAAGAAAAATTAATTCCTAAAAAAATGATTTAATAATTAATAATAATTTAATTTAATAATTTTCGGCGTAACTCTAATTTTAAGTTTGAAATGTTGATATTATGTCAAAATAAAACCTAATATACAAATTTTAAAATAATTACTGTTTCTTAATTCTTGACCCATTATTATTAATATTAGATAATAACTATTACATTTGATTGATAATTAATTTAAATAACATTATTTAATTGTTAATCTGAATTAAAATTAATGAATTCAAATCAAAATTTAAATAATGTTGACATTTTTTTTGAGAATTGAAAAATCAGAAATCGATTTTCACCGTCGATTTTGGAACCCTACTCTGCATTACAAATTAATTACTTCGAATCACCTATATTACTTCGAATTACCTAAATTAAAATTTTTTTTTTTAATTCTTTGTTGTTGTGATTCAAAAAATAAAAATAGAAAAAGACGAGAGAAAAAAGAACCTAGAGGATGTTTGGATGTTGCCTTCTTTTTCTTTCCTATTTTTTATTTTGTTTTTTTGGTAATTTTGAATTGAAAAATTTAAGAGTGTGTTGCCTAAATTTCATCGTTTAATTCTTACTTGTTTCAAAGTACAACAATTTCGTAGTTAAGTATAAATGTTGGACATTAAAGAAGAATTTAAATACTGATTTACTCTAAATTTAATTTCTTAAATTTAAATTTTTTATTAACTATCATAATTAAATCGAGTTTTAAATCAAGACTTTTGGAAAACTCACGTGTGATTTTTGAGATAGGGTGTCACGTTATACATGAGATTCGTTAACAAAGTAGCGACTCTTTCTTTTTCTTGAGATCCGTAACTGACGTCCAGTAAAGGAGCCAAAATTTCAGCCAGGACAGTCTGCGCTTGAACACTGTAAGCCGCATTCGGTGGTGTTCCGGGTGTAACTAAAAGTCAAAATCCAAAGAAAATTTTATTAATTTTTACCTTCTTCCAGGTCTCCTTTTTTTACATCAAATAATTAAATAAACGTTTGTTATACATGCAAAAAAAATTAGCCATTTCGTTTTCTATTGACCAACAATTTCTAAGGAAAGCCGAATCATAAATAAATAAATTCTTATTTTTTTGCGAACATAAGTCTGAAATCATTGGGAAAATTAGGTAAATCCGTTGTATGGACACAATTCATTTTAATTCTGAAACTGAATGAACATCAGAATTTTTAACTAATAATTTTTATAATTTTTAAGTTGATTACTACAACAAAATTTATACTTCAATATTCCTTGATATGAAGAGAGGTAACCTCAATCTTGTGTAAAACCTCTATTACAATTATATAATTTTTAAAAATGTTTGTGATGTCAAATCAGTATCTGAATTAATTTTTCAAAATTATACATACATATATATATATATTTTTTTTTTTTGAAAAAAGTGCACTTTACATTACATTATTATTAAAAAATATAAAGGTATTTTTCACTGAGGTTGAGTTGCAGTAAAAATTGCTATATAAAAGGTTGAGATTTTTTTGACCTATGAGAAAAACAATGTAATTTCTCAGGTGGAAATTGTACATCGATTTTGGAAATCTGAACAAAATTTTATTTTCAAGAAGGTCATGAATTCTCTGCAACTGAATAGGGCAGACTAATTCGACCCATTGATAAACAAATTAATTACAAGCGGTTTAATTTATTCATTTATAGTTTGGAGTTCTATTACAATATTTATGATTATTTTTCTGATGCAAAATGTATTTGAAAATTTTACGAAAATAATTAAAAACATTAATTTAAACATAGTGCCCGAGGCAATTTTAAGATTCCCATTATTTAAGTTTGTATTTTAATATTATTCAGTGTTCTTTTTACTTAAATAATTTTATTGAAAAAAGTGTACCTTAAAATAAATGAATTACAGTCATGACGCACTTATCCAGTTAGGCCGTTAGGGTACTGCGCTTTATCGCTATGCTACTGTTTTGCTATGCATGAGTGACCACGGCACAACCCCCCGCGGCTCCTCTAATTCGAAATTTCCGTGCGGCGTAATTCTTGAAATGCATAAATCGAAATTACTAAAATTAAAATTCGATTGTGATTAATTAAATTTAGACACTCAGAAAACGATTTAGCTAAATCAACAAAATTTTTGTTGGTTCAACCCTAGAATATGGTTATTATATGTGCAATAATATTTTTGGTTGACTTCACTAAATTTTTTGGTTTTATAAGCCATATATTTATGTAGATGGAGTATTTGGTTTATTCAACACAAAAAATGTATTAGGTCAATAAAATATTTTGTTAAATCAACCAAAATTTGTTATATTAAGAAAATTTTTTATGTATATCCAAGAAAACAGTTCTTTTGGTTTGAGATCTTTTTTTGAGTGAATGAATCAAGAATAAAGCATTTGACGTAATATACACTAGGGGAAAAAATACAAAAATACCATGCATACAAGTCATAACATACTTAT
>JAUELO010000023.1:4418306-4429319 GCA_032357855.1 Amphibolips quercusostensackenii
CCCAGATTGAAAGGGAATTACTGAAGATAACAAGCTGATTGCGTAGGATTACAGGTAAATTATCTAGACTTGCAAGTGAATTACAAATAGATTATCTAGAGTGCCAAGTAGATTATCTAGGATAACAAGTGGATTATATAACATCACAGGTCTATGGCCGAGGACTACAAGTGCAATCCTTAGGATTACAAGTTGATTTCATAGAATTACAAGTGGATACCACAGAATTACGAGTGGATTACTAGGATGACAAGTTCATCACCAAGAGTGGTAAATGGTTAACTTCGAATTACAAAAGGAATAAATAGGATTACACTAGATTACTTGACTTACCCCTGATTACTTGGATGATTTCGGATTACAAGTGCATTGCATAGGATTACAAGTGGGTTATCTAGGATTACAAGTGGATTATCTGAACTGTGAGGATTACAAGTGGATTATCTGGACTGCGAGGATAACAAATTGATTACCGAGAGTTACAAGTAAGTTACTTCGAATAACAAAGGGATTAACCAGAATTACACTGGACTACCCAAATTACCCCTGATTACAAGAAAATTACTGTAGATTATGAGTAGATTACTCCCGTTACAAGCGGATTACCTAGGCTTACAATTGAATTGTCTAGAATTATAAGTGGATTGTCAGGATTACAAGTGGATTATCGACGATCATCCTAGAATATCATTTCGGATAATTGAGCGGTTCAGCGGATATATTTACCGTTTTAAGAAAAAAACCATTTACGAAAATGTACAATTTTTGAAACTTTTTCTTCAAACCTTTCTAACTTTTGACCTAATTGAGCAAAATAGCGTCAGTTTTTCTAAAAATATTAAAAGTCGATTTTCTTAAAAATAAAACCTTATTATTTTTTGCAATGTTTTTTTATCAATTTTTATTTCTGTAAAAAAGACATACTTATGAGTTTCATGTAAGCTAAGCCATTTTTGTAGCTACGAGAATTTCGTTTTCAAAAATTGCCTTCGCGTATTTTCCTCAAGATCAATGACGGATTTGACATATTGCTAAGAAAGAAATTTGCTCAAGTGTATATTTTCTACACAAAATACTTCTTATTTTTTATTATATGTGTATCTTGCATCGTTTGCAAAAAAAATTAAAAAATCCAATATTTCGAAAAAAAGTTTCGTGTCCACAAAAATGATTTGACTAACATAAATCCTACAAAATGTTTTCTTTATATAACTACGATTTTTTAAAAACATTCGATAAAGTTAAAAAAAGGGGTTTTCTATTATATTAGAGTTTTAAATTCCCAGTTGAATTTGAAAAAATTGAAAGTAGATTTTATGGAAACACCAATTTTTTTATTTCATCCAGTATTTTTTGTTCTATATTCGCGCTCGTATAAAGAAGACATTCTGTAACTTTTATGCAGACCATATAATTTTTGTGGCCACGAGAATTTTTCTCGCGAACGGCGGAACTTATATCATAAAAAAGTAAGAGGTATTTTTTGAAAAACTTTTTAAAGTGAGCAAATATTTTTCCTAATATTTTGTCAAATGTTATATGAAAAAAAATTTTAATTTACAGAAAAAAATTCATTTTAACAATTTCTTTTGGAACAAAATTTTTTCTTTCTATCACTTCCTATCAATTTTTGAAAAATGCTTGAATTTTAATAAATGTTGTTATTTTTTCTTAATCTTAAACATGTTCCATAAAAAAATATCTTTTTTCTTTCATGAGACATGACTGATAATATTTTAATTCTTGAACTAACAGAAAACTTTTTTCCAGAGACCTGATTTTTGTCACGATAACTAGCTTAATGATAAAACCCATTTATTTTTAGAGTTTTATAGTATCAAATGGAATTTAAATTATTCAAAATTACATAAAACTAAGAACAATAGCGTCACGAAGACCGGACAAAGATATTTTCCAGAAGTAGATTTCGTTACCTACATTTACCGACAAATGTTTAATGTCATACTAAAAATGGTTCGTATCCATACTAAATTTCCAAAATTTAAGAAGGATCGCATAAATATAATTAATTAATTATTATTTTAAATAGAATGAAAAATTGATATCCTGAAAGCATGCTGAAAAAATGTCACATTTTCCACAATCATCAAAGAATAAAAAAAATATCCTTTGCTTGTCACAATATCACAGAACTTGGACAGATTGTTGCTACAAGTCGACAGCACAATCTGTAAATGTCCTATTATATTTCCCCACGTCATTTTGTATGTCGTAATTGGACCTCTTCAAAAATTGAAGGAACAAGTGCAGAATTTCAAAAAATATTTTTGAAACTGTTCGCCTTGATTAAAACACTTTTCTTGTAGTTCCGATGAAAAAATTAACATTGTTAAAGTTTGCATACGTTCTCAATTTATTTTTTTTTTATTTCCGTGATTGTTTTTCATTATAACTCTACTGAATTAAAAGTCAGATGAAGCTGAGATTATATTTATTTAAAATGATGCACACCCATTGGTATGAAAAGTTAAATTCCCCGCAGGGTGAATGCCCTTCCCTTTTCTGGACGAACGATTTTAATTTTCAGTTATAATTGCTATTTCCTTCTCACTCTTTCGTTCCTATATTTTATATCCTTCCTATTCTCCTTTTCATTCAGACTTTGTGGTACACTTTTAGTAACTCTGTAATTGGTATAATTTTTTTGTGCTTTAATTTGATACTAAATCAACAATTTCCTGTTTTAAGTATTCATTTCCAGTCCATAACCCCTTACAGGCATCGGAATCATTTAAGAAATTCAAAATCATGTCAATTTAGTAAAATTAATTTTGAAAAAAAAATCAAAATAGTGTGATACCATTTTTACGAAATTTTTTCACGCGATTTCTTACGAGGGGCTATCTATTTTTTCAATATGGTGTACATACAATATCAGGGCAGCTGATAAACTTTACTTCCGAAATTCCCTGAATTTTCCCTGATTTTTCCCTGACCAATTTTTTATTTTCCCTGAAGATTAGTACTTAAAGACCAGCATTTTAATTTTGTACGATTGGTAACATTAAATCTGTCATAAATGGAATAAAACAATTTTATATTAAAATTCAAAATGTTCAAATTTATTTGTTTCAATAAAAAAATTTGAATTTTTTATAAAAAATATGAATAACCAGTCCAGAAAATACGACTTTAAAAAATACTTAAATTTTTAACAAAATAATTAAATTTACAACAAAATAGTTGAATTCTTAACCAAATACTTGAACTATTTACCTACAAAAATAAATTTTTAACCAGTTAAATTTAAAAAAATTTATTTAGTTTCAACCAAAAACAGTTGCATTTTTAACCAAATAGATGAATTTTAAAGCTAAGGAATCAAATGTTTTAGATAACACTTAACTTTTAAACCTAAAAAGATAAATTTCTAACAAAAAATATAATTTTCTGCAAAAAAAGATGATTTTTGAATCTAATGATCGAATGTTTAATTTAAAAGAATTGAACTTCAACCAAAAACAGTTGCAGTTTCAACCAGTTACATTTTTAAGTCAAAAATACAAATTTTTGAACAAAATAAAAAATATTCAATAATATATTCAAAAGAAATCAAAGAGCTTAATTTCAAAAACAAAAATATAAATTCTGAACAAAGAAGATTAATTTTCTATCGAAAAAGACGAACTGCCAACAAAATACATGAATTTCCACACCAATAATTAAATTTTCAATCCAACAGTTAAATTTTTAACAAAAAAGATCAGTTTTCAACCAAAAATGGAAAGTTTAAATTTCCAGTACAAAAAATTAATTTTTAAGAAAAAAAATTTGAACATAATAGTCAAATTTTTAATCAAATAGATGCTATGTTTAACTAAAATGCTGAATTTTACAAAGAAAAAGACAAAATTTCAACAAATAGCGATTTTCCAGTCAACAGTGAAAATATTTTGTCAACAAAAGTCAAATTCTGACAAAGAAGTTGCATTTTTAACCAAAAATGAGCCAATATCAAACCAAGAAGATTAGTTTTCGCCCAAAAAAAACATTTTTAACTAAATTCAAAATTTTAATACATCAATTCACAACCAAAAATGAAAACTTTACGTTTACAGTTGAAAAAATTAATAAAGAAAAAAATTTAACACTATAGTTAAACTTTCCACCAAATAGATGAATCTTGAACTAATAATTTAATTTTTAAACAAACTAGTTCCACTTTTGCCTTAAATGGTGAAATTTTTAATTATAAAAGATCAATTTTCAACAAAATAGTAAAACATTAAAATAAAGAGATTAATTTTAAACTAAAATCATGAATCTTTGACTAGAATAGATAGTTTTCAGTTGAATAAAATTAATTTATAGCAAAAAAACAATTTATCAATCACAGATAAATTTTCCAATAAAAGCATAAATCTTCAACGAAAAAAGTGATTTTTGAAAAAGGGATTCAACCTTCAACCAAACAGATGTATTTTTATAAAATAAAAGATGAAATTTTTACTAAAACAGATCAATTTTTAAACCAAAAAGACAAATTTTCAAAAAAATGTTGAATTTTTCACCAAAAAAGATTTCAGTTAAATTTTAAACACCGAAATATGAATTTTCAAAAAAAAAAAAAAATATTTCACCAAAACAGTTGAATTTTCAAACAAAAAGGACGACTTTTTGAAAAAATTGTTTTGTTTTTGAAACTTCATTTTTACAAATAAAAATTCAAAGACCAGAATTTTAATCTAGTTACATTTTGAACCTCGAAACTTTCATAAGCGAAATAAAACAATTTAAAATTTTAATTGAAAATATTTTAAATTAAAAAATTTCAATTTATTATGCTTGAAAGTCAAGATCCTCTGATATTTGTAGAAAACTCGTCAATCTTTTCAAGACCCTTAAAACTAATCATTTCTTTTGGAATCCAATGAATCCCTTAAATATTGTAAAATCCCTTGAAATTCCTTGAAATCCCTGAAATACGTCCAAATCCTTCAAAATACCTAGAAATCCTATAAAATTTCCATTATTCCCTAAAGTTCTCTAGAAATATGTTGAAACTTCTTTAAATCTTTCAAATATCATTGATATCCTGGATACCTTTTAAAAATCCTAAGAAATTTGTGGACATCTTACGAAATTCTTTGAAAAGCTTTATAAAGTTTGAAAATTCATTGAAATTGGTAAAATCTTTCAAAATTTGTTTAAAAGGAACAAAATCCCCTGAAATACCGTAAAATACCATAAAATCTGAAAAAGCCATTATTCTTTTTAAATATTTGATCTTATGGAATCCTAATTTATTTTCAAATTCTATGAAATCCTCAAAGTAAAATAAATACGTAAAAATACTTTGAAATAACCAGAAGTTCCTTAAAATTCAATTTCATTTTATTTACTTCCGGAATTTCTCTAGAATACCTTGAAATTTTCAAAATCTTTGAAGTCCTTTTAGATCCCATAAAATCGTATATATCTGATAAAATCCCTACAAATCCATCGAAAAACTTTAAAAACCCGTAAATTATCTCAAATAATATCTCTTAAAAATTCTTTGAAAATGTAAATTCCCTGGTAATCTTTCCAAATAACCAAAAAGCTTTGAAACCATTTGCAATCATTTTAAATCCCTGAAATCAGTTTGTATTCTTTAAAATCCCTTAATCTGTTGAAATCTTAAAACATCCTCTGAATGTATCGAAAAATTTTGAAATCTTTTGGTTGCAGTAACTAAAATTATTAAGTTGCATACAATATGGCTGCACTATCCAATAGTCTTGTTGAGACACCGTTTTTTACGTTGTCAGATCCAAATGATATAGTTGACACAACCACACGCTTTTGGCTATAGTGTTGTAGCTTCCACTACCACGCTATTTGTATTCGAACCACGTTTAATTGGTGCCGCTGCCTTTTCGTGCAGTTGGGTGATTTCATGATATGGTTGTCACAAACACAAGCTCGTAGCTACAGGCTTGTAGCTACAGGTTTGAAGCTGACACAACCACAGTGTTAGAATCTCCCACAGCCACAGTGTTTATATCTCATCCATTTATGATTGGTTGGTGCGCACAGCTGCGCAGATCCAGTAAAATCTCAGTAAAATGAAAATTAAAACACGAACTTATGTACCAATAATGCTAATAATTTTTTCCTTAATCAGCAATGCTGGTAGTGACAAATACATCTTATTTATGAAAAGCTTCACTCTATAGTTGTAGTAATATCAGCGTATAGGCGCTGCAACCACACAGTGTGGTTGTGGCAACCACAGTACATACTTGTGGCAGCCACACAGTGTAGATCTTATAACTAGTCTCTTATACAAACAGCTATGTACTTGTGGGAACCATAGTTGTAGTTGGAACATATTTTACTATTTCTTGTGGCAGTGACAACCATACTTATGGATCTTAAAACCATACGGTTTTCTCCGTGGCTTCAGTTTCTTTCTTTATTTCAAACTATTTCATTTTCGTTGACTTTGAATCGGAATTTCAAAATAAAAATCGTAAAAGTTTGACGAGAGATTGAAATTGAGAGAAGACTCTTTTATTGGGGAAGCTGATACTAAAAGAGTTATTTGAAATGAAAGACGACGAACCCACAGAAAAATCGAAACTATGAAAAAAAATTCCTTGATTAAACTCGGATTCAGCCCTTTTGTTTTATGTTTGACTAGGACTGAGTTGTAGAATTTTCAGCGCCTTTGGCTTCTTTTCACTTTGTGCATTTTCATTCATTAATTTTGTTTTTAGCACGCAAAAGCTTTTCCTACGATAGGAGACACCTCTGGATTTTCCATCTGCGAAGGATAATCCCTTGACAAAGAAGATTAGCAGCTTTGAAAAATGCTTTCATCCTCCAATTCATCACGCAGCAAATTCTAAGTTCAGAAACATATTCAGAAAAGAAATAAAAACTAATCTTGATAAACGGAAAATGTTTGGATCAGAGCGAAACTAGGTCATTTTTAACTAGGTCATTCAGACCCCAGGTCAGAAGAAAATTTCCTGAAAATATCCTGACTTTTCCTTGACTAATTTTTCATTTGCCAAAAAAGATTATTTCTTAAACAAAATACTTGAATTTTCAACAAAACTGTTGTAATGTTCAAGTAAATGCTGGAATTTTCTACCTACATATATGAATTAACCAAATAGTTGAATCTTTAAACAGAAAAAATTAATCTTCAATCAAAAACATTTGATGTTTCTAAAAGAAAAAAAAATTAATTCTTAAAAAAAACAACATAATAGTTGATATTTCAACAAAAAAAAGAAGTATCAACAAAATAATAAATGTTAAGAAAAAGTTTAATTTTTAACAAAATAATCGAATTTTTAATCAAATTGTTGAATTTTTAATCAAATAGTTAGATTTTGTACCTACAAAAATATGAATTTTTAACCAAATAGTCGAATTTTCAAACTAAAAAGATTAAACTTTAACCAAAAACAGGTGAATTTTCAACCCAAAACAAAGTTCAATTTTCAACAAAAAAATGAATTCTCAACGAAAAAACGTAATAGTTTATATTTTAACCACAAAAAACAAAGTTTCAACAAAATAAATAAATTTTCAATGAAAGAGTTAAATTTTTAACATAATAATTAAATTTTCAACAAAATAATCAAATTTTTAATAAAATAGTTAAATTTTTAACCAAATATTTAAATTTTCAGCCTACAGAAATTAATTCTTAACCAAATAGACGATTTTTCAACCAAGAAGTATAATTTTCGACCAAAAAAGACAACTTTTCAACAAAATACATGAATTTGTAAACAAATAGTAAAATTTTCAGTATAGAAAATGAATGTTAAAAAAATAGTCAAATTTTTAACCAAAATAGTTGAATTTTTTAACAAAAATATTAATTCTCTATCAAAAAAAGATGAAGTTTCAACTAAATAGATTAATTTTCAACTAAAGAATAAAATTTTCAACTAAAGCAATAAATCTTCAATAAAAAATGAATTTTTAACACAGTAATTCCACTTTTAACTAAAAAAAATCCAACCAAAAGGGCGATTTTTTTACAAAAAAGTTGAATTTTCAACCCGCAAATATTAATTTTTAACAAAGTAGTTAAATTTTCAACCAAATAGATAAATTCTTAACTGAAATGAAAAATTTACAAACAAATTTTTTTAATACAGCAGTTCGACTTTTAAACAAGAAAGACAAATTGTCAAACAAAAAGATAAATTTTCTACAAAATATTTGAATTTTCAATCCAAAAATATTCACTCTCTACTAAAAAGGTGAATTTTCAACAATAAATTTAATTTGTAACAAAACAGTTGCATTTTCAAAGAAAAAAGGAAAAATTTCAACCAAGAATATTAGTTTTCTCCCAAAAAGGCCAATTTTTAAACTAGAAGAAAAATATATAATTTTGCACCCAAAATGTAAAAGTTAAATTTTAAGTGAAAAGAAATTCATTTTAAATAAATAAGTAAAACGAATGTACCTTTATCCAAAAATTATTGCTTGAATTTGAAATAATAAAGATTGAAAAAAACATTTCATCCAGAGATATATTTTTTTAATTATTATTTTAAATTCAAACAATAATTTTAGAATTTTTACACATTAAAAATATTTTTTTTATAAAAAAAATTCGATATTATATTTTTAATAAATAAATGATAATTATAAAAAATGTTTAACTGTTTAAATTCGGAAATTTTCTAGATCGGATATTTTACAATTCGGCAATTTTCTGAGATGACTTCAAAAACCCGATAAATAAAATTCGCGAGACTGTAAAATTCCCGAATAATGAAATTCCCGATTTAAAAAATTTCCAAATAATATAATTTACGAATAATAAAATTCCTGATTTGAAAAATTACAGAATTGAAAAATTCCAAAACAAAAAAATTCCCGAATTATAAAATTTCCGAATAGAATTATTCCCAAATAATAAGCGACAACTGAAAAGTCCTGAAAAATAAAATTCCCGACACTTTAAAATTCCCAAAAAATAAAATTTTCGAGTGATAAAAGTCCTAAATTATGAAATCCTCGAATGAAAAAATTCTCGAATTGAAAAATTACCGTATAATAAAATTACCGAATAATGAAATTCCCAAATAATAAAATTTACGAATAATAAAATTCCCGAATAATAAAATTCCCGAAATGAAAAATTTCCGAATTGAAAAATTACCGAAATGAAAAATTTCCGAACGAAGAAATTCCCGAAAAGGAAAATTCTCGAACAATACGGGTAATATTACATATAAACTGTTTGGGAATTTTATAATAAGGAAATTTTATTATTCGGGAATTTTTTCATTCGGAAATTTTATTATTTGGAAACTTTATTGTTCGGGGATTTTGTTATTCGGGAATTTTAAAGTGTCCGAAATCTTATTTTTCGGGATTTTCTAGTCTTTCCTTGGGTATTTTATTATTCGGGAAATTTCCAATTCAGTAATATTATAAAGTGTTTGGGAATTTTATTACTCGGAAATTTTACTATTCAGAGATTTTGTAATTCGGAATTTTTATTATTCGGGAGTTTTCCAATCTGGAAATGTTATTATTCGGTGATTTTGTAATTCAGAAATTTTATTACTCGGTAATTTTATAATTTAGAAATTTTATTACTCGGGAATTTTCCAATTGGTGAATTTTATTATTCGGAAATTTTATTATTCGGGAATTTTATAATTCGGAAATTTTATTCTTCGGGAATTTCCTAATTAGGAATTTTAATTGCTCTTGAATTCTATAATTCAAAAATTTTACAGTGTGAATTTTATTTTTCGGGATTTTTCAGTCGTCCCAATTTTCTATCAGGAATTTTCAAATTCGGTAATATTATAAACTGACGAGAATTTTCCAAATCGGTAATATTTCAGCTGTTCGAGAATTTTATTATTCGGGAACCTTATTATTATGAAATCATACAATGTCGGGATTTTTATTTTACGGGATTTTTCAGTCGTCCCATAATAAAATTCCCGACAGTTTATGTTAGCAAATTTGAAAATTCTCGAATAATAAAATTCCCGACAGAAAAATGCCGAATATTAAAATATCCTAAGTAGAGAATTCCTGAATTTAAACAATTAATTTTTTTATAAATAATATTTATTGATTAAAACTACAATAATCAAATATTTTTACCGCAAAAAAAATTATCTTAAATATTATTTTAAATTCACAAAATAATTTTAGACACTTTAATCATTAAAAATAATTTTTTTAAAAATTTGATTATTGTATTTTTAATAAACTATAGTAATATTTGTAAAAAAACATTAATTGTTTGAATTCGGGAATTTTATGTTTGAATTCGGGAATTTTATAATACGGGTATTTTCTAGTTCGGATATTTTACAGTTCGGCAATTTTTTGTCGAAAATTTTATTATTCGAAAATTTTCAAATTCGGTAATATTATAAACTGTCAGGAATTTTCCACATCGGTAATATTTGAACTGCTCGAAAATTTTATTATTCGGCAATTGCTAAATTTGGGAATTTCACAGTGTCCGAAATTTTATTTTTCAAGATTTTTCAGTCGCCCGGAACTTTTGAGAAAAAAAATTGATTAGTCGCATTTTTTAAAAAAAGGAGAAAAACTCGCACGATCCGAGCCGTTAAGTATTTTTCAATTTTCACTTTATTTTGAGAAGAGGGATTCATTTCTCGATTGAGAGACGATGAAAGGGAAAGTAAGAAGCTTGTTGGTTTGCGATTATCCCCCGTTCAAAGTGTCTACCTCTTCCCATCTTCTTCGACCCGGTTATCGCAATCGTAGGCCGATAAAAAAATATAAAAATAAGAGAAATTAGGTAGAACGGAAACGGGATTAATCCGGCTCGAAGACCCGCAAATTTATTCCAAGCCTGCATTCTGCGTTCATGTGCTTTGCTGAGGGGGTAAAGAGTAGACGAATCCAAACGCAAATTCGCGTTATCCCAGTCACGTCTGTCTCTGGTTTTCTTTCCTCTTTTTTGAACTTTTCCCTCCTATTTTACACATCCCTTCTTTTTCATTCCCTATACTTTCGACTTTCTATTCCTATCTT
>JAUELO010000023.1:4516059-4528990 GCA_032357855.1 Amphibolips quercusostensackenii
CTAATTCGACCGTAAATGTTTCGAAATCTGCTAGCCAGTAAAGAGCTGAACACAATCTACGAGCAGAACACACACTTCTCGTGTTACGTGCCCTAATTGTAAGTCCCTACTTTATTTACACGTAGGTGTTGCTCTCACGATATGGGAGACAAGAGAGATGGAAAAAACCAAACAGAGAGGGAAAGTCAGATAGAATCAAATTTAGAGGTAGTGAAAAGGAAGAGGGGCAAATGTGATGGAGGGAAGGGGTGTCTGGAATCATCCACCGTGAACCAGGGCCAAACTGCGATTCGCGTGCATCCTACTTTTTATCATCCTTTCACATGCTACAACCTAATTGATACAACGCGTGACCATGCGTGCCTGAAACTGAAAGAAAGTTTTCATTCATGACAAGAATGATCAAATTCCCGATAATTTAAAATCGAATTTGTCAATTAAATATTCTCTTTAGAAGCTTCAGTTCTAAATAGCAAGATCTCAATATTAGGTGTCTGCTCCAGGTGGACACTTTTAGAGTCGAAAAATTTCCCAGATCAAATGAACGAAACATATTTCCCAATTCTACTTTATCTACAAATATTGTCACAAATACAATTTAAAATAAAGCGACATCCGTTTTTTTGTAATCTCTTTTTTAAAATATAAATGAATGCATTTTTTTAGTACTGTGCCTAGAGTTATATTCTCGAAAATTAAAAATCGATTTTCTGGATAAAACAGTTCCTTTAGAAACTTCAGTTCGGAATAGATGCAGAATTCCAATTAGTTATCTACTCTAATTAAAAATCGATTTCTTTTGTGTCAAAAACTTTGCGATATTACTTCATAAAAGAGCTATTAGTTTCCTTTGATTACAAACTCGCATTCTTTAACTATCAAAGCGATAACAGAATGTAAACAAAGTTGGAGTTTCCCTTTTCATTTTCTCGGTTAAACGTGAAAGTCTTGCTAGATATAACTGTCTCTGTACTGTTGATTTTTATCGTTAGGTGAGGTACACTTTGAAAATTAGCAGTTTCTGGAAACCGTTATTGTAGTCTTTAAAAATTTTTACTCTATTCTTATGTAATTCTCTTCAGGGAAACAAAATTTAAAAATTATAAGCTGTGTATTTTTTATTCACGAATATATCTCTTAACTAAGGTGAATATTTGAACAAACAACTATTGCTATATTGTGCTCATCTTCGTCTGCAGTAAACAAATTCCACTTGGATGACTAAACAGAGGGTCCGACCCACATACTTGACTCTGCAATAAATAAAAAATATGTGTACATTATGTCCTGTAATAGGTATTTAAACTCGTAAGCATAATATTTGCAATTTGATGAGGACGAAAATAAATCAGATCTGCACCAGAATCCAATGATAGTTAAATCTTTAACGAGCAAAATTAATTTTCAACAAAGTCGTTTAACTTTCAAACAGATAGTGAGATTTTCAACCAAAAAGGTAAATTTTCAACCAAGAAGATTAATTTTCTACGAAAAAGATGCATTTTTAACAAAAAATGAAATAGTAACAATTTCAGTTAAAAAATTAATGCTCAACCTAGAAAGATGAATTTTGAAGCAAATAGTTTATGACGAAAACAAATTTAAGCAAATAATTTTGTTTTCAAGCCAAAAAGACGAAGTTTTTTAGAAGGCAGATGAATTTTCAACCAAAAAGGTCAATTTGAACCAAGAAGATAAATTTTCTACCATAATGACGAATATTTAACAACATATATGAATTTTCAACCAAAAAATACAAGTTTTTAAACAAATATGAAATAATTTAATTCTCAGTAAAAAAAACATTGACTTTCAACATACAAAAAACTAATTTTTAACAAAATAGTTCAATTTTTAACCAAAGAAGTTAATCTTTAACCAATGAAATGAATTTTTTTTTAATAGTTTAACTTCATACAAATGAAGATAAATTCTCCACAAAAAATGGAATACTTAAATTTTGAATTTGAAAAATGAAGTTAAAACTAACAAAAAACAAATTTTCAACAAAAAATGATTATTTTAAACCAAAGAGATGAATCTTAAACCGCAACAAAATGATTTTTTGACCAAAAATGTGAATATAAACCAAAAAGAGTAATTTTCTACCAAAAAAAAAAAAATTATTAATTTTTAACAAAAAAAATTCAACAAAAAAGTAAAATTTTTAATCAAAAATAATTTTTCAGACAAGAATGTGAATTAAAGCAAATGAGTCTTCAAGAAAATAGTTGAATTTCAACCAAACTATTGGATTTTCAAACCAAAAAGATAAATTTTTTGTAAGACATGGATTTTCAATACCAAAGGTTTAATTTGCAATGAAAAAGTTATTTTTAAACAAGAAAAATTAATTTTAAACTCAACAGTTGAATTTGCAACGAAACAATTGAATTTTTAAAGCAGAAAGACGATTTTTTTTTAAGAAGATATATGAATTTCCAACCACAAAAGTTTAATTTTCAGCAAAAATGTTAATTTTTAACTAAAAAGGATCAATTTTCAACCGAAAACGAATACTTTTGTACCAAAAGATACATTTTTATTTCAATAGGAAGAATTTTCTATCGATAAGACAAGTGTTAAAAGAAACAGTTGAATTTTCGAACAAAAAAGATAACTTTTTACAAAATATTTAAATTTTAACCAAATAATTGAAGTTTTAACAAAATAGTTGAATTTTTTAAGTAAAAAAATTTTTAAACAAAAAAGATTAAACTTCAACAAAAACAGTCGCATTTTTAACCAAATAGTTGAATTTTCTACTCAAAAAGATGAATTTTCAAAAGTTTAATTTTCAAACAAAAAAGTTTATTTTCAACCAAAAACATCACTTTTTTATCAAAAGATGAATTTTCAATTCAGAAGCACGAATTCTCTGTACAAAAAGATAAATGTTTCCGTAAAATAGTCGAATTTACGACCATTTCTTTAAAACACAATGATGATTTTTCAAGCGAGCAGAAGGGATTTTCTATCCAAAAAGAGGAATGTTCCATAAAATTTTCAATTAAATAGTCGGAATTTTTAACCAAAGGAGGTGAATTCTGATCCAAAAATACGAGTAGAAATATAGTAGAAGACTTTTCAACAAAAGAAAATTAATTTTTAACCAAAAACAGTTGGATTTTCTTATTAGGTTCTATTAATTCGTTTCGCATTTAAACGAAAAAAAAACATCCAAAAGGGGAAGTTTCTTGAAAGCAAGGGAGAAAAGAGAAATTCTTTAGAAAACCGGGAAAAGAGGAGAATAGGGAGTGTGAAGTGTGCTTCAGGATTAAACGCTACTTATATAATTAAGGACACCATATTTCATGTCGGCAATAATTTTATGATAAAAACTAAAAATTCCCAGTCCACCCCAAGCATCTGATGTATAATCAGAACTTGAACTAATGATATTCAATGCATAATGTTCCACGCATTCGTAATTACAGATGAGGCATGCATTCATCCGTTCAAATGGCGTCGTAATAATTATCCAATAAATTACAGGTCTACGCGCATGTGCTTTTGATTCTGGGCATCGATTGGAATAATCGATGCGTAGATCTAGTGTCTATTTAGTTCAAACGGGAGGTCATTGTTGATTTCTTAATAGGGTTCGGTATTGATGTGAAATGAGCTGCTCTTTCATGTAATTTCAATAAAAAAAGAATCATTGTTGACACAATGCATTAAAATGCTTACGAACTTCTTGAAATAGCTTATGACGTGTATTCTTAAGCAGATACTAGAGACTGTTAAGAAATATACTTTCAGCTGGATTAATCGTCTTAAAAAATAAAAATTATGCGTTTCCTTCACTGAGGAAATGTGAAGAATAACTCAAAGAATTATGTAACAACAACAGTGTTTTTATATAGCTGATTTCTTTTCCTGGTATTTCTCTTTTTGTTTTCCTCTTAAGCTTTAAATAACTCAGGATAAACATTGCATCAGCACTTGCATTGAAATAAAATCTTTTAGACAAGGGAAGTATTCTCATTTGTTTCTAATAAAAGAGATATTTTTTTAACAAAATAGTTGAATTTTCAACCAAAAGGAATTGAAATTTCAATTAAGATCAGTTCTCTACCCGAACAGACGAATTTTCAATGTGCTCTGAAGTTCTGAACGTTTGAATGAATGACATTTTTTAATCATGGCTTTGCAAACTGAAAACAGTGCTAAAATGTTTATTTATATTTCAAATAATAGATTACCAGAAGAAACTTAAAAAGCTTTATTTTAAATTGTAGTTGGTATAATATTTATACATAAAAAAGAATTCGGAAAAAATATTTCGTTCCATTGAACGTTCAGAACATCAGGTACATTAATTTTCAAGAAAACACATCAATTTTTAATAAAATTGTAGAATTATCAACTAAAAAAAAAATCAACCAATAATGGAATATTTAAATTTACAGTTATAAAATTAATTTTGAACAACAAAAAATTATTGACAAAACAGTTAAATTTTCAACCAAAGAGAAGAATCTTAAACCAAAAAAATTATTTTTTTAACAAAGCAATTCAACTTACAACCAAAAAATATGAATAATTCTTTAAAAAATACATGATAGTTGATACTTTAACGAAAAAAAATTGTAATTTTCAATAAAACAGTTGAATTCATCAAAAAAAGACGAATTTTCAACCAAATAATTGCATCTTCAAACAACACGAATTAACTTTCAAACAAGGAGTGGCATTTTTAACCAAAAAATAACAGATTTTTACCAAAAGAGATGAATTTTCAATCCTAAAAAACAAATGTTCAAAGAGATATTTGAATTTTCAATCAAGAAATATTTTTCTGTCAAGAAAGATTAAAAATTTCGACAAAATTGTGGAATTTCCAAGGTAAAAAACAATTTGCTACAAAAGCAGTTAAATTTTTAGCCCGAAAATATGAAGTTTCCAAAAAAAGTGAATTTTCAACCAAATGGTCGAATTTTTAAACAAAAAGATTAAAATTCAACCACAAACAGTAGCACTCAACTATATAGTAGAATTGTTAAATCAATAAGACGATTTATTCTAGCAGACAGGTGAACAGTCAACATGGAAAGGTGGAATTTTCCACAGAAGAATTGAATTTTTAAACTGAATAGTGGAATCTTTGAGCCGAAAAAATGAACTTTTTGGAAGACAGTAGAATTTTTAACACTGTCAGAAAAATCTGTACTAGATTTTTTATATATCTAAGGGAAGCAAGAATGCGTAACAAGAAATTAAATTTAGTATGCCAGCGTAAAGTAAATTTAGTATATAAATATACTGAATTTAGTATACACGTACATTTACTCAATTTAGCATACGTGTGTATTGAACTCAGTACACTTATTATATGTAATAATTTTACTGTACGTGTCAGCAAAGTATTGACTTTAACGCATATTTAATTCCAGTGCAAACAATCTAGAACAGTAACTTACATTTAAATGAATGCTTTTATAAAAAAGCTTAATTCTTTGTTTGTCAGGTACCCAAATGTTTTATTCAGGATATCTGGTGACAATTTCTTCTTTAAAAGTTCCGTGCTTTTCTGAATAAAGGACAATCTTTCGTCTGCGAACTCGACAATCCATTCTATGACATCCGCGTAGATAGGAAACAGCATTTCGTAATCTCCATATCCTAAAATTTTTATTACGTCTTCATTACGTTTGAAATTATTTACGTTCATAAATTGAATATACCTTTTTAAGAGAAGACTTCGCAGATCCTCGCAAATCTAAACGCGCTTGCGCAGTTGAATAGAGTAAACACGTATATGAATTTTAGAACGCAGAAACTATGAAACTTATATACGTAAAAGAAAGTTACTGTACACTTAATAAATTTAGTATACATAAAACTTCATAAAAGAAATTTATTATACGTTAGTGCAATAAAATTACAAAGTCTAATGAATTTAGTAAACATATAGAAAATTTAATATGCCCCTGTATACTAAAAGTGCAAACATTTCTAAAAGTGTAGTCGAAACAATAATTCGATTGTGCAAACATTTCTAAAAGTGTAGTCGAAACAATAATTCGATTGAAACTGTCTTAATTATTCCGAACTATTTTTTTTGCAGTAACTCTTCTTAGTATAAAATAATAAACAAAAGTTAATTTAAAAAACCTAATTTAAAAAATCCAATTAAAATTAAAAAAAATTTTTTTTTTACATATTAGCTTTTTTCCATTAAATGGGATTACCTTTTGCTGAAATTGCCTTTTAATAACAATCTGCAATAAGAATCGCGCCGAGAGTAGCATTTTTTCCAAGCTGCTCGGCTTATTTAATTTCCTAATTACACCTATTTTAAGCGAATATAGGCCATTCTTACTTTAGTGCTGCGAGGTAAAAGCTATTTGACTCGCGATAAATTATTTACCTATTGTAGTGTTTAGAGCTACAAAATTATGGGCGTAAAAATCGCTATAATCTTAAACTTTACACTCTTTCCTCTATTTTTCTTTTTTTACCCTTTAAAAAAATTAGAGGAGAAAATAATTTGTAATCCAAAATAACAAGTTTCGAACAAAATGTTTATTTGTTAAAAGTTCTTGAATATATGAGAAAAAGGAAATAAGTATTATCAGTTTGTTTTTAAAGTTAGGTAAATATAATTTTTTTAAGATTCTTCAGAAAATTTAAAATTTTTTTTGAGATTTGTCGAAAATCAATATAGGAAATCTTAGAGAACTTTTTTTACAGGATTTTACAAAATGTTACAAAAAATTCGATTTAGTATAAAAGATATTTCAGACTTTTATAAGTTTGGAAGAAATTAAATAATATTTAATCAATTTTTTTTAACCTTTCCAAGTTTTAAAATATTTTTGATCTATTTAAAACCTCTCAAGTTTCTAAATATCTTTTAAACTGACTCGATTATTTTTAAATTGTAAAAATACATTCAAAATAAAAAAAATTTAATTTTCTACATTTTTTAAAACATTTTTAGAAATCTAGAAATGCTTTAAAAAACTCATATTTTTGGCTTGAAAATTCAACTATTCGAAGTTAAAACTTTTTTGAATGAAAATTCGGCAGTTGGTTGAAAGTTCATCTTTGTAAGTTAAAAATATATCTGTTTGGTCAGAAATTCAACTCTTTTATTGAAAATTGAATTATTTTGTTGAAAATTTAACTCTTTCGTTTAAAATTAAACTGCTTTGTTAAAAATTATTTTTTTCAGTAGAAATATCAAACATCACATTTTTTGTTGAGAATTCATCTTGTTGTCAATAAATCAACTTTTTAGGTTAAAAATTCGACTGTCTGATAAACAATACGTCCTTTTGTCTTAGAAATTTGAATATTTGGTTAAAAATTAAACTGTTTTTGGTTGTAGTTTAAACTTCTTGTATTAAAAAATTGTCCATTTGGTTAAAAGTTTATCTTTGTAGGTTGAAAATTTAACTATTTGGTTAAAATTTCAAAAATTTTGTTAAAATTTCGCTTTTTGGTTGGAATATCAAATGTAACATTTTTCTTTGAGAACTTATGTTTTAGTTGAAAATTTAACTTTTTGTGTTGAAAATGAAAGATTATTTTTTAAAAATCGTATTTTTGGCTTGAAAATCCAACTGCTGGGTTACAAATGGAACTGTTTTTAGGTGAAGTTTTCTCTTTTTTGATTAAAAATTCGCTAATTAAGTTGGAAATTTATATTTGTAGGTTGAAAATTCAACTATTTGGTTAAAAATTAAACTATTTTGTTGAAAATTCAAGTATTTTGTACAAAAATAATTTGTCTCGTTTGAAAATTTGACCGTTATTAACTATTTTGTTAAAAATTAATCTTTTTTTACTGAAAATTTGTGCTTTTGGTTAAAAAATTCATCTTTTGTGGTAGAAAAGTATTTTAGAGACTTGCATTATTCAGGTTGTCTAGCATCCTGCAAACCCTTGAAACCCTGGAAAAGTCCTGAAATTTTTTTCATAGTTCTAGAATTTTTATTCCCTTGAATTAAAGAAAAAATTAGTTTTTAAACTTCTCTGCTGAACAAAAAGAAACTTTTGAACCCTTTTTTTTTGGCAGTTTTGATTTGATTTCCAATATTTTGTTTTATTTGAAAGTAGAGGAAACACACCTTTTTAACATCTTGTTTATTTAATCGCGGTGAAAATCGCGAAGCTAGAATCGAAAATATTTCACAGTCTCTTATTTATTACTGATTTTTTAAAACTTTAACAATAATTTCATTAAAATTTTTCAAATCTAATAATTGTTTCTGTCAATATATTGAAAGTAAGTTCAGGGAAATTCTGGAAATCAATGAAAAGTCAGGAAATTTTTTTGCTCGGAGAAAGTCAGGAATTAAAAAAAAAATCTTGCAAAATTCAGGGAATTCTTAAAAAAGGGACTTCCAATAACTGTCAAGAATAATAAATTAAAATTTTTTAATTTTAGTCTTGAATTGTCAAGGAAAATAAACAATTGGTTAAAGTAAAATTAGAGAATTTGGAAAATCAAATTTGGGGCTACCCTGATATAATATTCTTGTTAATAATTTATTTGCCTTGTATTTTTTTCAGTTGCTTTCTGCTGACAATTTTACTTTAAGTTTATTTTATTATTTTATTTATAATTATTATTTATAATTTTTATTCATTTATTATATTTTATTTTATTATGTGGTTGCGAATTCAACAATTTTTATTAGAAATTCATCTTTTTTGTTTAAAATATCTACTATTATATTTTTCGTATAGATTTCACCTTTTTTGTAGACAATTTAATTATTTGAGTGAAAGTTGAACCACTTTACTAAAAAAATTTTTGTTGTTGAAAATTCATCATTTTATTTAAAAATTCTTGGCTTTTTTTGTTGAAAATCTTTTTTTTTTTAATTGAAAAAGTAACTATTCCAGTTGAAGATTCATCATTTTTGTTGAAACTTTATCTCGCTGGTTAAAAATTTAACTACTTTGTTGAAATCTAATTTTCTTTTGTTAAAAAAATAATTTTTTAAACTAAAAATGTAACTATTACATTTTTGTGTGAAAATGGATTCTTTAAATTGAGAATTCAACTACTTGGGTACAAGTTGAACCACTTTGTAAAAAAATGTATTTTTTTGTTTGTTTGAGGGTTCATCTCTTTGCCTCAAATTTAAACTATTTTGTTGAAAATTTGTTTCTTTATTCAAAATTTATTTTTTACCTGAAAATGTAACTTTTTTTTAAATTGATCTTTTTTAGTTAAAAATTCATCTTTATTGGTAGTAAACTAATATTTTGGTAGAAATTTCCTCTTTTTTGGTTAAAATTGCAATTGCTTGGTTGCAAATTAACTTTTTTTGTTGAAAATTCATAATTTAGGGTTGAAATTGCAACTATCTTACAAAAAATTTGTCTTTTGGCTTTAAACTTCAATAAATTGGATGACATTTTTTTATCTTGACTGAAAAATCTTTATTTTTTAAAAAATTCGTCTTTTTGATTAGAAAATTTGAATTTTAGGTTGAAAGTTAAATTACTTTACTACAAATTTTTTTTTCTTTGAAGATTCATAATTTTAATTGAAAATTTATTTCTTTTGTTGAAAATTAAATTGTTTTGTTGTAAATTCGTCTGTTTGTTAGGAAATTAATATTAACGGATTAAAAATTCAACTGTTTCGTAGAAAATTAGTCTTTTTTGTTGAAAGTTGACTTACCTTAGTCAAAATTAATTTTCCTAGCAGCAGAATTGCAGATTCATTATTTTAATTAAAAATTCATCTCCGGTTGAAAATTCAACTATTTGATTGAATTTTTTTTTTTTACTAAAAATGTACCTTTTTTTGTTGAAAATTTCACTGTTTTTGGTTGAAGTTTATTATTTTTTGTTCCAAAATACAACTATTTGGTTGAAAATTTATTTTTGTAATTAGGAAAATTAAGTATTTAGTAAAAGGTGACCCTTTTTGGTTGAAAATTCATCTTTTTTGGTAAGAATTAAACTGTTTTCTAAAAAATACAATTATTTTATTAAAAATGCAACTGTTTTTCGTTGAAGTTTAATCCTTTTTGTTTGAAATTCGATTATTAAAATTCGGTAGCTCAATCAAATGTCAATCAAATGTCAATCAATAGTCAATAATTTCTAATAAAAAAAGGTCGTCACATGCGAAATTGAACTCACCTTGATTATACCAACAGGAAAAAATTATTTAAATTGAAAGAATTTCATCAAATTGCTGTTAAAGTCTAAAAAATGAGAAACTTTGAAATATTTTTAATTGCTGCGTCGTTATTTTTCGCCGTGATAAAATAAAAGATTACATGGAAAATAGTATTTTGTGCACTTTCCCTTGTTCCTTTCTTCTCCCCTTCCTTCAAAAATTATTGAACTGAATTGATATAATCCGATGAGAAAGTCCAACTATTTTTGCTTGAAAATTTAATTATTTTGCTGAAAATTCATTTTTGTTAGTGATTAATAATTTTAGTTGAAAATTCATCCCTTTGGTTCAAAAAATCGTTTTTTTTTAGTTGAGAGTAAGTTTTTTAAACTGAAAATGTAACTATTCATTTTTGGTACGGAATTGATATTTAAAGTGAAATTATGATATATTTTAGTTGAAAATTCATGTATTTTGTTACGAATTCGTCTTTTTTTCAGATGAAAATATAAATTTTCATTTATAGTAATATTAAAGTATTTGGTTAAGAATTAAACTATTTTGATAAAAAATATAACTATTTGGTATAACATTTTATGCTTGAAAATTCAACTGCTTTCTAGACAATTCGTCTTTTCGGCTTCCAAATTCAACATTTTTGTTGAAAATATGTCTTTTTTTGTAGAACCTGAATCTTCTTGGTGGAAAAGTCATCTTTTTGATTGAAAATTTTACTATTTGATTAAAAATTCATCTTTTTTAAGTTAAAAATTAAATTTTTCATCTGAAAATTCCACTATTCCATTTTCGGTTTGCAATTTATTCTTTATAAGTTTTTTGGTTGAGAATTGAAGTATTAGGTTGAAATTCATCTTTTTTGGTTAAATTTAACTCGTTGAAAATTCGTGTTTTGGTAGAAATTTCATCTTTAATGGTAGAAAAGTCATATTTCTTGGTTGAAAGTGAACTTTTTTTGTTGAAAATTCAACTATCTTACAAAAAAAAATTTTGTTGTCTTGAAAATGTAACCTTTTTTGGTTAATTTTTAATCCTTTTTGTTTGAATATTCGACCATTTGATTAAAAGTGCATTTTTGTGCTTTAAAATTTAACTATTTTAATAAAGTCATCTTTTTTTGGCCGAAAATTCAATTTTTTAGTTAAAAATTCGATTTTTTTGGATTTTGAATTCATCTCTAATCGTGAAAAAGTCATCTTTCTTGGTTGAAAATGAACTTTTTTGTTGAAAATTAAACTGTTCTAAAAAATTCGTCTTGTTAACTTGAAAATTTAATTATTTCTTTAAAATTTCAACTATTTGGTTAAAAATTCTTTTTCTTTTTTTTTGCTTGATAGTTAAACTATTTCGTTAATAATGTAACTGATTTCAAATTGAATTTCCTGTTGAAAATCCGTTTTTTTGGGTTAAAAGGTCATGTTTTTCTGTTAGAAAATCTTGTTTGGTTGAAAATTCAACTATTATCTTGAAAATGCAATATATTTCGACTTGAAATCTTATGAATTTAAAGTGTTTCCTGTTGATACAAATATCGGATTTACATTAATTTTATTCAAATTTATTTTTTTTTATCATGAAAAACTTGGGAAAGTCGTGGAGTTTTTTTTTGAAGACATGCTAGATACTATGCATTATTGTTCTTATGCGTTAGAGTCCCCCATAAATTGCTCTTATGGTATAATTAGGTATCACGTGACTGGAAAGGAGGTTTTGAGTAAGTGCATATCTCAAGATTATGATCTCATTGGTGTTACGCTTATCCGGGAGAGAATTTCGAGTAAATTGTCTAGACCTTGGAGCGAAACTCACGTCCGATATCGTGAACATGAACCTGGTCGATGAAACCTTGACCCTCGAAGCTACAAACAACAGGAACTATTTCGAGGAGACTTAAACAAGAAAAGCGACAAGATGAAATTTCACGATCAATATCTCGTGAATTAATAATTATTCCAGCTTTCATAGAAGTTCAACACGTCGTCGAGGACTAATTACTCTCTAAGTTTTTGAGCTCCTATTCCCTAGGGCGAATCCAGAAAAGTAATCTGGAGGGAGGGGCGTCGGAAAATTCTATACATATAGAGAGATATGACTAATTAAATTGACGAATTTCTTAACAATTTTATACTAGCAATCATGTTTAGCACGCTATGCGCGCTATGGGGACGGCGACTAACACTTTCGGCCGCCAGGGTCGCTACCGACCCTGGGGCCTTACATGGCGACATCGTCTGCTATTCGCATTGTATCAAATCATAATAACGCAGTGTTGTGGTGCTTTTTACAATAATAAAATATTTCATTTTCCTAAACTTTGTAATTTTACACAAATATTTTTTTTAAAGTGCAGCTCAGTCACACATGTTCTCGACATAATCACCTAACCTGAAAATAGTCCGTTATCAATAACAGTTTTTTGTGGACAGTGTCTATGGTTACGGAATTTTCCGTAATGTTAGCCCTGAATGACCTGGACAAGGGGGTACAGTTACGGAAAATTCCGTAACATTAGCCAGTGTGGTAGTCATTCTCTATGGTTCGGATTTTTCCGTATTGTTAGCCCTGAACGAGCTGGAAAAGGTGTTAAAGTTACGGAAACTTCCGTAACCATAGACAGTGCGTTTTTCTTAACGAAAACTCAATCATTAACTGAAACTATCAACTAAAACATTTTTTCTCACATTTCTTACAAAAGGCAATAATGTAAGCTCCAAAACAAAAAGTGTAATCAAATCGGTTTAACCTTACCTTTCTACAAGCTCAGCCTTCCTTCCACCCAAAGGGGCTCCTCTCTTACGCAACTCCTCCTTCAACTGGGCA
>JAUELO010000023.1:4557283-4568746 GCA_032357855.1 Amphibolips quercusostensackenii
TATAAGGGCTTCTGCCCGGGGCTACGAAACGTTGAAAAGGGGAAATAAGTTCATTTTCTCACAAAAAGGAGAAACATATAGGAAAAACTGAATATTTATTTTTAAATTCGGAAAAGAAGAAACAATTTTGTGACAAGATATTGTATAGTTTTTTAATAATGGTAACGATTTGTAATGCTTAAAAAATTAAACAATTTATTTTTTTGATTTGGGCATACTTTATGTTCTTGAAGTTCTGAATGTTTGAGAAAACGAAATTTTTTATTACTAAATGCTTTGTGAGCTAGAAACAGTTCTAAAAATTATGGTTCATTATAGTGAAATTGAATAAACAATTTTTATATGCTTTAAGACGTTCTCATAAAAAAGACTATTTTCTCTTTCAAAAATTGCTACAATAATAATTAAATAGCGATACTAAGAAGTATAATTCAATTTATGAAAACTCACGATGAGACATTTTTAAACATCAGGTGGTCTCCAAATTTTCGGAAATTAATGAAAAATCTCTAAATATGAATATCTCAACACAGTGAAAGTTATGAAAGAGAAAACATTCGAAATAAAATATTCAAAAAATCATAAAACTATCAATCTATAAAAATCTCAAATAATAAAACTGCTGAACAATTTTCAATGTTAGCAAATTCGACAATTCACGAATAATGAAATTCCCGACAGTTTATAATATTACCTGTTTTAAAAATACGCGAATAATAAAATTCTCGCGACGACTGAAAAATAGAGAAAAATAAAATTTCACACACTCTTAAATTCCCAAATTGAAAAATTTCCGATTGATAAAATTCACGAATAATCAAATTTCCGAATTATTTAATTTCCGAATAATGAAATTCCCGCATAATAAAATTTCCGCCAGAAAACTACCGAACTAGAAAATTCCCGACTTATGAAATTTACCAATTTAAATCATCAGATTTTTTTGAAATAAATATTACTTATTTATTAAAAATAAAACAATCCAATATTTGTATTAAGGTAATTATTTGAAATGTTTAAAGTTCCTAAAATTTGTGTTCAATTTTAAAATTAAAATAATTAAAAGAAAATTTTATGCAGAAATATATATTTTTGAATTGTTATTATTTTTTTGCCGAAAATTTTATTATTCGGTAATACTAGTAACTTTTCAAAAATTTCATCATTCAGGAATTTTATTATTCGGGAATTTTATAATTCGGAAATTTTATTAGTCGAAAATTTACCAATTCAGCAATATTGTATTGTTCGGAAATTTTATTATTTGAAAATTTAATTATTCGGAAATTTTATTATTTGGAAATACCATTGTTCGGGAATGTTACTAATCGGGAATTCTCTAATTCAAGAATTTCACAATGTCGGAAATTTTAATTTTCGTGATTTTTTAGTCGTCCCAAATTTTTGACAGAAAATTGACGGATGATAAATTACCTGATACTGCAAAATTTCCAAAACTAGAGAATTATCGAATTGAAAAACTTGTAAAAAATCCTTTTTAGTAAATTATATTCATTCCTTAGAAATACAGTAATGATATATTTTGAACAAAAAACATTTTTTGTGATGTTGAATGTAGTTTTCAAAAAATAACTGTTTGAATTTTTGTTATTCTAAAGCAATAATTTTTAATTTTCAAATTTAAATAATAATTTGAAAATATAATTATGATGAAACATATAATTGTTATAAAAAATAATATAGATAAATAATATTAATGAAAAAAAACATTTTTTTTAATGCTTAAGCTCGGCAGTTTTCTAGTTTTCTACTTATTTATTAAAAATAAAAAAATAAAATATTTTTATTTAAAAAATTATTTTGAATCTTTAAAGTTCTTAAAATTTTTGTTTAAATTCAAACTAAAAATAATTGGAAGAAAGTTTTATGCAGAAATATATATTTTTTTCATTTTTTTATTAGTTTAAATTGGAAAAATAATTTTAAAAATTTTAAACATTAAAATAATTCTTTAAATAAAAATAATTGATTATTGTATTTTTAATAAATTAATAATATTCATAAAAAAATTAGATGTTTTAATTTGGGAATTTTCCAGTTTGGATATTTTATAATCTGGCAATTTTTTGTCGGGGATTTAATTTTCTGGAATTTTCAAATTCGGTAATATTATGACTGTCGGGAATTTGATTATTCGGGAATTTTTCAATTCGTCAATATGATTAACTGTTCGGAAATTTTATTATTCGATACTTTTATTATTTAGAAATGTTATAATTCAGAAATTTTGTTATTCGAACATTTTTCTTTTCGGGAAATGTATATTATTCGAAAATTTCATTATTCGGGAATTTTATTAATCGTCGAATTATAAATTATCCAATACTGCAAATTTTCAAAACTAGAAAATCTTCCCATTCAAACAATTTAAAAAATTACTTTTTAGTAAATTATATTCATTTATTAAAAATACAATAATGAAATATTTTGATCAAAAAACTTTTTTTTGGGATGTCGAATGTATTTTTCAAAAATTATTGCTTGAATTTTTGTTATTCCATAGCAATAATTTAAAATTTCTAAATTTAAACAATAATTTTTAAAAATTTATTATATAATAAAAAATGTGTTTTTAAAAATATATCTAATTATTGTATTTTTGATGAATAAATAATATTGATAAAAACTATTTTTTTTAATGCTTACGCTCGATAATATTTATGTTTCGGGAATGTGAGAAAGTCGAATATTTTATATTACAGAAATTTTCTGTCGCGAACTTTTCTATTCGAAAATTTAATAATTTGGTAACATTATAAAAAGTTGGAAATTTTCCAAATTGTTCAAATCCGTGAAAATCCCTTAAAATATTTTTGCTCACGCGTTTTACCTAAATTTAAATTATATAGATTATAATAGGTTATTATATGTATATAATATATACATATAACTTATAAAAAATAATTAAAAAAATAAATAATATAACTTATAAAAAATGTATTTTAACACTGATTTTTATAACTGACTTTCTTCTTACTATTACTCCTTACAAATTTTTGAAAAATAGTTGAATTTTTCATAATTGACGGCTTATTTATTGGGGGGAAAACATTCTCTACAACTCTACAGTCTGCAATTTTAACAGTAAATTTTTTTATAGCTAAAATCGTTAAAAGAATTATCTTCTTTTTTTTCTTCTTATTTTTTTAAAGAAATAATTATATTTGAAAATCATTCACTTATTAAAAAAACTAAAAGCAGAAAAGTTGTTGATAATTTTTTCGCCGAAAAAATAAGCTATGATTTATTAAAATGTAATTATTCTTTAAACATTGGTAATAAGAGACAGTAAGAAAACATTCAATTACAAAAACTATACAAATATATATATTTATACAAATATTTTTTTTTCTTTATCAAACTGATTTTGGACACGACAACTACTTTAGAATTATTTTACCTTTATAATAATTTTTCAAATTCAATTTTTAATTATTTGGAAATGGACGAAAAACACTTTTTTGAAGCTAGTCATATGCACACATATAGGAAAAATTTAACCTGAAATTTCTTCAGCTAGAGCCAAAGAAACATGCTATTTGCTTTTTCAAAAAAAAAAAAAAAAAAATGTTTCGTGATTTAGGAATTTCAGGTTTTTTGGCGGATTTTCGGAACGTTTCAAACAGCATGACATTTTTTTCATAAAGTCAATATAATAAAATGTTTTTTGAATCAAGCTGAAGAAATTTCACATTAGACATATTCAACTTCTTCCAAAACGGGTGCACTCAACAAAAAAAAATGTTTTCGCACTTTTCAAAACTATTCTGAATTAGGTACATTTTTTTGTCGAATTGCTAATATTTTATTACTTACTATAATTTTCAAGCCAATAAGAAATTTTTTTTTTGATTTTCCAAAATTTTAATTTTCAAACCAAGAAAGAAAACGGAAGATATAAGCCGATTTCAAGTTTTTTAAACACTTTTTTCGAATGCAAACCCACAATTTTTTCCTGTCAGTTCAAACGTTTCGAAAAATTGTAAAATCGTCACTGCGGCCTATCAAAGAAACTTTATATTTGGCACTTAATTTGGTACGTAACTTAAGGAAATTCTAATTTCAATGAAATTTTAATATTAAAAAACCTTGACTTAATTTTTTTGTAATGTATAAAACTTTATCTCTTGAATAATAAAATATTTTGTAGACAATTAGAAATTCTTAGTTTAAAAACTTTCGAGCTTCTGTGCTTCAAGAATTAAGCGATGCAAAACTTTAGCGTCTTTAGCTATGATGAAACTTCGTTTGGGTATAATTCAAAGCTTTCAAGTTTCGACTCTCGGAAACTAGAGAAAGTTTAACTTTTTGTCCCTTAAACTTTCTTGGTGGAAATGGATTTTCAAAATAAAATTAAATCAAGTACAACAGTTTAAAAATCGTATTTTTTGTAAACATTTTATAAATAAACATTGTAATTGCTACCTGAATTTGTTTTGTAACTTTCTGTAATTAAAAAAAAGAACATGGGATAAAATCTTCTAGATGCCAAAATGTTTGCTATTATTGGGAAACTTTGATAAATTTCTACATCTTACACATTTTTACAAACAATTAAAATTTTCACATAACTGTAATTTTGTTGTTGTGAAAATAAATTTCTACTTTGAAAAATATCGTAAGCTTTATTCTCAGAAAAAGGTTAAATTTATGCCTTACGCCTACCAACTTCTTCTCGGACTGATTTTAATTCTGACCAGGTTTCTCATTTAAGTTAGCAATATATTTCTAGGGATGTCATTTTGTTTTTTCATAATTTAAAAAGATTTGTGTGGAATCAGAATTGATTTTCTAAGAATTTTAAGAATTTCAAACAGATGAATTATTTTTCTGGAATTTGAACAATTATTGATGGATAAAAAAAGAATTAGAGGTATTTTAAAGGATTTCAAAGGATATCAAGAGTTTACGAAGAATAACTCGGATAGTTCATAAAAAGATTTTAAGGATTCTTCTAGCGTGGATTTCTATAAATTATGAAAGTACTCTCATATCAAGGAATTTAACAGTTACAAAAAATATGAATCTGTATCACAAAATATGAATAAATCACAAAAAATAGATAAAAAATTAATTTTATTAATATCCTTTCTATCCTAAAATATGTTCTGATAAAACCATGTAGCACCTTTTGTTCTAAATTGTTTAAGTATCATTTCAAACTAAAGTACAATTTATCTGCATATTTAAAATTAAATTAATTAGAAAATGAATCTAATTTCTAAATTTCCTTCCTAAAATTTATGAAGTATCAGGAAGTTGTTCTCATTTACATTGAGTACAAAGCTCATTTAAAGAGTTCCTGAATGTCGTCAAGCGATTTCCGTTTATGTGGTTAGAATGACAACACTTGCCTTTTTGCCTTTACAGGAATTAGACACATTAATACGAACTATTTTTCTCTTAAAACAAATGTCAGTCTTATGAAAAAGATTTACTATCTAAAAAAATTTAACAATAAACAAATTCTATTTCCTCGCCTCCACCTTCAACCAAAATCCTCCTTCCGGCAGCAAAAGAAAACTATCTTTTTTCAGCTTTAGCGGTCTACGAGTTTTAGAGCAAGGTTTAAAATTACATCTTGCCAGTAGATTGAATAACATAACTTTGATTTCCAAAATCGCAAATCTATACCCAAGACAAATCCTTGGTCCCATACCAAATGGAATATAAATTCCGGAATTCATATTAACTTTGTTATCGCCTAGAAATCTCTCAGGATCGAATTCTTCTGGGTTTTTGTAATACTTAGGATCCCGATGTAGAGCAAAAAGGGGAAACCAAATCGACATTCCAGGTTCGATACACAAAGGATTTTTTCCTGGTAAAACTGGTGGGAGTTCAAATTTACCTCTGCAAACTCTGTCAAGAAAACCACCTGGCGGATAAAGTCTCAAACCTTCGTTAATTACAGCTTCTAGGTATAGCATTTTATTAATTTCGTTGTATGATGGATCTCCATTACAATCCTCTAAAACAACGTCTATGTCCTCTTGAAGCCTTTTTTGGAAATCTTGGTTGGTAGTTATTTCATGAAGAATAAAACACAATGCTGTGGAAACGGTGTCCATTCCTCCAAAAAAGAAACTAAAAGCACTCGCTGTGATTTCTTCATCACTCATTTGTCGACCGTTCTTGTCCTTAGCTTCAATCATCATTTGCAAAAAATCTTGACGAATTATTCCTTTTTCTTTTCTCTCTTTTATGTTTGAACGTGTCACATCCTTAAAAAAGCGATTTACACTATCACTGAAAATAGTCACACCAAAAAGATGAGATATAAACTTAAAATTCCTGATGAGAAGAAATTTGACGCTCAAGATACCTTCAAAATCTGACGCTTTTCTACCAACGACATAGAATTTATTTTCCGGATCATTCATTGAGTCAATGTTAATTCCGAAAGCACAACTTGCTATGGTATCAGCACTAAGTCTTGTAAAAACATCTTTAAGGTTTATAATATCACTTTTCTCCTTTGACCTTTCGAGTAATGTGTCGGTGAAATTGACTGTAGATTCCATTATCAGCTTGAACATTGTTTTCATCTTGCTGGAAGTAAACATGGGACTAAGAATGTTCCTCATTTCTCTCCAATTGTTACCTTTTAATGAGAAGAGAAATTTTCCAAAAAGTGGATCATTTTTTTCGTTTGTAAATCCCTGATGATCGGAAAATAAGTCAATATTTTTGATTGCGATAGATTTGATGATCTCTGGATCACGAATTACGATAACCGGTGTCCCAAATTCATACATTCCAAAGTATTTAGCTTCATAATGATCGTTGTACAATTTTTGAATAAGTTCGAAAATGTTTATTTTTCGAAGCACACAGGGAGTCATGCTTCCGAATATAGGTTTTGGTGGATCGTAAGGAATATTAAGACGATCAAAAATATTCTTTTTCTTGTAAAAATAGTAGGCTAATCCACTGGCTATAATTGTGAGAAAAATGGTTAATATGTCCATTTTTAATTGTCACTTTGAACACTATTAAAAAACGAATGTAAATTTTTGGTTGGAAATTTGCGCCTGAACTGCGAAATACTCGTTTCAAGAACTGGCAACATACTGATCTTAAGAATACATAGAAAATGTGGATGTGGTATACATGAGAAAGTTGCTCTGTCAGGATCAACTTTTCCCACCACTCCAAATTCTTCGTCATGGTCAGTATTGCGATTTTTTCTTCGCAATCAGTCTCAGAAAAAACTTTATGCTTTATTTGTCTATTCAATAATCCTTGATCAACACTTATAAAGGAAATTGGTTTCTTTATCTTGAAACAGTTTTTGTTTGATTTTGCCCTGACTTTAGTTTAAGTGACATATTCCACGTTTCGACTCATGGTAAAATAAAACTCATTCTTCAAAAATCATTTATTCTCATTTTCCTGTAAAAATTGTTTAATGTTTATTTTTGAAAACAATATCCTGTTTGGAAATTGATGAAAAATTTCAATTTTTACTTTAATAGAATTTAAAAGTACGAATCTTGTTTGATCAATACTTATTATATTTGAGAATAGGTGAAGGTTATTTATTTATTAAATAAAAAATTATTAAGGTATAACCTACTTTTATTAAAGTGATTAAAATTTATAAATGTTAAGAGCCTTAGTAATAATAAAATACAGCTACTAAATTTAAATAATTACAACTTTTTCGTTATATTCTGTTACCTAAAAATTTTAAAACCTTATATCCAAAAGACACAGCAAATCAAATCCTAAAGAAAGTTTGACTGAAATCGATTATGAGACAAATGTATTCCTAAGTACCAACTTTTCTTAACATTTTTTACGAGTCCAATCTAAAGCAAAAATACTATAAGTTTTGTTCTGATACAAAAAATTAATTAAGAAAAAAACAAAACAATTTTCAACAAAATAGTTGAATTTTCAAAACGAAAAATTAATTTTTAACAAATTAGAGTTGAATACAACTACAAAAGAGAAACTTTTATTAAAATAGTTAAGCCCTCAACAAAAGCAGATTAATTTTTAACTAAAAATTGCATTTTTGATCAAAAGAGTGACATTTCTACCAAAAGAAGAATTTTCAAACATCTCTTAAACTAAAACAAATTGTTTTCCAAATTTTAAAAAATATTTTAAACAAAAAAATACATAAAAATCTCTCCGTTTTTATTAGGCATTTTCAAAAATATTTTACATTTTTTGAAACTTTTTTTAGATATTAGTTTTTCAAAATAAAAAATCATTAAACATTTTTTTTTATTCTCTTAAAAACTTTTAAAATTCTTCAGAAACTATATTCCTACCTTTTTCTCTCAAAGCTTCAATAATCTACATTTCGGTTTACATTTTTGAAATCTTTTCAAGTTTTACATTATTTTTTTATCTTTTTAAAACTTCTAAATATTTCTCAGACTTACTTAAATTTTTTCTAAAATTTTATAATCTTTGAAAATTGAAAAACTGCACTGGAAATTTTTTTACAATCTTCACTAAAATTTTAGTTAATCATTTGAAATGTTTCAAAATCTTTTTCTATTTTCTCTTAAATCTCATTTTTCAAAATAGAAAATTATTTGAAATTTTTCTAGTACACTCAAGACATTTTTTTATTTTTTGCAAAATTTAAAAAAATCTACATTTCGTTTGAAATTTTTAAATATCTTTTCAAGATTAAAATTATTTTCGAATCTTTTCAAAACTTTTAATACTTCTAAATATTTTTTTAAATAATTCAGTTTTCCACAAAATGTTAAAATCCTCTTTTGTAGTTGTATTCAACTGTAATTTGTTTAAAAATTCATTTTTTTAATTGAAAATTTAACTATTTTGTTAAAATTTCTTTTCTTTTGTTGAGAATTAATTTTTTTAACTAAAAATGTATTTATTTAATTTCTGGTAAAAAATTCATATTTTTTAGTTAAATATTCAAGTACCTGGTTAAAAATTTATGTATTTTGTTGTCAATTTATATTTTTTTGTAGAAAATATGGAACTTTTCTCTTGAGAATTCATTTTTTTGTTGCAAATTCATCATTTTAGTTGAAAATTCATCTGTTTGGTCTAAAATGTAACTGTTTTGCTAAAAATTTATATTTTTTCAAGAAAATTAATCTTCTGGGTTGAAAAATCAACTTTTTAGTCTAGGATTCAACTCTTTGGTTAAATGTTGATCTCTTTTTTGAAAATAATTTTTTTTTTGAAGATTCATCACTTTAGTTAAAAATTCATCTCTTTGGTTTAAAATGTAAATATTTTGCTAAAAATTTATATTTTTTTAAGAAAATTGATCTTCTGGGTAAAAGAATTCACTTTTTGGTCGAGAATTTAACTCTTTGGTTAAATGTTGATCTCTTTTTTTGAAAATAAATGATTTTTTTGCAGATTCATCACTTTAGTTAAAAATTAATCTCTTTGGTTTATAATGTAACTGTTTTGCTAAAAATTTATATTTTTTCGATAAAAATTAATCTTCTGGATTAAAAAATCAGCTTTTTGGTCGAGAATTCCACTCTTTGGCTAAACGTTAATCTCTTTTTTTCAAATAAATTTTTTTTTGCAGATTCATCACTTTAGTTAAAAACTCATCTCTTTGGCTTGAAATGTAACTATTTTGATAAAAATTTATATTTTTCATAAGAAAATTATTCTTTTGTGTTAAAAAATCAACTTCTTGGTCGAGAATTCAACACTTTGGTCAAATGTTGATCTCTTTTCTTGAAAATAAATTTTTTTTTTGCAGATTCATCATTCTAGTTAAAAATTTATCTCATTGGTCTAAAATGTAACTATTTTGCTAAAAATTCTTTTTTTTTGGGATAAGAATGAACTATTTTCACTAAAAATGTTTAAAATAAATTTTGTTTTTTTCGAAAAATGTAGCAATTTCATTTTTGGTTAAAAAATTGTTCTTTATAAGTTGAAAATTTAACTAGTTGGTGGAAAATTGATGTATTTTGTTGAAAATTTGTCTATTTGGGTAGAAAATTGTCGTTTCTTTATTGTTGAAGATTAGTTTTTCAACTGGTTATTAAACTACTACACTTTTCGTTGTAAATTTATCTTTTTTTAGTTGAAAATTCATATTAGTGTCTATTCCAAGGAAAATTTACATTTAATATAATCCATATAGGAAATTTGAAGACTTTTTAAAATGTCTGTTTTATTTCAGGAAAATACATTTTAAAAAAGTGATTGTTCAAAATATGATTCTCTTTCATTTTTATTTATTATTTGTCTATAATAAAAAAGGCAAAGCAAAGTTTAACATTTCGAAATTTATTTCTGTTAATATTAATTAACTATTACCTCACTTTAATTAAGAATTGGACAAAAAATTGAAAAGCTTTGAAAAATCCGCGACTTTCCATCTCCATTCTAAGAAAACATATCTAAAAACAATAATAAATTGTTTAAAAAATTTATGTAAACATCTAATTAGCAACATAAAGTAGTATCCTATGTATTAAAAATTATTTGCAGTTTCAAAAAACCCCGAAAAAATTATAATTAGCGCCAAAAACTCGCAAAACCCATTTTTTCACTTATAGGGGTTTTTGGGAGCCTATAAAACAGACTTACACATACATGGATAATATGTAAAAAGTAGTATTTTATTCGTATTCTATGACTAATTGTGAAAGGAATGTTAAGTCTGAACCCGATTTACCTAATATTGACGAATCTGAATAAAGTTTACAGAAGCGTCTTTTTTTATGTGAAATACGTGTTAAACTTCACTGGGCTTGCGCCACCTTTGAATATTTTTTCCGAAATAAAAAAAAAATTGATCTATTTTTTTGTGGATTCGGAAAAACTTCCGGGTAATATATATGAAAATTGGAAAAAAATTTTCAATGCATTTTTAAACCACCAATGTATTACGTTATATATGGACGTTCACCTAGCAGATACCATGGAATAGCATATACATATATGAATCGCTCTCAGAGGAAAGGTAATTTCGAGTTACCTCAAATACCTCTCTACTTAAGTACGCTCTCGTTTACAGCGCATTCCGTGCAAGAAACGCGTAACCCAAATATTTGCGAAGACGGCCTGAATTCACTTTAACTAATCGTCAGGAGCTTGAGGGCCCATCCGAAGCTTCTGATGCATTCTGGGTTGGTTTATGGGGAAATTTTGAGAGGCAAAGAACGGGATGGTTTAGTAAGGGTAACGTCATTAAACCACAACGCGCGGGTAATAACGGAGAGCAGTGGCGTAGCCACGTATCGCATGCATCAATGTCACGCAAATTGCTTTGCCCATCTACATTGTAGTCATTCACTCGCCCTCTCTTTACTTCCTCTTTCCCCAATCTTCTCTGATATATGCCCTGTTGCCTAACCATTCCTCAATCCCTACATTTAACAAACAAATCGATTAACACCAGAAACTCGGTTCAGGAATCCTCGGTTCAGTGATTCCTAGAACTGATGGCCTACGCAGTTTCTCAGCTCG
>JAUELO010000023.1:4618020-4652645 GCA_032357855.1 Amphibolips quercusostensackenii
TATATAAATTATGGTCATAATTACATTAATAGTTTTCCTTAATTATCAATAATATTTATTCGCAGCTATTCTGAAAAATGTATCATTTCAATAAATGTATAATTATTATTACAATTCATAATGTGCATTGGTATTGAAACAGACGTATTTTTATTGTCTTGTTTTTATAAATTAAAAAAGTGCGCGTCTAATAATAAAATAAAAACTAAACGCTCTGGCAAAAACTAATTTATAACAGATTTGTGGATTTTTTTTGGTAAACAACTATTGTCTATTTATTTTTTTCGTACCTTGTGTATTTTTTCCGAAAATTGTAATCCTTTTTAATGTTATTTTTTACGATTAAAATAAAAACTACGCTTTCTCTTAGAAAATAATTTGAAAAAATTTGTAGATCTTTTTTTGGTGAACAATTTTTGTCTATTAATTTTTTTTGTATCTTTTGTCGTTTTCCCAAACATTGTAACGTTTCCTTAATTTTATTTTTTACGATTAAAACAAAAACTATGCGTTCTGTCAAAAAATAATTAGAAGAAAAATTTGTCTGTCTTATATTCGTAAACAAATTTCGTCTATTCTTTTCTTTTAATCTTGTTTTGTTTACCCAAAAATTTAAATTTGTAAGAAGGTTTTTTACGATTAAAACGAAAATTACGCGTCCTATCAAAAAATGATTGCAAATAAATTTGTAGATATTTTTTGGACAAACAACTTTTGTCAGTTTATTTTCTTCTTATTTTGTAACATTCTTCAAAAAATTTAATGTTATGTATTTTCAATGTTAGTTTTTACAATAATAACAAAAACTACGCGTCCTATCAAAAAATAATCAAAACAACAGATTTGCAGACCTTTCCTGGATAGGCATTTTTTTGTGTCTGGCGTAGTTTTGCGAAAAATGAAATCAAAAGTTTTTTCACAAATATTGTTCATCTTCTTAATATAGACAGTTTTCCTTCTCATCTTTTTTTTAATATGTCGTATAGTTTTCGTGGAAAATGGAATTTTTTATTTTTTGAAAATAATTTTTGATGTATAAAACCAGAACCACTGGTCTAAAATGGCTGGTTGATAAATTTGCTATTTTTTACGACCTTAAAATATGTGCCAATGCTTAATCCAATCTGATCAGTATTTCGAAAGTTATCATGCCTACAGATAAGCAGACAAACATACAGACACCTTCGTAAATATCGTTTTTTCTGACTAAGATGGTCTCAAAACGTGAATATTTTATAAAAACAGACAACGTCAAATTTTTCATAAAACTGATACCTTCTCATTACGATGAGAATGTAAAAAATGCATTAGAAATTGGTAAACGAACACGAGTCATTTTAATCAAGAGAGGTTTCAGCACACTTCAAGTAGAAAAAGCAAAGCTTGTGTCAGCCCTTTACATTGAAGAGACGACAGAGGCTAGAGGGTTATCATTTCAAGTGTTTTTTCTTCATTTAAATCCTCTTTTTTTACATTTTCGTGTATATAGTCTTCAGTTAGAATTATAGCATTTTTTAAATAAAATAAAATAAAGGAAAATAAAAATTTTAAGCTAAACAGCGCACGATAAGAAAAAAAGTCAAGAAAAGAAAAACGTTGATTTTTGAATGACCTGCAAGATTATCATAACAAATTGTTAAGTATTATTAGAGTTAACAGTTTCAAGAAGTCAACTTGACAAAAAAGTTTAGTAACTGTTACAAAAAATATCTTTAAATTCAATAAATTAATAAAAATCCTGTAAACTCTGCAGAAGATTCGGTAATCTTTACAGAAAAAACTATGCTGTCCCTATTTTAACTAAAAATCCTGCAAGTTTAGCAAAAACTTTTCCTGCATTTATGCAAGAGGCAAAAAAAAAATTAACAAAACAACATTACAAATAAAAAAATAAAATTTTTGGACAAACCACACAAGCTACGAAAAAAATATATAGACAAAAGTTGTTCACCCTAAAAAAGAGCTGCATGCTTTTTAGCAATCATTTTTTTAATGACGCGCAGTTTTTGTTTCAATCGCAAAAAATGACATAAAAATTAACAAATTAAATTTTTTTCGAAAAAGAAACAAGTTACAATAAATAGTCTTATAAGAAAAAATTGTTTTTAAATAAGATCTAAAAGTTGTCTTCTAACCTATTTTTCTCACAAGACACATGATGAAAATGTGTTCGTCAGAGCCGAAAGAGTTTTAACAAAAGAGAATTCACAATCACTAAATTTCAGTTGTTGATGTTTTGACCTTTGAATTTGAAGGTCCTATGCAAAAATGTGGAGGATGTGTAATGACCGAGCGCGTAGCGGGCAAATTTTTTTTCTTTTTTTTCATATTCATTTCTACAGGTTTTCTTTTATAAACCTTACACCTTGAGTTACGATCGAAGCTCATGAAGTAATTTCAAATGGATGGAATGAAATAAAATAGAACACGGCTTTTCTCCAGAGTCCCTCGATTAAAGAGAATTTGTACCATCGATAAATCGAGATATATCGCTCGTGCCTCGGGCATCGATGAATCTTAAAATTTATGTCGTCGCATGCCTTTCGTCTCGAGAGCAAATGAGATAAAGTTTTACCTGTCTTCTATCTTTCAGATCGAGAAAAAATTAAAAATTTCAAAAAAATTTTATGTTTTTAAGCCGAGCGAGCTGAAGTTCCACTGGATTTTATTCTCAATTATTGAAAAACAATTTTTTATGACTAATTTCTCAGGATATGCTTGACATTGTAAATTCAGAGCTGTAAAAATACATTTTTGCAATTTGGAAAGAAGATATTCAGAATTTTTTTTCAATTGAAAAAAACAGATGCCAGGTTAAAGTTACCGATTAGAAGTACAAGGTTCAATGACTCACATTTATTTTTTTTATCAAGAATACTTACCTGCAACAGAAATAAAAAGGGGGTACATTAATTATTAGGACTTCATGTCAGTATAATTAGATAATTATTTTCATTTTTTTACGTTTATCCTTAAAAAATGATATTTATGAAAACAAAGTTTTTTTCTGCAATTTTTGAAATTACTACTACTGACAAAATTATTTAGGATTGATTAAGTTTATCGGTTCAAAGTAAGATATTTGAACAGATTTGAATGAATTTCAGGGGATTTCCAAGATTTTTAAATATGTTAAAGAATTTTTAAGAAATTTTACGGAATCTTATCAAGTTTTCGAGGATTTCGTTAATTTTATAGAATTTTTAAGGCTCTCAATAAAATATTTTAATCGATTTTACAGAATCTAAAAGGATTTTATAGAACTTTAAATATTTCAAGGGATTTCGAGGAACATCATCAAATTTTATATAATTTCACGTGATTTCAAGGGATTTTATGGTACTTTATTGAAATTTATTAGAATTTATCTTAAAAAATGAAGGGATTTTAAAAAATTTGAAAGATTTTAGGATATTAAAAAAAATTCAGAAAATTTCAACACACCTCAAGATATTTCAAAACATTTTTAAGATTTTAGGAAACTTAAACGATTCCAAGGAATTTTCAAGAGTTCGGAATTTTTTTTAGAGATTGTAAAATATTTTAAATAATTAAGGATACTTTAAAAAATTTCAAGTTATTTTCAAGAGATTGAAAAAATTTCAAGAAATTTGTAAGAATTTCATTGATTTTAAAGGATTTAAAAATAACATGTGGTTTTAAAGAATTTTCTATAAGACCTATAGAGAGATTTTTCATTTTTGAAAGTATTTCCAAAGTTAAAAAAAAATGTGACACATTTTACTTTTTCAAAGATTTTAGGATGTTTTTTAACATTACAAGGAATGTTTAAATGCTTTTAAAATTCAAAGAAATTTCCGAAGATTTTAAACTATTGGAAATATTTTAGGTTATTGCAAAGGACTCTAAGGAATTTTCAACATCTTGAAAAAATTTCTAGAAATCTCAAGGAATATATGTTTCCTAGGCATTTTCAAAAACTTGAAAAGATTTTTAAAGATTTCAAAATATTTTAAATGATTTAAAGCATTTTGACGAATTTTAAGAAATTTCCAGCGGATTTCAAGATCTCTCACAAGATTTCGGATGATTTAAGTAATTTTGAGAAATTTTTAAGGCTTTCAGTTATATTAATATATTTCCCAGGTTTAAAAAAAATATGTATAAAAATAAATTTTTTTCGTAATTTTCAAAATTATAACTATCCGCAAAATCATTTCACTTTTTTGAAGCTTATCGGGTTAAGATGAGGTGTTTGAAAAGATTTCATAGGATTTTAGAGGATTTCAAGGATTTGAAAATATTTTAAAGAATTTTGAAAGAATTTCAACGCATTTCACTGTATTTTATAAGATTTCCGATGATTTTAGCAATTTTAAAGGATGTTAATGGCTCTCAATAAGATATTTTAATAATAAATAAAACAAACAATATAACGCAATAATAATAAAATTTATTAAGAAGTTCCAAAAAATTTCATCAGATTTTATGTAATTTTACGAAACTTCAACAGATTTTAAGCAATCTTCAAAGAATTCATTCACAAGAATTGAGGTATTTCAAAGAATTTTAAAGATTTTGAATATTTTCAAAGATCAGAAAATTTTAATAGATTTCAAGAACTTGAAGAGATTTCGAAAAATTTAAAAGATTCTAGAGTATTTAAAAAGATTCCAAAGAATTTTAAAAAGCCTAATTTTTTAAAAATATTTCAAAATATTTGTAATAATGCAGGATAATTTAAAGAATTTAAAGGAATTTCACAGCGATTAAAAAATTTTCAAAGATTTTTCAAGGATTTCAATTGTTTTAATGTATTGGAAAAAATTCAATGCGGTTTTAAAGATTTTCCTAAAATTTCTGTTATTTTCAGCTTATTATAATAATAATTAAAACGAATCATTTACTTACAAGAATTAAAGGAACTTCAAAAGGTTTTGAAAATTTGAAAACATTTACAAATGTTTGAAGGTATGATATGAAAGGATTTTAAAGATTTTAAAGTATTTTGAAAGAATATCCTTAAAAAAACAATATTTTTTACAGTTTTTGAAATAACTAATACCCTCAAAATCATTTAAAAAAATTGTCTAGAAACTAGCACGAGTACGAGGTTGGGAAAAAACTTCGAAGTAAAAATACTGATTAATTTTTAACAAATTGCGAAAGTTTCAGATATCAAATTGAAGCTGAAACAATAATTTTAAAGATAGCAATACGAGTACCATCACGTGAATCATACTAGCCGTTTATCCTATATTTTATCCTTCTGTACTAAGTTGTTTTTTATTCAGATCGTACTGTTTTAGTACAAGGTGAATATTTTCGTTTTAAGACTCTTAAATCAATGATCGTAGGACATATTTGGATAAATCTTAATAGCCAAAAAATCACTGTGATACCTAAGCCTAACTTGTTAGCAATTTATTCACCTCATACCGAATGAAACTTCTCATAAATACACGTAAAATATATTTTTGATAAAAATTAAAAGACTTTATCATTAAACAGTTTTAAAGCTAAAAGTTGGACGAACTGAAGGAACCAGTGGAAGATTAGTGACAGAAATTTGATTCCTCAACAAAATATTATCTGTCAGCACTAAAAACATTTTTTAAGTTTTTAATTTAAAAATAGCAAGCAAGTAATAAAAATACTAATTAAAAAACTCCTTTTTATTATTGCTACTCATGTAAAATACTACAGAACTTTTACTTTAAAACCCAGTAACTTTCTCTATTATTCAGTTCATACTGGTATTCACCTCGTACTGGTTTCTCCTAAAGTCCTAATGCCAAATACATTTTCTAGTTTTTAACTCCAAAATAGCAAGTGTATGGTAAAAAAGTGATTACAGACATCGTTTTCAATATTGTTATTCATAAAAAAAATACTAGAGACTTTTTTCTTTAAGGCTCAGTTGCTTTTTCCATTATTCAGTTCATACTGGTGTGCACCTCGTACTAGGATTCTCTCAAGTTCTACTTATCCTTCATCCTTGAGATCACAATAAAAATAAAAATTTAAGGACATTTTTATGTTTTCAAATTCGAAGAGTAAAAGTTCTACTGGATTTTATTGTGAATTATAAAAAAATTATTTTTATGACTTCTTTGTGAGACTACTTTTCGAATTGTAAATTCAGAACTGTAAAAATAAATTGCTGTAATTTTAAAAGTCCCTTGATAGAGAAAATCAGGTTTGATCTTTTTCGGATTTTCTTATCGAACAGGGAGTAAAAGTTTATAGAGAAGAGGAGGTTTATACCGATCATTACAAATACGGTAGCGTATCTTTCCTGGAGACAAAAGGTATTGAAAACGTGTCGACGATAGTTTATAGCTTCGATATCTTCCTGGCCTCAATAGCGATAACCAAACAAGGCTAGAATTTATTGCTGTCCATCTCTAGAACGAACAATGATTGCCATGTGGTACAGTTCTGATCCTCCCATTTTGCCCTTTTCATCATTTTTTATTCCCAGAATGTCCACACGATGCGACTTCAGTGAGATGAAACATGGAGCTTTGCGATTTAAATTTTGTCGAAGGTTCACAATACCTCTGGAACAATAACCAACAATAAATCCGTGGATTCACTAGCATGAAAGTCAACCAAATTTTTTGGGCTTGACCAAATCAAAGGGTCACTTTATTTTTTAAATAACTCTAAGATCAGGAGTACAAAAAGAATTTTGGTTTCTAAATCATTGAATTTTCAAGATTTGAAAATTTTTCAAACATATCAGATATTTTAAAACTAAATGTTGAATTGCAAGCATCTAATTTAAAATAAAAGCTCTGCCTCTCTACCTTACATTCCTTCTTTGCCCTTTGCCCTCTCCTTATCATTTCCCTCATTTTTATTTCCAATTTTCCCTTTACCTTTTACCTTCCCTTTTCCTCTTTCCCCTTTTCCATCTCTTATTTACCCTTTCACTCTTCCCATTATCATTTCCCCTTTTCCCCTTTTCCTTTCCGATTTTCCCTTTACCACTTCTTCTTTTCCCTTCTCCACTTTTCCCCTTTCTCCCCTTTCCCTTTTTTCCTTGTCCCCTTTCCTTTTTTTTCTTTTTTTTTTCCCTTTTTCTCTGTTCCATTTCCTAAAAAATTAGTTGTTGACAACTGAAAAAACCTACATGGTAGCCGCTACAGTATAAGAACAAGATTTTCTTCTAAATTTTACATTGGCAAACAATAAATCAATGGATATTAGGGTGGTCCAAAAATTTATTTTTTCAAAATGCTATTTATATCGCCAGAAAATTTGTTAGGATTCACAAAAAAATTCTTTTTTCTTGTTCAAAAAAAAATTATATTTAGAGGTTGCGCAAGACCCATGAAGTTTAGCACCTATTTCCCATAAGAAAAGACGTTTTTATAAATTTTATTTAGAATACTCAATATCAGGTGAATCAAGTTAAAACTCAACATTTTTCTTCAAAATTAGCCACAGAATACGAATAAAATATTATTTTTCAAATATCACCTCAATAAGTCTGTTTTACAGGATCCTAAAGAACCCCATAAGTGAAAAAATGGGTTTTGCAAGCTTTTGGCGCTTATTATGATTTTTTTCGTTTTTCTTAACTCAAATTGTTTCTTATACGTAAAATACTACTTTATCCTAATAATTAGATGTTTGTGTAAATTTTTTAAACAATTTATTTTTATTTTTAGCAATTTTTTCTTAGTATAGAGTTAGGAAGTGGCGTTTTTTTTTAATTTTTCAGTTTCTGTCCAAATTTCAATTAGAGTGAGGTACCACTTAATAACTGTTAAACATAATTGCTTAAAGAGTTTATTATTATTGTTAATTATATTTTTGAAGAATAATACTACACAATTGCAGTTATTTTTAAAATGTTTTACTTTGTGTCCAAATTTTAATTATAGTGAGGTAAATAATTAATAGAAGTTAACAAAATTATTAAAAAAAAATTAATTATTATTTTAAATCATATTATCCTTGAATCACGCTAGAAAGTTGCGGTTTTGTTTAAAATATTCAACTTTTTGTCCACTCTTCACTTAGTGTTTGGTAATAGTTGTTGCAATTTGACAAACATAATTATCTAAACAAATTGTTATCGTTAAAAACTGTTTTCTCTTAAAGTAATGCTGCACAGTAGTGGTTTTTTTTAGTTTTCCACTTTTTGTCAATTTTTTATCAACTCCGGCGCTCCGGTGTTTTCCGAATTCCCTCTCAATACTGCTGCTCTGAAAATATAATTTTGCCTACAATTTTTTGATTAAATGTTTTCTTGATAGACAAAATTATATGACTATTTATTCATAAGAATTATACTTTCTGTAAAATTATACTTTTTATGGAAAATTATACGTACTAAAAAGTTGTATCTTTTCTTTTATTTTATTTGAACTTACCAATTTCTTCTGAAATTTATCGTATTAAAATTAAAATTAATATTTATTATCAATATTTTATCAAATAATTGATAAAAAGTTGCGGTTTTTTCTGAATTTCTAATTTTTTTGGCAACTTTTCACTTACTGAGTTATTATTAATGCAAGTTAGGAACAAATATTGTATAATAGTATTAATTTGAACAAAAAGGCTCTCAGTTACTACGTCGAGGAAAATTCTCATTAAACATAATCCACACAGAATATTTTGAAAACATTTTTAATATCTATTTCAATACAGAAAAATATACTTACAAAAAAGAAAGAGATTGTTTTAAATATAATTCTTTCCAATGTTCATTTATTATTTGTTCATAACTAAAAATGTAAATCAAAGCTAAGCAATTTAGAAAAAACGCAACTTTCTACTATTAAGCAAAGAGAATGTTTTTAATAATCATTATAAATTATTTAAATAATTATTTTTGTTAACTTAAATTAATTATCCCTTTACTCTAACTGGAAAATGACAAAAAGCTTAAAATTTCTGAAAAAACCCGCAACTATCTAGTAATAATATAAGAAGATATAACTATAAACAATAATAATTTGTTTAAACAATTATTTTTGCTGAGATAAATTAAATATTAACTTACTTCAAGTAAGAAGTGCACAAAAATTAAACAATTTCAGAAAAAAACGCAATTTTCTAGCATTTTTCTAAAAGAATATTAATAACAATAATAATAATTTATTTAAACAATTTTTTTATAAAAAATAATCAAACTCTACCTCACTTTAATTTAAAATTGGACGAAAAGTAGAACATTTGTAAAAAACCCGACTTTCTATCTGTATCCTAAAAGGAAATTACTAAAAACAATAACAAATTATTAACCAATTACAAATTGTTCAAAAAATGTACGTTAACATTTTATTATAAGAATGAAGTAGTATTTTATGTTCTGGATACAATTTGCGTTCAAATTTTTTTTTTTAAATTATAAAAACAAAACCCCTTTTTTCACTAATGGCTTTTTTTTGGGCCCGATAAAAGACAAACATATGGGGATGATATTTAAAAAGTAGCATTTTATTTGTATGCTATGAATAATTCTGAAGATAATATAAATTAAAAAAAAAATTCATTTATTTTTTTGTGGATTCCAACAAATTTCTGGGCAATGCAAGAATAATTTTACTCTGGAAATCTTTTGATTTTCAACATTTCAAAATTTTCTAACCATAGCAAATATTTTTAAATTAAATTTTGAGTTTCAACCTTCTAATTTAAAAAAAATGTGCAATTAGGTTTTACCAATTTTAAGCAACTACAGGGTGGCCGCGAAAGTAGTAGAAAAAAATTTTATTACAAATTTTACATAAAACAATCGGTGCATTTATTGTTGCAAGATATAAAATTTGGGGCAACTGAAAAATCACAAAAAATAAAATTCTTCGCACTCTAAAATTTCCGAATAATAAAATTTTCAAAATTATTAAATTACTGAAATATACAAATCCCTGATTGAAAAATTCCTGAAAATTAAAAATATTACCGAATTCGAAAAATCCCGAAAAATCAAATTGCCTAATAATAAAATTTCGGACAGAAAATTGACGAATTATAAAAAACCCGTACCAGGAAATCCCCAAATATAAACAATTAAAAAATTGTTTAGTAATACATATTATTGATTTATTTAAAATAAAATAACCAAATATTTTCATCAAAGATTTTAAAAATTTTTCAAAGTGTTTAAAAATTATTGTTTAAATTTAAAATAACGATAAATGAAAGAAATGTATTTCTGTATAAAAAATTTAAATCCTGCAAAGTTTGTTTAGAAAATGTTATCAGATTTGGATCAAATTTAGGGAAAATTTTTTTTTTTTGTTCGAAGCGCACGTATTTTTAAATTAATTTTTTTATACTATTTTTATACAGTAATTGTTATTTTAAATTTAAACAACATTTCAGAAACCCTTAAGCATTAAAAAAATTTTTTCAAATGAAAATATTTGATAACTGTATTTTTTGAAAATTAATAACATTTATTAAAAAATAATGTTTTTAATTGTGGATATTCGGGAATTTTCTAGTCCAGATGTTTTATAATACGGCAATTTTTTGTCAAGAATTTAATTATTCGTGAATTTTAGAATTCAGGAATTTTCTAAGCATCTAATTAAACAAAAATTTGCAATAAGATTTCGAAAATTAAAAACAACTATACGGTATTTGTAATCGTTTCAAACAAATAATTTTTTTTTGAAATATTAAAAATTGAAAAATGTAAAAAAAAAAAATTTTTAATTCTCGAAAAAGAAAGAATTCTATCTAGAAAATTGCTAAAATTAGAAAATTAACGAAAATATAAAATTCCCGATTTAGAAAATTCCTGAATAATGAAATTCATGATAGTTTATGATGTAAGCGAATTTGAAAATTCTCGATAGTAAAAAATCCCGAAATATAATTGCCGATATTATAAAATATCCGACATTGCAATATTTACGACACAGGGAAATTTAAAAAATCACGGAATTCTCGAATCGGAACCATTAAAAACGGTTAGATGATAAGATAAATAAAATAGTTTTTTTAATGTTTAAATTTACGAATTTAATAATTCGAAAATTTTCCAGGGTCGGTACTTCTATATAGTTGGATATTTTATAATTCCGACGATTTTCAGGGAATTCTCTGTTGCCGGGAATTTTCCGTTTCGGGAATTTCAAATATTGTTGTCAATTTTCTAATATCAGGAATTTGATGTTTCGAATATTTTCTTTTCCGAAAAATTTACGGTGTCGGAGAGTTTATTTTTCAGGATTTTTCAATTGCATCACTTTTACTGAAAAACGATTAATTTTTGAAGTAAACAGTCAAATATTGCTAAATATTAAAAATTTGTTCATTTTTGAAATTATTTATTTTTTAATTGGATGGATTGAAAATTGAGTTTTATAGACTAAAACAATATTCGAATATTATTTAATATTAAATCAAGGCACTCAATTATGAATGGAATTATTTGAATTTATTTTAAAATGGAAAACAATTTATTAAGTTCTAATCGGAAGTTTTTATATGTTAACCTACTATGACTTTCGAATTTAAAGAGTGCAATTTTTAATTGTAAAATTTATAAATTATTTAATTTTGAACAGATTCAGAACCAGCTTGTAAAATCTATTACTGTAAACTTAAAACTTTTTTTTATAACAAAACTCGAATTTCGAACATTTTCAACTTGTTGAAGTAGCTGTCGTGCCAAAAATCAGGTCTGTAGAGAAACAAAGTTTTCTATGATTTCAAGAATTAAAATTATATTATAAGTAATGTCTCATGAAAAAAAAAAAAATTTTCTACGAAAAAAGTTTACAACATACGAAAAATATGTATCTGAACAATAGTTTCCGTAATTGCTATTTTTTTACGGTGCCTTTTTACCCATTTATAAAAAAGGGTGGAATTATAATAAATAATAAATTTTGTCCTAAGAAATCATTGCCAACAAAATTTTTGTTTTCAATATTGAAAAGAATTGAATAATGTTCAAATATAGTTATTTGTTTAAAACATCTTTACTTGAAAAAAATTGTTTCAGCGGTTTTTTCCATAGAAGAATTTACTTTTAAAATTGAAAACAGCAGAGTTGTAGAAAATGTGTTCCCTGAAAAAATGAGCCATCAGTTTTTAAAATTTTATCATTAAAAAAATTATTAAGCGACAAAATTAAATTTGTTATATCACAATAACCACCTTAATTCTTCAAAACTGCATTATAAGAATCTTTAAATTGATAAAGAACGCTTAAAAATTAAGACCTAAATTGGAAAATTTTTAAAGTAGAAGATTTTATGATTACGCTTTGTAAACTAGATAATTTCATCATTTAAAAAGTTAACAATTGACAAATTGTTCTTAGAGTTTCTCAATAGACTCTAACCATTTACGCTAAATTTGTCGTATACAAATTTGTAAAATGCTTCGTCAAAAAAAAATCAAAGTCATTTTTCCGTTTTGCCAATCCAACAGAAGCCCTGCAACTAATCTGAGCTTTATAACTTACGAAATGGAAATTCTCGGGCTTGAAAATAATGTACAATCTGAAAATGAGCAATTCAGAGAAAAGTCTAGTGATATATAATTTGAGAAATAGAAGCCAAGTAGAAATAATAGAGAGGTAGAAGTAAAATTAAAGAAGGAAGAGAAAGAAAGGGATAAAGGGGATGTAGGTTGATGGTGGTCGCAAACTACCGGATTAATTAGACTGGCATCAAAGCACGCTTGGCCGCTCTGCCATCATGGGAATCGTCCACTGAAAAACAACACCGTTCGCAGGTACTCGTATACCTACACATATGCATTACACAGGTTTACTACTGCACATCCCAGGCTCACTACCACACATTCCAGTCCCTTGTTCAGTCACATCAGTGACATACTCTCTCTCTCTATCTCTCTCTCTTTCTCTCTTTAACGCATCTCCTGGTCATTCCCGGGTCACCCTCCTACAATTTTAGTGCATTTACTACGGAATGCAATTTCGAGTCGAGCTAAAGAGACGAGGAACCCAGTGCGTGACGATCCGCAATAGAATACTCTTTCACCACAGTTTTTACAAAAAAAATTCAGTCTCCAAGGGTTTTATATCTTATTAGCATTTAAAATTTTCAATTTCAGGTTTTTATTTCATAAATATCTCCACCTCCACCCCCCAACGCCACAACTATCAACACTCCTTTCCATCCTATCATGCCTCCTCCCTCTCACATCTCTCACTCTACCCCCTCCTATTACTTTTTCACCCTCTTTGATACCCCCTACTTCCCTACAAATACTTTCTCTACTCCCTCTCACTTCCCTATCCTTTACGTACTTTTTATACCATCCCCTGAGAATAACTTTTATATTCTTATTCTATTCAGAAAATTTAGTAATTGTAGTATATTGATTCTAAATATCTTGCACCCCCTTCCCATTTCCATATCCCCTGTCTGAATACTCCTTTCTATCCTATGCTGCCTTTGCCCTCACTTCTCCAACCCTACTCCATCCAGTTACTTCCCCTGATTCCGAAGCACTACTTTCTTTATTTTTGCCTCACTTTCACTTCCTTTCCATACGGCCCTACGTTCCCTAAGTCTCGCCCCTACTTATCTTACTACCTCACCCATCCGATTTCATACCACTACCTTGTGACTGCAATTTTCCTTTCAGGAAAAGAGTACGCAAAAGTTTGACTTTTGTAGCGTATTAGTAGATTGACCTCAAATCTCATTTTCCCTCTTTCAATAATCCCTCTATCTCTAATTCTTTCCATGCTATCATTTCCTGTCCCTACCCTCACTTCTCTCACCCTACCTCTTTCTCAGCTCCTTTTACACTTTCTCTACTTTTTCATTCCTACTCTGTCTACTTCTACCTTGTTTTCCCACTTCTCTCTTACCACACACTTCCACCACTTACCTCTAACCACTTAACTACCAATTTCATTCACACCCCTTACTTTCCTCACTATAGTGTGCCACTCCTTACCCCCTACGCCCTCTCTCATCCCTTCTACCCCACTCTATCAATCTTCCTACCGGGGAAAGAGTACAACAGACGGACACCCAAAAAAACTGTAAGGGCTTCTGCCTGGGGTTACAAAAACCTTTGACCTTATCCTTTTAAATCCTAATAACGCATCTCCTGATCATTCTTATAGATATGTTTCTGATTTTGAAAAAGTCAGTCAAAGTAGTCAAAATGCGCCCGAAAAAGGGTATCGTAGCCTATTTAATACAGTATTTAAAATGTGTAACTTTTATAGTATTATTTTACTTGGAAAATTTAGAGAGTGTAGTGGATTGACCCAAAATATGCCCCTCCTGATTTTATTCAACTTTTTTCTATCCTACCCTAACACGCCCCCTTTATTTCTCTTAAACATACGTCCTTTGTATACTTTCTCTCTTCTAATTTATCCATCCCAACTTCTCTTACCTACCTCCTCTCCTGTCCTCTCACTTTTCCTACGTCACTAACCCCACGCCCCCACTTACCTCACATTCTCATCTCCCTCACGCAACGTCGCACCTCCTCTGCTTCTTTCATTCTACAATAGTGTTCAGCGCCACCCCTCAACCTTCCCCTATCATCACCTCAACAACTCTCCACAACTTTAATTTACGGAAAAAAGAACAACTGACGGATACCGGACCGAAACTATGAGGCAAAGCTCTGATTCAATTCAGATATAAAAAATAGAGTTAATAGTGGCATAAATTTTGAAAAATCGTAGCTAAATAGTGACATGACATTTTTTTTATAATGAACTTACATTAGATAATTTAGCAGAGGAATATATAAAATAAGAAGCAACATGCAAAACTTAAAAATTGGTAGACGAAAAATTTTAATTTGATGGTTCGTAATTTAATTAAATTAATTTTTTTTTTTAATTCCAGTCTTTTATATATAACTTTTAGTTGATTGGGAGAAAATGAACAATTTTCGTTATTTATGAAAAATAAATGCATTTATTTATAACTAGCTATGCTCTTTAAGCTATTCAAATTCAGATATTGCTAAATTTTGAAATTATTTATTTGAAATTTTTCATTTTTACCTTTTCCCCTTTCTCCTTTCCCCATATTCCTTTTTTTTATTTTATCCTCTTCCCCTTGTTCTCTTTCCCCTTCCCCTTTCCCCTTTTTCTTTTTCCTCTTCCCCTTGTTCTCTTTCCCCTCCCCCTTTTCCTTTTCCCCTTTCAACTTCCCCTTCTCTTCTTCTCTTCACCCTTTCCCATTTTTCTCTTTTCCCTCTTTCGCCCTTTTCCTTCCCAATTTTCTTTTTTTCATTTCCCCTCATCATTTCCCCTTTCCCTTTTTCCTTTTCCCTCTCATTTAAAGTTTTCCCTCCCCTTTTTCTCTTTCCCTTTTTCTTTTTCCCTTTCCTATTTCTAATTTCCCTATTCCCTTTTTTCCCCTTTCCCTTTTCCACAAAATGTTTTTTTATTGCATACATTTTATAGATAAAACTCTCTGCAGTACAAGTTAAGCTTTCCGTAATAACATAAATATGTAAGAGGCGGACAGGTAATAGATGATGACATCGCGTTACACATTTTTCGTGTCAAGTTTTTATGTTCTATTTTCGTGTCGATTTTTTTTCGAACACCTGTGCCTAAAACATATTCATGTTAGAAAATTTCATACATAAATTTGTCACATTTTCAATGCATTCAATTTAAAATTTGCTACTTTTCAATGTGAATGAATAAAACTGCTTATTTTAAAACTATTCAATCTGATACAGTCAATTTATTAAAGATATGTAATTTTTTTTAAATCTACAATAAACGCTTTCATTTCAAATTATACGAGATGAAATAATTTTGATAAATTTCTAAAGTCCCAAATGTGAAAAAACAAAAAAAAAAAAAACTAACGAAACAGAAATTTTCCAACAGATAAAAGAAAATTTCTGACATCTCAAATTATAAAAACAAATAAAACTACCACAAATTTTTATTATAAAATTTTTAAATTTGCAAATTTCTTGAAATAGTAAATTTCAAAGATTTAATATTTCCAAAATTGAAATATTTTCTAATTTTCAAGTTCTTGAAAATACTACATTGACCAATTTTAAAAATCTCGAAAAAAAGATTTAATAGAATACTTGCGAATAAATATGACATATGAAAAAAGACTACACTAACAGGAGAAAAAATTATTCAGTTTTTTCGCCAGGATCGACAAATTTGACAATTTACTATATTTTGTAATTTGAAAATTCGGCAATCTATTACTTTAGGAAATTTGATTATTTCAGAAGTTGAAAAATTCGGGTTTCAAAATCTCAAGAGTTGAAAATGTCACCAATAAACATTTTCGCTATTTTTATTTTCTTTCGGAAATTTTCATTTTTCAAAAAATTTCTGTTTTGGTCAATATTTTCTCGATATTTTTTCACATCCGTGATTTTGAAAATTCAGAAAAAATATGTCATCCCCTCTCCAACATTTTTGACTTTAATATATTCAAACAAGAAGTCTTGCAAATTAAAATGGTGTAGCTTTGGAAGATTCTTCTTCAAAAAGTAGAACAAGTCGAAAATGTGTAAGCCTAGTTGTAAGACAGAATTGAAAAAACAGATAAATTTAAAGTATGCTAAATAAATTTTTTAATTTTTATAAAATTTAATCTTACGCTTTCCTTATTTTCCGGCTTTCCTAGGTAAAGAATTATATTTCCCTGGAGAGGAAATTAACTGAAAATTACATGGTTCCTAATTCGCAGCAATCACCTCACTGATTATACGCTTCCCCCTCATTTCCTCGGTTTTCGTCTATGAATTTGAGAACATCTTGGAAACCCAATTCGAGCTTGAGGTTTAGTATCTAGCAGGAATAGCAGACTCTATAGGAATAGTCTACTGACCTGAAGTTCAGTCAGTCTTAATCTTATTCTGCTAAAAATTACTAAAGAAATCAGAAATTATCTTGTAATTTCAATCGCTGGGTTATATATTTTTTCATATTATTTTGTGTTATGCCCTAATTTATCTTATCTTGAATCTCGTCTTATCTCTAATTTCTTCTAACCTTTAATATCTTATCTTACAAATACCTCATCAGTTATGAGAAGTGACAGGGTTGATAAGTATAAGAGGGTAGGGGAAGTGATTCCTTAATTAGTTTTTGTACGAATGAGATTTAGAACGATTGAAATTTTGATTAATTTAGTAGTACCTAATCTTATCTAGTATTGTCTATAACTCCAAGGTGCAGGATAAATTTCAGAAACTTTGCAACATCATAAGTCAACCCTACTTGGAGAACTGGTTCACGACGGTGTCTAATCAGAGTCAAGCTCGAATTGTCAGTGCTCTCTCTGCAAGAAACAGATTCAACTTGGCACAACAGCCAAAGTGCAACTTCTCTTCGAAAATTCGAAATCTCTACGCATAACTGATAAGGAAGGAGTGATTCGCCCTTTGATCTATCAGTGAAAGAGAAAAGTTGCTGACAGGTTTTACTTTTGAAAAGTCTTCTACATTTTTTCTATTCATGTTGCTGCATCCTGAAAAACTTTCATTTGGTGAAAAAGGATAAGTTAAGGTAGCATTAGATGATGGACAAGATTTTTCTCTAAAAAAGGACAAGATATTTCTCTAAACAAGGACAAGATATTTCTCTAAACAAGAACAAGATATTTTTCTGAATTAGGACAAGATATTTCTCTAAACCTTGACAAAATCGCTCACCTCCTTCACCTATCTAAAACTACAACGTAAGCCACATACCCCACCATTACATTATCTCCAACACTTCATTTATATCTAATGGCCTAGACCAATCTGTCACACATACCCTTTAACCCCTCTTTCCTTACTTCATTAGTCTCTTCTTTAACTTAATTACCTTCTCCCAAAGGATCTTTTATGCTCTCCTCTCTACCATTCTTACTCTTCCGCTTATTCTTTCTCTTGTATACTCTTTCCCTTGGCCGTTTAGCCCATTATCTATAGCCTTCACCCCTTCTCTTACTATTCCCACATTCACATTTGCCCTGTTACTCTCTTTACTCACCCTATTACTCCCCTTACTCGCCCTGTTTTTCCCCTTATTTGCCCCTTAACCCCTCTCCCTCTTTTAGTCTCTCTGACAATCTTTCACCATCATCTTCGCTGATATACGCCTCACCACTAAATTTCTCTTCTCTTCTACTTCTCTAGAGGCATTTTCACCTACATTTTCCTCATCCTCCTTTCCCTTCACACCTAAAGCGCTCTACACTTTAACCCTCTTTTGACTGATATATAATAATAATATAAAATTAAATGAAAAAGCAAGATACTATATCTTCTTAACTACTTCACTAGTAACACATCTTTACTTTACCATCTTTCCTTTAAACAATACATTTATAACAGTTTATTAATGGTTCTTTTTACCTTCTTCCGCTTTGTTTTTCACCATGCAAGTCCCTGAAAGTCGTAAATTTCTCAAAAGTATGAGTAGCAACTAGATAATTCAGGGTGCGTGTTGGATCGGGAAATGACCGGGAATTTTTTGAAACCGGGAAACCCAGGGAATAACAATAAATTTATTTTTTTACCAGAAATTTTACACATTTTCAAAAGAAAAATTTATCTAATCACTTGAAATATCACAGATTTCATATCACATGGTATATAATGCAATTTCAAATAAGTCTGACATTAACTTTTTCAAATGTTTAGTTTAAATTTTAACTTTGTTAATCATGAAATTATTTAGTTCACAATGAGTTATTCTAAAATATTTTTCTATCAAAATTTTTCATCTTAGGTCTTAATTTTTATAGGTACAGTTTTAATGAAAAGAATTTCAGAATGCTGTTTTGAAAATTTTAAAAATAAAATACGAATAGTGTTTAATTTTGCAATGTGTTGACAAAAAATGCTTTAACTTGATTAACTTTAAACAATAATTCATTAATTGTTTTTTAAAATTGTACTTTAGTTTGAGTATTTGAAATTAAAGAATAATTTATTGATTTTACAAGGCGATTCTGAACCTGTAAAATTAAATGATTTACAGATTTTACCGTTAAAAATTAACCTGTTTCAATTCGAAACCTTTGGTAATTAAACAAATTTAAATGTTTGATTAAAACTTCGTACACTATGTTCAATTTTAAAATAATTTAAAATTAATAGATTTAGAATTAAAAGCTTTTATTAAATTTCAAATCCTATACAAATGTTGATTCAATCAAAAATATTCCATTTTTAACCCACTCAATTTGAAAATTTGTAATTTAAAATAAAAGCATTTGTTTAATAGCTAGCAATGTTTAATTCTTGATTTACAGTGAGAATTATGAATTAAATATTGATAAGAAAACAATTTTTAAACGAATTGTTTGAAACAGAAAACCTTGAATCGCTTACATTTTTAGAAAGCTAAACTTTGAACGTTGTAATGTTAATTATAATTGTTCTATTTTTTAAGCTTTTTATTTCTTAACGAAGTTGTTTAATTCTGATGTATATAATCGTTAAACAACTATTAATGGAGAAGAAATTCCAGTAACTTTAAGAAGGTATTCACAAATCTTGAAAAGATCACGACTTAATTTAAAACTTGAAAGGTTTTCAAAAGATTTAAAACAAAATATAGATTTTTGAAAATCTCGAATTAAAATTTTCCAGCTTTTTAAGAATTACGAAAGGCTTAAATATAATAAAAAAAGTTTCTTAAGATTCCTGTAAAAATTTTAAATGGTTTTTTATTTTGATAAATTAATTTTAACAGAATATTTAAAAAATTTAACAAAAACAAGTATTAATGAATAAATAACAATTAAGTAAGTATTACTTTAGAAAAAATTTAGATACGTTTAAGAGATATTTAGAAGTTTCTAAAAGATTTTTCAAAAATTTGAAAAATTGATTTATTGAATAAAGATGTTGTAAGATAAGTTTTAAGAGAATATTCAAAATGATTTCAAAAGATTGTAAAAATTTTCAAAAAATCTAGAAAATTTTGAAGCAAGTTTTTTTCATTTTGCAGGATTTATTAAAAGTTTTAGGAAAAATTCGAACCATTTCAAAAGACGTTTAAAAGTTTTGAAAAAATTTCAAAAATAACATAAAATTCGACAAAATTCCAAAAAGTATAGAATAAAATGTAGATTTTTTAACACTTTAGATTAAAATGTTGTCGATATTTAAGAATTTTATAAGGTTTTAAGATAATACAAACATTTCTTAAGATTCATGAGAAAATTCAATCTGATTTTTTGTTCTAAAAAAAATTTTTCAGAAAATATTTAGAAATATTTCGAAACAAATTTTCATGTATAAATAACAATTAAAAAAATTATCAATTTGTTATGACTCAAAATTAAAATGATTTAACTTTTAATTGAAAAAGTGTTTAATTTAAGAAAATCAGTAATCTTTCAATTTTTAATGTTTCTGTCTTAAAAATGCTTAACATGATATCATTTTAAAAATTTATTAATCTATTTATTCATTCTTCAATTTAGAGCATTTAGAATAATAGCTTGGTTTTCTATTCTTTTTTAAATCCTCAAATTGTACAGTTTATAAAAGTTGAAAATTCCTAATTTTGCAGTTAAGCGGCATTTGATTTAACAACTGACCAATTAAAAAGTGTTAAAAGCTTTCATTTTATGCGTGTAAATTATTAAGCTTCTGAATAAAAAAAATATTTAAGTTTTAATTTTTAGAGTTTAAAATTTAAAAGAGTTCAACTTTAAAGGTTCAAATTGGAAGAACAGTTTAAAATCCAAATTTCAATGACCGTGAAAAATTTTTGTGAACCGGGAACTGACCGGAAATTTTTTCCTGGATTAAAACTTGATTCCTTGATTAAAACGGCCACAGAGAATTATAAAATATTCCCTGTAGAGTGTTTCGGTTGAAGGTCTACAACTCAATTTTTAGGTAAAAATTTCTGTTCTTAAGTTAAAAATGCTATTATTTGGTTCAGAACTAAATTTTTCTTGAAATTAAACCATTTTGTTAAAAAGTCATACTTCTTGGTTGAAAATTTAACTGTTTTGTTGAAAATTTGTCTTTTTGGTTTAAAATTTAACAATTTGATCAACATTTTTTTTCTTTTTTGACTAAAAAAATTTTTTTTGGTGAAAATTGAAATATTTTGTTAAAAATTTTCATTTTTTATTTAAAAATTTATCTCTTTTTGTAGAAAGTTCACTTTTTTGGTACCAAATGTAACTGTCTGGTTGAAAATTAATCTTCTGCGGACAAAAATTTAACTTTTTTGTTGGAAATTCAACTGTTTTGTAAAAAATTCATAGTTTTAATCTGAAAATTTAACAATTTAATAGTTAATCAATTTTTTGGTTGAAAATACAACTGTTTGGTTGAAAATTATTCTGCTTTAGTTGAGGATTTAAGTATTTTATTAAAAATTCGTTTTTGGGTGAATCCAACTGTTTTTTATTTTTAACTGAAATATTTTGTTATTGAAATATTTTTTATTGAAATATTAACTAATCCATGTTTTATTGAAAGTTATTCAATATTTCTAGGTTGATAATTCAACTCCTCCGTTGAAAGTTAAACTACTTTCTTGAAAGATAATTTTCTTGGTCGAAGATTCATTACTTTATTAGGAAATTCGTTTTTTTTTTTGTTAGAAATGAATTTTTCAAATTAGAAATTGAATTATTATGTTTAAAATTTAACTGATTATATAAAATTATTTTTTTTTAAATTCATATTTTCGGTTTAATATTCAACTGTTTTATAGAAAATTCGTCTTTTTGACTTGAAAATTCTACAATTTGGTAGAAAATTCAACTATTTGGTATAAAATTAAATTTTTCTGTAGAAAATTAGTTTTTTATTGAAAATTAGTTATCTTTAATACAAATATAACACCACCATTTTTGGTTAAAAATTAATATTTTTTAGTTTACAAAATTCAACTATTTAGTTAAAAAATTTTAGAAACAAAGAAAATATAAACTTAAACTTGATCAAATAAAATATTGACTAAGATCACATTCATTTTCTAAACTATTTAGTTGAAAAGTCTGTGTAATTTGTTAAGAATTTGTCTTCTCTGACAAAAAAATTAATATTCTTGGTACAAAATTTAACAAATCGGTTAAAAATTTCAATATATTGTTGATAATTTATCTTTTCCGGTAGGAATCTAAGTCCAGAATTAAAATATTTAGTTGGAAATTTGTCCTTTTTGGTTTAATTCAACTGTTTTTCACTTAAAATAAAAAAATTTTCTTGGCTAAAATATAAGCAGAATCTTTTTTTTAAATTCATCTTTTTTGGTTGAAAATTAAGCCACAATGTAAACATTTTTTGTTTCATGAAACAGCATGTTTATGTATTTTGTAAAAAATTTTTCCTTTGTTTAGTAAATAATTAATCTTTTTGGAAAAAATTCACCTTTTGGTTGGAAATTCAACTATTCGGTAAAAAACTGATCTATTTCATTCAAATTTCGTCATTTTTGGTAAAAAATTAACTTTTTTGGTTAAATTGTAAGTCCAGAGATAAAAGTTTAATTACTTTGTCAAATATGCATCATATTAGTTGAAGATTCATATTTTTAATTAAAAATTATAATATTTGTTCGAAAACTCGTTTTCTTATGTTGAAAATTAATTTTTTATACCTAAAATTAAAATATTTTGTTGTTGTTTCAAACTTAGCTGATCTGATTTGAAATTGATGATTGAATAAAAAATTAATTTAATTTAATTTAATTAATTTAATTACGCAAATTTTAAATTAAACATACACCTTTTTGGTTGAGAATTCATAGATTTTGTTTCAAACTCGTTTTTTTGTATTGTTAAAAATTCAACTACTTTGTGAAGAGTTAAACTACTTTTTTTAAATATAATTTTATTGATTTTAGATGTAACTATTTTGTTGAAAGTTTGCCTTTTTTGGTGAAAAATTCATATTTTTAGGATAAAAGTTTAACTGCTGTCATTTTTATATATTAAAAATTTTATAATTTCTGTAAAAAATTAAAATAATTTGGTTGAATTCTTTTCTCTCCTGACTGAAAAATATTTCTTGGTTGAAAATTCAAATCTTGCTGCAAATTCGTCTTTTTGGTTTCAAACTTCATCTGTTCTGGTATAAATTTAATCTTTTTGGACCAAAATAAATCTTTTTGTTCACAAACTAATTTGTTTTGGTTAAAAATTAATTTATTTTAAAGAAAAAATTGTACTATTCGATTTTTGATGAAACATTTTTGGTTAAAAACTAATCTGTTTTGGTTAAGACTTTTACTCTTTTGTTAAAAATTCTTATTTTTTGTTGAAAAATCGTCTATTTTGTTTAATAATTTGTCTCTTTTGGTAGAGATTTGAGCTTTTGTTGTTGCTAAAAATAAACTGTTTCATTAAAAAATAATCTGCTTTGATTCAAAATTCAACTATTTTGTTGAAAATTCGTCCTTTTGGATAAATTTAATTGCTTTTGATTTGAAATTAAAATATTTTTTTCGTTCGAATATCAAGTATTACGTTTTTTATTCAGGATTTATATGTTCCGGCTGAACATTGAACTACTTGGTTGAATATTGAACTGCTTTGTTTAAAATTGTTTTTTTGTCGAGGATTCATTATTTTAGTAAATAATTCATATATTCAAAGAAAAATTATTTTTTTACCTAAAACATTTAAGTATTTATTTTTATTTGAAAAATGTGTCTATTTTGTTGAAAATTCGTCTCTTTTGTTCTTTTCTTATCAGTTCTTTTCTCTATAGTTCAACTACACCATGAATGCCATTTAAGTAAGTCCCATTTAAGTCGTTCCTAGAATTTCTATCCATGGAATTCGATGATGCGGGGACCGCAGGACCGAGAGTGAGGCGGTGTTTAGTCAAGCGTGACAAAAAGCACAAGAGCCGCACTTTCAGCACATTAGTTGCATCAGGTTGCGTCATGCGTCCAAATCCATTAAATTATTCTGAGCTGTAAAGTATATAATTTAAAAATTGCTTTAGCACGTACTTTACACATTTATTCATATTTCAAGTCGCAAGTGGAAGCTTTAGAAAAGGCAGGTGGATGTTCTGGTAAGGAAGAGCAGAGATGTGAACTGGTGTATTTTCGAGGGTGTAAGAAGCTGGGTCGTACCGCACTTGTACGAGTACATTTATTCATGAGGTCTTCCAGCCCTCTCCAATCTACAAGTTTCGTGAATTTAAAGTACAGCGATCTTTTTTGCTCGAATGAAAAGAAGCACCGCCAGCGTGTTATACAAGCAATTAGGAGTTCTAATTAACGCACCTAGAAGTCATTTTCCGCCTTGAAATTAAGTTATCACAAATTTCAGAAGCAAGTTATCAACCTCTCCAAATATACCTCTCTATATTCTAACTCAATCTTAATTTTTAATTTCATTCATTTAATTTCAAACATTATTAATAATTAGCATAATATGCGCGCTACAGCGCGCAGTAGGGAAGCGTTCGCATCTTATGTAACATCATGTTCTATCGTTTACCCCCCCCCCCCCATGTAACAGAACGTAACATTTTCTTTGGCTCCCCACACCTTCTATAATTTCTGTTAACTAACATTTTTTGCAATAAATAAATTTATAATTTATGTTTACAAATATAATAGACGTTTTCTAAATAAAAAAAAGGTTTTCCAAGATCGAGCACTGTCTAGAAATAAATAAGACAATATTTTGGATGTAACACTGAATGTTTTCAAAATATTTTTTTAGCTATACAAACATAGAAATGAATGAATGTAAGTATTAATAGAAATGCGCCCATTTAAAACATTTTTTTATTACTATGAAGAATATAAAATTATATTAATAATAATACAATATGAAAATTTCAAATAACTTTTTATTCGTTAAAATTTTTTAAATACTTAAATTAGAGCTGAAATTAAATTCTGAGTATTGGAAACAAGAAACTAAAAATTGAAAGTTTGTTTTTAAATTTATATAAATATAATTTTTATCACATTCTTAAGAAATTTTTATTTTTTCTTTTAAATTCCAGATGTGTCGAAAAAGAATCTACAAGATTTTAAAGAAATTTTCCTTATCTTACAGGATTGTAAAAAATATTTTTAAAAAATTAGAGTCTTTTTAGAAGATGTTTAGGACTTTCAGATATTTGGAAGAAATCGAGAAATATTTGACAAATTTTTGGAAATGTTTTTAAGTTCTCATATATTTCTAATCTATTTAAAACGTCGTAAATCTCTGAAATATATTTTATAAATTTTCCCAGTAATTTTAAGATGAGTTGTTTATTCTCTTGAAACTTTTCTAATTTCTTTTTTAGCTTCTGCATTTTTTTCTAAAATTCCTAAAAATCTACATTTCTAGAAATCTTTAAAAATTTGAAATTTTTTTGAAATCTCTTTAATTCTTCTAAATATTTTTTTCATTTACCTTATTTTCCTTTATTTTTCAATCTTAAGAAATTGAAACACTTTGTTTTAAAAACGTCTACACTCTTTTTTGTAATTTTCGAAAATAGTTTAAAATGCTTAAAACCCTTTTTAAATTTTCTCTCAAAGTTCATTCTTCAAGATAAAAAATCATTTATTATCTTTACACGAATATTAAGATAACTTCTTTTTCAATCTTTCCAGACCTTCTGAACTTTCCAATCTTTAAAATTATTTAAATTTTTCCTGATTTTTTTTTTAATTCTGCAAAATTAAAAAAGTTGCCTTAAAATATGTTAGGTTCCTCTTTGTGAATTTTATAAATATTGTGAAATGTTTTAAAATCTTTTTAAATAATCTTTTGAAATTAATTTTTTAAAATAAAAAATCATTAAATTTTTGCAGGTATCTAAAAAATGTTTTTGTACATTTTGTAAAAAAATACCCATCAATAAACTACCAGTATTTACAACATACTACAACACTAATTTACAAAAATTTAAAGTGGTTTTATGAGGTCAAATACCTAAATTATTAAAATTGAAATCCTGTAGTTTTCTGTAATATCTTGTAGATTTTCACAACAAAGTAAAAGAAAATATAAATAAAAAGTTATTCAAAATTTTTGAATTACAAAAACTTATGTTCTATTGTTAATTTTTAAAACTTTTTCACAAAAAAATACAGCAAAGAATTAGCTGTTTGTATCTAATTGTATTTTTTGTTAAATTTTCTACATTGTATTATGAAAAAGTACATGTTTTAAAAAAAATTACAGTTGTTTTTTTCTACCAGGGAGATTGGAACTTTTGAACAAAATAATTAAATATTTAACCTAAAAAGATGAATTCTCAAAAAAAAAGTGTAATAGTTAATATTTCAATGAAAACAAAATTTAATTGCATCCAAGAATTCAAACCAAAAAGACAAATTTTCAACAAATGAAGATTATCGAGTCATGAAAGAAAAAAATTCACTTAAATTGTTAAAACTTCAAGCCAAAAATCAAATTTTCTGTGCAAAAATCAAATTTTAAACCAGAAAATATGAATTTTCAGGAATGATTAATTTTCAAAAAAATAGTTAAATTTCTAACCACAAATAAACATTCATAAAAAAAAATTTCAAAAAAGTAGTTCAACTTTTCATTTACGCATTTAAATTTTTAATTAAAAAAGGATAAGTTTTCAACAAAACAATTAAATTTTCAACAAAAAATTATAAAAAAATTTTAACTAAAAATATGAATGTTCAAAAAAATAATTACTTTTTAACAAACTGGTTTAACTAAAATTTTCAAACAAAATACTTGAATCCTCCAGCAAAGAAGAATAATTTTTAACCAACCAGTTTCATTTTTATCCAAGAAAAATGAAAATTTTACAATGACAAATGATTTTTTAAATAAAAAATACAAATTTAAAAAATATATTAAAATTTTCATTCAGGAAAGATTTTTGTTTGACTGTTTATTATCGAAATATGAGTTTTAAGCAAAAATTAAATTTTCTGTAAAAATAGTTCAATTTTCAACCCAAAAAGACGAATTTATAACAAAACAGTTGAACTTTCAACCGAAAAGGATGAATATTTTTTTTAAATTGTTGAATTCTTGAACAAATAATGAAATTGATAACAATAAAGATAACCTTTAGGACAAAGCAAAGCAAAAAAAATTACATATAAATAAAAAAACAACAAATTGCCTACAAGAATATTGTATCAGGGTTACAATCAAATCAAATCAAAATTAAATTTTTTCAAATTTATTCTGTTTAACAGTTATTTATAGTCATAAAAATTTCCTGACTTTGGCAAATTTTTTTTTTAAATTCCTGACTTTTCCCAAACCAATCAAAATATAATAAATATAAAAAAGGCAAAAAAATGAAAATTGAAAAATAATAAAAAAAGATTTGAAGAGAAAGTGTTTTTTTATGAAAATATGAAAATAACAGAGAAATAAATTCTTTTGAATAAAAATAACATGAATACCATATTTACTTCAATATAAAAGTCTTTAAATTCTTATGATTTTAAGTCAAAAGATACTAAATTTACATCCGAATTGTTAAATTTTTAACCAAAAAACATTTTCTACCAAAAGAGATAAATATAAAACAAAAAGAATAATTTTCAATAACAACAAAAATAATTTTTAAAAAAGCAGCTATATGAAGATCAAATATTTAAACTTTCAAGAAGAAGAACAGAATTTTCAAAAAAATAGTTTGTTTCCTACCAAAAAAAAAGTTGTTTTTACAATAAAAGTAAGTTTTTTTTTTATTTAAAGGACGAATTTTTAACAAAATACTTGAATTTTCATCTAAAAAAGATGACTTTATCAAAATAGTTAAATCTTTAACATGCAAAGATGCATTTTCAACCAAATGGTTCAATTTTCAAACAAAAAAGATATAAATTCAACAAAAAACAGTTAAATTTTCAAGCCAAAAAGGTGAATTTTTAAAAACACTTAAACTCTATCAAAAAAATTATTTTTAACCAAGAAAGATGACTTTTCTACTATAAAAGATGATTTTTTTACCAAGAGACCAATTTTGAGCAAGACAAATTATCGAAAAAAACTCCGCAAGTAAATGGATGGATTTTCAATTAAAAATATTAAATTACACAGAAATAATTCATTTTTTTAATTAAAAAAATATTTTTTAAACCGAAATAGAAATCGACAAATTTTCAGTTAAAAAAAGTAATTTTCAACAGCAACGAATATTGAATCCTAAACCAAGAAAATAAAATTTCAATAAACAAGATTAGTTTTCTAACCAAAAAGACGAATTTTAAAAAAATCCATGAAATTACTACCAGGCAGTTGAATTTTTCAATTCGCAAGGGACAAGTTTTGAATAAAAAATAGACAAGTTAAATTTTACGAAGAAAAAAACTAGAAAGTTAAATTTTTAAACCAAAAAGACGAATTTTCTACACATGAATTAAATTTCCTAAATTATGGATTTTTAACCAAAAAAATGAATTTTGATTCAAATTTAAACTAAGTAGTTGATTTTGCATCCAAAAAATATTTATATTCTAATTAAAAAACAGTTTAATTCCACTGGGAAAAATGAATTTTTAATTAAAAATGTGATCGATTATATTTTAACAAAAAATATTATAATTTTAAATAAAAACATATGAATTAACCAATGAAAAGCAACAAACAAAAGGAATTTTTAACAAAATAGTAGAATCCTCAATCAAAAAATATTAGTTTTTAACCAAACAGTTGTATTTTCAGTTTAAAAAATTTCTACCAAAAAAAATCAATTTTGAAACATTTTCAACACAAAATTTAAACCTTCAACATAAAAATATAAATTTTCTACACAAAAAGAATAAAATTCTAAATCAAATAGTATAATTTTCAACATAAATTGATCACTTTTGTATGAAAAATAGAATAGTTTCATTTGTCCTTTAAAATAATTTTTTTTAACTAAAGCAGATTAGTTTGTTAACAAAAAGTTTCTTTTTTAATAAAAAAATATTTCATTCTTACCAAAAGATATGAACTTTCAAACCAAGAAAATGAACTTGCAAGAAGAATTAAATCTTCTACCAAGAAAGGTTTTTTAGTCAAAAGTAAAACAAAAATGGCAACAAACTTTTTTAATTTTTTAAAAAAATAATAAAATTTTTGCAACCAACAAAAATTTTTTTTGCACAACAGTTGATCTTTCAATCCAAAAATATTAATTTTCAACAAAATAGTTGAATTTTTGACCAAAGAAATGAATATTAAACGAAATGGATGAATTTTCAAATGAAAAAACAAATTTTTAACAAAATAGTTACATCTTAAACATGTATAACTAATTTTTAACTAACTAGTTAAGTTTTTAACTAGAATCGAACAAGTTTGTAACAAAAATTAAATAGCTAAATTTTCAGTTCGGAAAATTGTCAACCAAAAATAAAAATATTTGTCAACAAAAATACAATTGTCATCAGAGGGATGAATCTTTAACTAATAAAATGGATTTCTAACTAAGTAGTTCAGCTTAAACCAAATAGTTAAATTTTTAACTGCAAAATATTAGTTTTCTTTAAAAAATAAAACAGTTCAATTTTCAGTCAAATAAATACATTTTTAAGAAAAAACAATTGCACATAAATTAGTTACATCTTTAACAAAAAAAGTAGTTTTTGACAAAGTATTTCAACTTTTAAAAAAGTAGTTGAATTGTCAAGGAAAAAAGAGGAATTTTTAACCAATTGCTTCATTTTGAACTAAACACGATCAATTTTGAAACAATTTTTGATAAAATAAATAAATCTAGAACTAATGAAATAAATTTTAAACAAAGAAGTTTAACTTTCAATCAATTAGTTGAATTTTCAACCGAAAAGATTATTTTTCTACCAAAAAGACAAACTTTCAACAAAACAGACAAATTTCCAACCAAAAAGATGAATTTTAATCAAAAAGGTGAATTATTAATTAATAAGAAATTTATAATACTAAATAAAAACAAAATTTGATCTAAGTAGTTTGATTTTCAACAAAAAAGATGAATTTTCAAGGAAAAATGTAATAGTTGCATTTTAACAAAAGAGTTGAATCTTCATCTAGTTACATGAATTAAAAAAAAAAATTAATTAAATGTTCAACCAAGTAGTTCAATTTTTACCCAAGAAGAGAAAATTATGAACAAAAAGTTAAATTTTCAGTTAGGAAAATTAATTTTTAACCCAAAAAAACGAATTTTCAACTAAATAGTTAAATCTAAAAAAATGAAATAGTCGCATTTTCAACAAAATAATTAAACTTTTAACTAAATATTAGAATTTATGACCAGAAAAGATGACCTCTGAAGCAAAAATGTAATAGTAGAATTTTTAATTAAAAAAAAAAAAAACTTAAAAAAAATTCAGTTCGTACTGAAGCAAAATAATGAGAAAAGGGGTAATTTCTTGAAATTAGGAAAAAAGGGGAATTATTTTTGAAAAGGTAGTAAAGGGGGACGTAGGGGAAAAAGTGTAAAGTCTAAAATTATAATTTAAGCACAGGGATCCTTTCATTTTTTGATCGCTTGAAATTAACTTTTACCAAAGGCCTCTTTTAATATCTTAACCTTGCACAAAAGCTTCCGCTTTTAGTAAGACCACATACTTTTCATAGAAAGTTTTCAGTGGTCAGGTCGATTTTGTTTCAAACTTGTGAAAACTTGCAGGTGCGTGCTGGCCATTACCACCACCTTATCGTTATCGTGGGTTGGTAATTAGCGCAAAAGGCAGTTTCGAGGCATATGGTTTGCACGTAGCCTCAGACAAAATTAAAAAAGGAAAAGAGACTCGAGCTTGTCCAGAGAAGAATTTAATTTTAGTTAAAGGTCTCGGGCTCAATTTAATTTTTAAAAAATAGAAGCAAAATAGTGTCCTTGATGCAAAAAAAAAACCATAACTATATATGTGTGTGTTTGTCGAAATTTTCCCCTCCCCTTTCCCCATTTCCATTCTACTTTTCTCTGTTATATTTCTCTTTTCCCCTTTTCCCCTTTTACTACTTCCCGTTTCCAATATTCCTTTTTCCTTTACCCTTTCTCCCTTTCTTTTTGCCTTTTTCCCCTTTCCCTTTCCCCTCTACCCCTTTCCAATGTACCTTTTTCAATTTCACCTTTCCAATATTCCTTTTTCCTTTTTCCTTTCCCCTTTCCTTCTTTCTCATTGCCCTTTTCCCCTTTCCCTTTTCTCCTATCCTCCTTTTTTGTTCTTCTTTTGCCTTTCTCTTTTCCGCACACATTTTTTGACGCATTTTTTTACCAATGCTTCTGGTTTTAACCATAAAAAAATAATGATAAATGACAAATTTTTTTTTAGCGACCAAACTGTGCAAGATACGAAAAAAGATGGAAATACAAAAATTGTGCACCCAGATAATATTCATAAATTTGTTTCTAACCACTTTTTGATAGGACGGGTAGTTTTTGTTTTATTCGTTAAAAACAACATTAAATATAAAACAATCAAATTTCTAGACAAACGACACAAGTTGTTGACCCAAAAAGAGCTAAAAATTTGTTGTATATAATTTGTTAATAAGACGTGTAGTTTTTATTTTATTTGCGAAAAATTAAATTATAAATAAACAAATTAAATCTTTGGAAAAAAGACACAAGGCAAAATAAAATGTTTAATGACAAAATGGTTTCGAAACTAGATCCGAAAATTACTTTTAATCTTTTTTTTTCTCACGGCACACGTGATGAGAATGTGTTCGTTAAAGCCGAAGAAGCTTTAACCAAAGAGAATTCACAATCACTAAATTTTAGTTGACGCAAGTTTTAAAGCCTATCTCTTTTAGTAGAAAATTCTTCTTTTTAAATTGAAATAACTATTAATTAACTTAGTATTTGTTTAAAATTTTCTGTATTTTGGTAAAAATTCAAATTTTTGGGTTAAAAATTGTACCGTTTCTTAAAAAATTTGTCTTTTTGGCTCGAAAAATTAACTATATGGTTGAAAGTTTAACTATGTTATTGACGACTCGTTTTTTTTGCTTCGAATTTTAACTATTAAGTTTTAAATGCATCTGTTTAATTAAAAATTAATTTTTCTAGTAAAAATTTAACTTTATTGATTGAAGATTAACTTTTTTATTGAAAGTCCTTTTTAATCTTCAAAAATCTTTCAAAATCCTTCGCCATCTAATAAAATCATCAAAAACTCTTTAAATGTCTGAAAATCCGTTACAGTTCCTTAAAATTCTTTAGTCTTTGAAAATCTTATTGAATACTTTAAAATCTAATTGATATAATATAATTAATATTTTATTGAAATATTAAGTAAAAAATATAAAATTTTACTTACGAAGGGAAAGAAGCAATAAATCTTACGAATTTTCATAAAAGGGGGTGGAGGGGTGGCCAAAATGTAAAAAATTATCATTATTTAATTAATGGGCCTTCCCCAAATAACCCAAAAAAGAGCTACTTATTTGTTTTTAATCGTTTCTAGATAGGAAGCATAGTTTTTGTTTTAATTGTAAAAAATAACACTAAGAATGAAAAAATTCAATTTTTGGAAAGATGACACAAGGTACGAAATTTTTTTAAAAGTTGTCCCACAAAAAAATGAACAAATTTGTTATCAATAATGATTTTTAAGGATTGCGTAATTTTTGTTTTAATCGTGAAAAAGAACATTAAAAATAAAATAATTACATTTTTGGAAAAACGACACGAGGTACGAAAAAAAATTGACAAAAGTTGTCCAACTAAAAAAATATATACAAATTTGTTATTAATCATTTTTTGATAGGATGCGTGGTTTTTGCATTGATCGTAGAAAATAACATTAAATATAAAGAATTTAATTTTCTAACAAACGACGTGAGCTACAAAAGAAATGACAAAACAAAAGTTATTCTTTTAAAAAAAGCTATAAATTTTAATGAATGGTTTTCAAATGGGAAGCGCACTTTTTGTTTTAATCGTGAAAAGTAACATTGAAAATAAAAAAAAAAAATTTTTTGGAAAAACGACACAAGGTACGAAAAAAATTAGGACGAAAGTTGTTTAACTGAAAAAAGATCTACAAATTTTTTATAGATTTTTGTTACAAAAAAACATTAAAAATTATATAATTGACATTTTAAAAAAACGACACAAGAATAACATTTTATTTAATACAATTTTTTCGCATAAATTATATCTACAAATTTGCTCAGAACCCATTAGGCTAGGATGCAAATTGGATCGTTTGTCTGAAAATTTTATTTTTGAATTTTCAATGTAGTTTTTGCACAATACTTGTGTATCTTTTTTTTTCGTATTTTGCATAGTTTGACCGCAAAATCTAATTTAAAAATTTTTTTTTTTTCGTACCATCAAAATTTTAATTTCCGATTTTTCAAGAAAATTGAAAAAGTTGTTATGAAAATCTTGCAGGGTCTTCAAAAAGCAACGTGTTTCTTTAATTAACCTTTTTTTATATCGTGCGTTGTTTGAATTACATTTTTAATTTTTGTTTGTTTGTTTTCGGATTTTGTAAATGTAATATTTATGGGAATTTTCATTTTATTAAAAAAAGTCAATACGAGACATTGTTTGTTCTTTTCAGTTACATAAACGACTGTAAATAAAAATTTTCATTAAAAAAAAATGTGTTCTCAAAAATTTTGAAAATATTCTAACTTTTTGAATTTTAATCCAAAATAGCTGCATAACGAACTTGACCTTCTCTGTAGGACACGAATATAGTACTCCTAAGGCTGATCCAATTAAAAAATTCTTTCGGAAATTATTGTGGTATAGTCTAAAAATCTACAGAGAGACATACAGACACAGACATACACAGCTAGACAGACACAGACACACAGCCAGACGGACACATTAGCGAAAACCTGTTTTTACATTCAGAAGGTTTTAAAACGTCGATATTTGGCAAAAAAAAAAGGGGGGGGGGTTAAATGTAACACAAATCTAATACCTTCTTTGATGAGAATGTAAAAACCATATTAATGAAAGTTACGTATCAAATGGGAGGGTGGGGTCGTCATATATTGTTGATTTAGCGTTACAAGGAAGGGAGGGGGATCTCAAGAGAGTCCAAAAAATCGTTACATTATATATGGACAGCCCCTTTCTTGAATTGAGAAATTGAAGTTTTTAAATTCACGAGTTTGCGATTTTCAGAAGTCGTAGGTAAAGTTTCCTTTCCTTTGCGAATTCAAACTCAAGAATTCCTGAGTCGGCGAATCTCAGTTATAGAAAGTTCGACGACAATTACGTTTTAGAAACCTTTGACATGCTAAAATTTAGTCCATGGGTGATTTGAGTTATTTTTTATTTGAACATTATTTTTGAAAAAAATAGATTTTTAATGTTTTGTCACGGATTGACTCACTGGACTCATCAGTAAGGCAATGTGATTTAGTCCAATTTGAATCATCCTCAGTGATCACTAAGGATATGTCTAATAATTAGTAAAATAAAGATTTTTGGACTCATCTCCAAGTAACATTAACTTTGAGAATTAAAAATAAAATTAAAATTAACGTCATTTCAAAAAAGTTGTATACCCTATCCGTGGCTAAAATCACTTATAATATTAACTGCAAAACTTACCGAATTTACAAACAAATATAACACTTTTTTTGGAAAATATACATTATAACGGAATCTAGGTCAATTGAATTATAAAATGTCAAGTCTAAGGCAGGATTGATTGTCATTGTTTTATTGATGGCCCAGTGAGTCAGTCTAGAGCAAAACATAAAAAATCTTATTTTTCTTTTATATTAATTTTTTTTCAAAAATGAACTGATTAATAAAAATAAATATTATCGACCCTAATGCTAACTAAAAAATCTTCTTTACAATAATGA
>JAUELO010000023.1:4657167-4692587 GCA_032357855.1 Amphibolips quercusostensackenii
TAATGTAAACTGAGAATTTTACTACTTTATTTTTTTTTGAAATGACCTTTTTAGTTTAAAATTCAAGCATTTGGTTAAAAAATTAATCTTCTTGGTACAAAATCAAAATTTTGGTTCAGCATTCACCTCTTTGGTTGTATGTTCAACTCTTTTCTTGAAAATTCGCTTTTTCATGATTCATCATTTTATTTGGAAATTCATCCCTGGTGGAAAATTGAACTTTTTTGCAAAAAATCAATTTTTTTGGTGACGAAATAATTTTCTGTTCACTGAAAATGTAACTATTACATTTTTTATTAAAAATTTATCTTTCTTAGATTAGAGATTCATTCCTGGTTCAAAAATTTGGTTAAAAGTTCACTGTTTAAGTTGCAAATTAATTCTTGTAATGAAAATTTAACTATTTAATTTTTTGGTAAAAATTTTTCTTTTTTGCTTTTAATTCAAGTACTTGGTTGGAAATTCATTTTTTAAAAATAATTTGTCTTTTTGTAGAAAATTAATCTTTTTTTTTTTAAATCAAAATTTTGCTTCAAAATTCAACTCATTGGTTGAATGTTGAACTTTTTTCTAGCAAATTCATTTTTTCAAGATTTATCATTTCAGTTGAAAATTCATCTCTTTGGTTAAAAAATAAACTATTTTGCAAAAAATTAATTTTTTTTTTGGTTGAGAAATAATTTTCTTTACTGAAAATTGAACTATTACATTTTTGGTTAAAAATTGATATTTTTACTTAAAAATTTTTCCTTTTTGGTTAAAGATTCATCTTTGGTTGGAAATTAAACAATTTTATCAAAAATTAATTTTTTTAGTTGAAAATTATTTTTTTTAAACTGAAAATTAAACTACTTCATTTTTTTAAACTGATCTGTTTAGTCTTAAGTTTAAATATTTGGTTAAGAATTCATGTATTTTGTCGACAATTCATCGCTTGTTGTTCGAAATTAATTTTCTCGTTTGAAAAATCAACTTTTTTTCTTAAAATTCGACACTTTGCTTAAATGTTGAACTCGTTCCTTGAAAACTCATTTTTTACAGATTCATCATTTCAGTTGAAAATTCATCTCTTTGGTTAAAAATTGAACTATTTTGCAAAAAATGCAATTTTTTGGTTAAGAAATAATTTTTTTCACTAAAAATGTAACTTTCATTGTTAGTTGAAAATTAATATTTCTAATTGAAAATTGATCCTTTTTGGTTGAAGATTCATCTCTGGGTGAAAAATTAACTATTTTGATAAAAATTCAATTTTTTAGTCGAACATTAATTTTTTTTAACTTGAAATTTTACTATTCCACTTTTTAACTGATCTGGTTAGCTTAAGATTCAAATATTTGTTCATAAATTTATATATTGTGTCGACAGTTCATTGTTTTTTGTAGGAAATGAATCTTCTCGTTTCAAAAATCAACATATTGGTTGAAAATTCAAATCTTTGGTTCAATGTTTAACTCTTTTCTTGAAAATTCACTTTTTTAAGGTTTATCATTTCAGATGAGAAATTATTTCTTTTGCTGAAAATTGAACTATTTTGTTAAAAAATTCATTTTCTTTATTTAACAATTAATATTCTTTACTGAAAATGTGAATATTCTATTGCAAGTTGAAAATTGATATTTTAAATTGAAAATTGATATTCTCTGGTTGAATCTTAAAAATGCATTTTTTTAAGATTTATCATTTTAGTTGAAAATTTATTTCTCTGGCTTAAAATTTGAATATTCTGCTGAAAATTCGTTTTTCTGTTTGTTGAGAATTGATTTTATTTATAAAAGATGCAGCTATTCCATTACCGAAAAAATTGATATTTGAAACTGAAAATTAACCTTTTCCGGTTGAAAATTCATGTATTTGATTAAAAATTTTTTTTTTTATAGAAAATAATTCTTTTTAGTACAAAAATTAACTGTTCTTGATTTACAAATAAAGTCTTATTTTTTGAATATTAACTATTATGTATATTTTTCCATGAAAAGTCATTTTTTTGTTGTTGAAAAATCTTGGTTCATTGTTGAACTACTGTGTAAAAAATGCATTTTTTATGAAAGATTGAAAATGTTAGTAAGAAGTGCAACTATTTGGTCCTAAATTAACTTTTTTGTTACAACATTAATATTTTTTATTCAAATTTTAAGCTGTTTTGTAAAAAATTTATCATTTTGGTTTAAAAATTCAACAATTTAGTAGAAAATGATCTTTTTTGATGAAAATTCATATTTTTGCTTAAAAATTAAACTATATGGTTAAAAATTAAACTATTTATTCCAAAATTGATCCATTTTGGTGAAAATACGTTTTTTTTCAACTGTCTGCTTAAAAATTTATCTTTTTTAGCTAGAAATTGAATTTAAAAATAAATTTCTTCATGTTAAAATGTAGCTTTTATATTTTGGGTTAAAATTTGTTTTTTTGTCAGTTAAAAATTCAACTATTGTGTAGAATATTTATGTATTTATTCAAAATTCAATTTTATTTATTGAAAATAATTTTTTTAAAGAAAATTTTAGGATTTCTCTTTTGGTTTATGATTTATCTTTATGGTACAAAATTCACCTATTTCATAAAAAATTCACCTTTTTTGATTAAAAATTAACTTCCTTGCTAAAAATTCTTTTTTTTTCGCTTTAATAGTCAACCGCTATCTAAAATATTCGAATTTAATAAGAAATTCAAAATCGAATGCAATTTTTTAAATCTTTATAAAGAAATCTTATAAAATTTGCTTAGGTCTCGTGAAATCCATACAAATCTTTTAAAATACTTTGAAATCTCGCGAATTATCTTGAAATTTGAAATATCTCTTTAAATTTCTTCAAAAACTTTTAAAACCTTGTATTATATAAAATCAAATGAAATTTCTTGAAATCTCTCAAAATTCCTTAAATCCTTAAAAATTATTTGAAATTCTCTGAAATATTTTGTCATATATTGAAATATTATAACAGATTTAAAACCCTATAGCTAATTAAAATCTCAGTAACAAGTTATAGTCTTTAAAACCTCTTGGAATTTTTAGAAATATTTGAAATCTTGTGGAAATTTAAGCAATCCCTTGAAATGTTTTAAAATCTTTAAAATTCTCAGAAATTTTTTGAAGTATTGAAAAATTTCAATTTTTGAGATGGCCTGTGTGATGTTTCCGCTAATCCAACGAAAAAGTTCGAAAATATGTTTGAAAAAAAATTAAGAAATAATAGTCTAGAATTTCCTTCAGATCTGAAAGATATTTGCTTATAACGAATTTTCAATTGAAAAAATTATGAATCTGCAAAGATACTAAAGATTTTTAATAGAAATAGTCTATAACATTTGAATCGTTATATCTCAATTTGATTGAATTAAAGTTTGAAAGATTTTTACTGCGAACTATCTCTCGTTCAATTAACAAGATTTTCTAAATTTTTATTTCAGAAAAAATTCAAATTAAAACGTTCGCAAATATAGAGCAGATAAGATTGGTAACTTTTGAACTTAATGCTTTAAAACCTATATTCTTTTTAAATAATTCAAAATTGTAAGTTTTTTAAATTGCCATTTTATCTTGAAATTAAAAATCACAGAGATGCACATCTTTGATTTTATTTGGGATATTTTTTATTTCTCAATTAGATGCAAATTTGGACCAGACAGTAGATTTATTATATTTTGCAAGTGTATTTGAAGCACCTCTTAATGTATATGGCCTGCAGATTACAGTCTCGCCAGGAAGCTGCAACAGTCAGGACTTCTTGCTTTGAGTTGGTCAAGAGTTGGGTTCAGGATGAATTCTCTCTAATTTAGACCCTTCTTCCACTTCTGCACAAGTCACTTCAGCAGACACATTTATCACTAATTTGTCTACAAAGTGGATTTAACTTTCAACAAATAATGGAAAATACCGTAGACGGAGAGAGGATAAAACAAGTTGATAATTACGTGTATCTTGGAAGTTTATTCACTGCTGACGAAAAGATCGATGGAGATATAACCAGACGTACAAACGAGGGCAATAAGTTTATTGCTAGTGTAGAAACCATAACCAGAAGTAAAAATATATCTAATAAAGCTAAAATGGCAATATGTGATTCTGTACTTGCACCCACTGTGCTGTACGCTAGCGAGACCTGGACCTACTAGAAAAAAGATAAGATCAAAATTAACGCGGTTGGCGTGTCATTTCTGAGCAATCTATTAAGCTAAAATTGCGATACGAAATTATGTACTTGCACCCACTGTGCTGTAGGGTAGTGAAACCTAGACCTACCAGAAAAAGATAAAAATTAACGCGGTTGACATGTCATTCCTGAGCAATCTATAAAGCTAAAATTGCAATACAAAATTCTGTACTTGCACCCACTGTGCTGTACGCTAGCGAGACCTGGACCTACGAGGAAAAGGATAAGATTAAAGTTAACGCGGTTGGCATGTTATTCCTGCGTAATCTATAAAGTTAACATTGCAATACAAAATTCTGTACTTGCACCCACTGTGCTGTACGGTAGCGAGTCCTGAACCTACTAGGAAAAGAATAAGATGAAAGTTAACGCGGTTGGCATCACATTCCTGCGCAATGAATAAAGCTAAAATTAAAATATATAATTCTTTACTTGCACCCACTGTGCTGTACGGTAACGAGATCTGGACCTATCAGGAAAAAGATAAGATTAAAGTTAACGCGGTTGGCATGTAATTCCTGAGAAATCTATAAAGCTAACATTGCAATAAAAAATTCTGAACTTGCACCCACTGTGCTGTACGCAGGCGATACCTAGACCTACCAGGAAAAGGATTAGATTAAATTTAACGCGGTTGGCATGTCATTCCTGCGCAATATATAAGGCTAACATTGCAATACAAAATTCTATACTTGCACCCGCTGTGTTGTACGCTAGCGAGACCTGGACATACCAGGAAAAGAATGAGATTAAATTTAACGCGGTTGGCATGTCATTTCTGCGCAATATATAAAGCTAACATCGCAATACAAAATTCTGTACTTGCACCCACTGTGCTGTACGGTAGCGAAACCTGGACCTACCAGGAAAAGGATAAGATTAAAGTTAACGCGGTTGGCATTTCATTCCTGCGCAATAAATAAAGCTAAAATTAAAATATATAATTCTGTACTTGCACCTACTGTCCTGTACGCTAGAGAGACCTGGACCCACCAGAAAAAGGATGAGTTTAAGTTAACGCGGTTAGCATGTCATTCCTGCGCAATCTATAAAGCTACAAAATTTTGTACTTGCACTCACTGTGCTGTGAGGTAGCGAGACGTGGACCTATGTATCTATAGTGAGTAGAATTTTCAACCACAAAGAAGAATTTTGAAAAATTGTTAAATTTTTAATAATATATTCAAACTCTAAGCAAAATAGTTTAATTTTTAAGCAAGTATAGTTCAATTCTCAAATAAAAAATCGAATTTTTAACGAAAGATTCAACATTCCGTATTTCAACGAAACACGATTCAAATTCTGAATAAAGAAGAAAGAAAAATTACTTTTTAAACAAAAAGAATTACTTTTCTACCATAAAGGATGAATTTTTAATCCAAACGTATAAGTTCTAAACAGCAAAGTTAAATTTTCGACCACAAAATATAAGTTTTCAAATACGACTTTAAACAAAATAGTTAAATCCACAGTCAAAAGATTAAGTTTCTACCCAAAAAGAAGAATTTTCTACAAAAATTTTTAGTTTAAAAAATTAATTTTTTGCAAAAAAAAACTAATGTTCTATTAGTTCCGATGAACCAAAAAAGACAAATTTTTAACATAATAGTTAAATTTTACATAAAACACTTAAATTCTCCATTTGATATCAAATAGTTGAATTTTCTGTCAAAATAATTTAAATTTCAAATCAAATAGTTGAATTTTTTACTAAAAAAGACGAGTTTTTAACCAAAAATGGAATACTTACATTTTTAGTTTAAAAAATTAATTTGTAACAAAAAAATTCTACCAATTAAAAATGAACCAAACAAGACAAAATTTCATCAAAATAGTTTAATCCACAGCCAAAAAAATAAATTTTTATAGGAGAATATTAATTTTTTACCCAAAAAGTCAAATTTTTAATCAAATATATGAATTTTTCATAAGACAGTTAAATTTTCCACACGATACTGTGCATTTTCAACAAAAAAAGTTAAGTTTGTACCACGTAGTTAATTTTTGAAATAAATAGTTTGATTTTTAACCAAATAGTGGAATATTCTATAAAAATAGTTGAATTTCTAACCAAAGTGTTGCACTTTTTCACCAAAAAATATATTTACGAAGACATGAATTATTGATTAAAAAAAGACTTATTTTCTACAAAAAAATTGAATTTTTAACCCGCAAATAAGAGCTTTGAAATAAAAGTTAATTTTCAACAATATAGTTTAATTTTCTATATCAAATTGTTAAATTTTTAAGCCAAAAAGACGAATTTTCTACAAAGCAGTTAAATTTTCAACCCGAAAAAATGAATTTTAACCAAGCCTGTAATACTTAATATTTCAACCAAAAACTATTTCAATTAAGAAAAAAAAACAGTTTCATGCTACCAAGGAGGACAAATTTTCAGCCAAATATTTGAATCCTCAACAAAATACTTGGATTTTTAACCAAATAGTTATCAAATAGAAAAGATCAACTTTCAATTAAATATAAATTATTAACCAAAAATGAAATACTTCTATTTATAGTTTAAAAAAATGTGGTTAAAAAATCTGGTTAAGTTTTCAACCTTCGAAATAAATTATCAACTAAAATTATGAAACTTCACAAAAAAATAATTTTTAACAAAGTAATTCAATTTTTAACGTGGTACTTGAATTTTTAATAAAAAGATGAATTCTCAACAAAAAGCGTAATTGATTGTATTTCAACCAGAAAAGATTTTAATTTAAATCAAAAACAGTTGAATGCAAACAAAAAATACGAGTTTTGAACAAAATAATTAAATTTTGAACTATAGAGATGGATTATCAACGTTTCAAATGAAATTTAACTAAAAAGATAGATTTGCCACCAAAAAATACAAACTTTTAACAGAATACATTAATTTTCTACTGAAAAATAAAAATTGGCTACTAAAAAATAAAATTTTGTCAACCAAATATTTGGATTTACCATTTAAAAAAATTTTAAACTATAAATGTCATAGTTAAATTTTCAGTTTAAAAAAAGTTAATTTAAAAAAAAAATTTGTGAAAAAGTCAAAAAGATGAATCTTTTAACAAAAAGATACATTTTAACACGATGGCAGTTTAAATGAAAGAAACAAATTCCCCGCCATTTCCCGTTTTTTTCCCAGTTCGCGAACATTTTTTCGAGGTCAATGAATTTAAAAGATTTAAATTTTAAAGCAAAGCATTTTTCCATTTAAATTATAGAAAATGAACTGTACATTAAACTACCCAAAGTAAAACTACTTCATTTTGAACTTTTAAAATTAAAGTTTAAGAATTTGGTAATACAAAAATTTTGTATTAAAATGCTCAATACCTCACACGTATAAAATGGAAAGTACTAACAATTTCAATCAAACAATTTAAAAAAATGCCTTTAGCCTGAAAAATTTAGAATTTTTAACTTTTTTAAATTGTAGAGTTCAAAGATTCAAATTCAGTTTAAAAAATATAAATCCATGTTATTTTTAATATTCCGAATTGAAGAATCAATCAGTAAATTAATTTTTTTTTTAATTATCATATTTCAACAAAAACTTAGATGATTAAATTCATTTAAACTGAACACTTTTCAAATCAAAAGTCAAATTATTATTTTCTTAATAGTTTAGAAAGCCTTAATAGGCTTCAAGATTTTTCTTGAAAATTTAAAAAAATCTGCATGCTGTTTTATGTTATTTTGAATTTTAAATTATTTTTGAAATTTTTTCAAACTTAGATTTTTTTTTGAAATTTTCGCATAACTTTTAAATATCTTAAAATAATTCTTTAGAATAAAGCATCATTTTCAATGTTCCTAGTTCAATCTTCCTATTATTTTCACACCTTTTCAAAACATCTAAATATCTCTACGAATTTCACTTATGAATTAATATTTTTTTAATAAAACAATTAAAATCATAAGGTGTAAAGTCTTGAAGCTGTTTAAAATTTTAACAATTTAAGGCTTTCTTTTTTAAACAATTTAGTTTCAAATTATTCCTTTTTGAATATTCAGTTTAAAATTACTTGTGTTAAATAAACAGTCAAATATTGCTAAATATGAAATAATAATTCTTTTTTATAATTAAAAATTTTTTATTTGATTGGTTTAAAAATGGAATACGTTAGACTGAAACGATTCTTTTAATTTTCAAAGTCAGTCAAAAAATAAATTCCTGTCATTTCCCGGTTTTTCCCGGTCGCGGAAAATTCCCGATTATTTTCTGGTTCTCTAGGTTTCCCGGTCCATCGATCACCCTGTTCGAACAAAGTAGTTCAACTTTGAACCAATTTCTTGAATTTTTGACCACATATAGACCACTCAGCCCCAGTTCAGGGTATCTGAGAATATTATTATAAAATATTATTAAAAATAAACAATATTCAAAAAAATGATTAAAATCGAAACACACAAGTAAATTTCTAAAATCTTTTTCGTGTACCAAATGCATTATGTTTATCGCGTGACGATTGCTGGCTAAGCGAATATCGATCAAACTTTGTAAAACATGACCATGATGAGCAAAGGCGGAAGTAACTAATTTCGGAGTTATTACAACTTTCGTGAATCCTATGTTAAAATTTTCAAGCCGGATAGGAAGACTTTCTAATTAAAAAAAAATTAATAATAATCTACATGCTTTCGCAGCGTGAAATTGGTTCGTTGAGATGTTTTTTTTTTTTAATTACGTTTTCCAAGTTGGTTTATTTTATTATTTAAAGATTAGAAGCACAAAATGTTTAATTGATAACATATTAAAATTTTTCGGATCAATTTTAAATCTTTCGAATTTTGCAAAAAAATGAAATTGATACTTGGCATGAATTATTATATAATTTTTGAAATAAATATAGTTGACGTTCTATTTAGCGTGTTTTAAAAATTTTCTTCTCCAGTTTATGAGTTTTTTTATTTTTTATAACGTAAAATACTTGTAATATAAAAAAAGCTTTCAACCTTCTTGACTTCGGATATAAATGTTAGTAAAAATAATTAAATTATTAACATCTCTTACAAGCACATTTTTTAATTTTAAGCGAAAGTGGAGCCTAATCTCTAAATTCCAAAAATAACCTAAAAGCTCTGAAATTTCTGAAATCCTTGAATTCCTGGAATATTTATAATTCCATGAAATCCTTCAATATTATAAATTTCTGTGGATTTCCTTAATTTTCTGAATTCCTTAAATTCCTTCGATGCACTGGGATTTCTGTAATTCTCTGAATTCCCTAAAGTTCCCAAATGCCCTTAAAGCCCTCAAATTTTAAGAATTCTCTGAACTCCATTAATTTTCTAAATATTCTGAATTTCTTAAAATCTCTTAATTCCTGACATTCCTAATACGCTCTGAAATCCCTGAAATCTCTGAATGCTCTATAATTCGTGAATCCCTAGAACATCCTTAATTTCTTTAATATTTGTAGTTTCCTGAATATTCGGGATTCGCTGCGTTCCTTAAATATGCCATATCCCCTTAATTCTTTAAATATTTTGAATTTCCCGAATGCTCTGAAATTCTCAAAATTCTCTGATATCTTTTACTTTCTTCATTATTCTGAATACCCCAAGTTTTTTGAATATTTTAAATTCTCTTAATTTCTGAAATATTCAAAATTCTTGAAATTCCTTAAACATCCTGAATTCCTTGAGTATTATAAAATCCCTAGATTTCTTGAATATTCTGAATTCGTTGAATTCCTTAAAGTTTTGAAATTCCCTGAATTCCTTAAAGATTTGAAAATTCCTGAATCCCTTGTATATTTTAAATTCCCTGAATTTCTTAATATTCCGACTTCCGAGAATTATCTAAGCTCCTTACATTCTCAGAAATTTTTGATTTTTCTAAATTTCCTGAAACCCCTGAATATTCTATATTTTGTATTTATCTGAATTTTATAAATTATTTGGATCCTCTGCATTCCTTGAATATTCTGAATTTGTTTAATTCCTTAAAGTTTTGAAATTCCCTGAATTTCTTAAAGATTTGAAATTTCCTGAATCCTTTGTATATTTTAATTTCCCTGATTTTCTTAGTATTCCGATTTCCGAGAATTATCTAAGCTCCTTACATTTTCTAAAATTCTTGATTTCTCTGAATTTCCTGAAATCCCTGAATATTCTATGTTTTGTATTTATCTGAATTTTCTAAATTATCTAAATCCTCTGCATTCCTTGAATTTTCTGAATTTCTGGAATTTCTGAAACATGCTGAATGTCCTGAATTCAAAGATTATTTCAAATTCCCTGAATTTTTGGAATATTCTAAATTCCTAAAATTCTTTGAAGATTCTGAATTTCCTGAATTTCTTCAATATTGTTAATTCTCCGGGTCTCTTAAATATTCTGAATTCCTCAAATTCCTTGGGTATTCTGAATTTCTTGAATTATTTGAATATTCTAAATTTTCAAAATTCCTTGAATATTCTGAATTTCTTAAATTCTTTAAACTTCTCAAATTTTCTAAATGCTTTTAAATTCTTCGAATTCCCTCAAATTTTTACATTTCTTGAATATCCTGAATTCCCTAAATTCCTTGAATACGCTATATTTCCTCAATTCCTTGAATATTTTTAATTCAATGAATTTCTCAAATGTTCTAAATGATAAGAATTATTTGAACTCCTTAAATTCCCTAAAATCTTTGACTTTCTTGAACATCCTGAATTCTCTGAGTTCCTCAAATATTTAGAATGTTCTTAATTTATGGAATATTCAGAATTCCTAATAAACCTTGAATATTCTGAATAACTTGAATATTTTGAATCACCTCATTTTCTTGAATATTCTGAATTCTTAAAATTCCTCAAAGATTCTAAATTCTTTTTATTTCTTGTATATTTCAAATTTCCTGAATTTCTTAATATTACGATTCACGAGAATTATCTGAACTCCTTCAATTCTCTGAAATCCTTGATTTTGCTGAATTTTATGAAATCCCTGAATACTCTGAATTTTTTTACTCGTGTGAATTTTTCAAAATATCTGATTTCTCTGAATTCCTTGAAGATTCTAAATTTCAGGAACTCTGGAAATATTCCGAATTTCCTGAATTCCTCAAATATTTTGAAATCCCTGGATTTCTGAAAAATTCTGAATCCCTGAAATTTTTGAAGATTCTGAATCTTCTGAATTTCTTGAATATTTTAAATTCCCTGAAATTCCAAAATATTCTGGATTCCGAGATTATCTAAACTCCTTAAATTCTCTGAAATCCTTGATTTTGCTGATTTTTCTGGAATTCACGAATATTCTGAATTTTTTTATTTGTCTGGATTTTTTAATTCTCTGAATTCTTCAAATATTCTGCATTTTCGAAATTCCTGAAATATCTGAATATCCTGAATTCCTTGAATACTTTAAATTCCCTGAATTTCTTGAATATTCTGTATTTCTTTAATTCTTTGTTGATGCTGAATTCCCTGAATTCGTTGAATATTTTAAATTTCCTAAATTTCTTGAATATTCTGAATTCTGAGAATGATCTAAACTCCTTAAGTTCTCTGAAATCCTTGATTTCTCTGAATTTCTTGAAACCCCTGAATATTTGCAATTTTTTTAATTATCTTAATTTTCTGAATTCTCTGAATCGACTGAATTTTTGCAATTTTCCAAATTCACAGAAATCCTTGAATATGTGAAATTTACTGAATTCCTTAAATATTTCTAATTCCCTATATTTCTTGAAGATTCTGAATTCCTAAAGTTCTTTGAAGATTCTGAATCCCCTGAATTTCTGTAATATTTCAAATATAAGGAATTTCTGGAATATTCTGAATTCCTAAAATGACTTGAATATTCTGAATTTCTTGAACACTTTAAATTTCCGGATTTTTATAAATATTCCGCATGCCTTAAATTCTTTGAAGATTCTGAATTCTCTGAGTTCCTTGAATATTTTGAATTCACTTTATTTCTGGAATATTCAGAATTCCTAAAATTCCTTGAATATCCTGAATTCCCAAAATTACTTCAATCTTCTGAATTTCTCGAATACATTGAATTTCCTGAATTTTTTGAATATTCTGAATTTCTCGAATACATTGAATTTCCTGAATTTTTTGAATATTCTGCATTCAAAGAATTCTTTGAACTCATTAAATTCCCTAAATGCTCTGAGATTTTTCGAATTCCCTAAAATCTTTGACTCTCTTAAACATTCTGAATTCTCTGAATTCCTTGAATATTTTGAATTCTCCTTATTTCTGGAATATTTAGGATTTCTGAAATTCCTTGAATATTCTGAATTCCTGAAATTACTTCAATATTTTAAATTCCTTAAATACTTGGAATTCCATGAATTTCTTGAATATTCTGCATTTCAAGAATTCTTTGAACTCATAAAATTCCTGAATGCTTTGAGATTTTTCGAATTCTCTAAAATCTTTGACTCTCTTGAACATTTTGAATTCTCTGAATTCCTTAAATATTTTGAATTCTCTTAATTTATGGAATATTTAGAATTCCTGAAATTCCTTGAATATTCTGAATTCCTGAAATTACTTTAATATTTTAAATTCTTGGAAAACTTTAACTTCCCTGAATTTCTTGAATAATCTGTGTTTCAAGAATTCTCTGCACACATTAAATTCCCGAATTCCTCTGAAATTATCCGAATTCCCTAAAATCTTGGACTCTCTTGAACATTCTGAATTCTCTGAGTTCTTTGAATTTTTTGAATTCTCCTAATTTCTGGAATATCTAGAATTCTTAAAATTCCTGGAATATTATGGATTCCTGAAATTACTTCAATATTCTGAATTCTTGAAAAACTTTAACTTCCCTGAATTTCTGGAATATTCTGCATTCCTTAAATTCTTTGATGACTCTGAGTTCCCTGAATTCGTTGATTATTTTAAATTCCCTAAATTTCTTCATTATTCTGAATTCTGAGAATGATCTCAACTCCTTAAATTCTCTGAAATCCTTGATTTCTCTGAATTTCCTAAAACCCCTGAATATTTGGAATTTTTTTATTTATTTTAATTTTCTGAATTCTCTGAATCCTCTGCATTTCTACAATTTTCTAAATGTACAGAACTCTTGAAATATTTAAAATGTCCTGAATTCCTGAAATATTTTTAAGTCCCTTAATTTCTTAAAGATTCTGAATTCCTAAAGTTCTTTGAAGATTCTGAATCCCCTAAATTTCTGCAATATTTCAAATTTTCCGAATTTCTTTAATATTTAAAAATTAAGGAATTTATTTAATATTCTGAATTCCGAAATTAGCTAAAATCTTTAAATTCTCTGAAATCCTTGATTTGAATGAATTTCCTGAAATTCCTGAATATTTTGAAATTTACTCATTCTCTGAATTTCTTGAATATTCTGCATTTCCGAAATTCCTTAATATTCCGATTTCCGTGAATGATCTAAACTCCTTGAATATAATGAAATCGTTGAGTTCGCTGAATTTTCTGGAATTCCTAAATATTCTGAATTTTTAGAATTATCTGCATTCCTGGAATATTCTGAATTTCTGGAATTTCTAAAATATTCTGAATTTTCTGAATTTATCGAATATTTTGAATGCCCTGCATTTCTTGAATATTCTGAATTCCTTAAATTCTTGAAAGATACTGAATTCCCTGAATTCCTTGAATATTTTAAATTCGGTGAATTTCTTGAATACTCTATCCGAGAATTATCTAAACTCCTTAAATTATCTGAAATCCTTGATTTCTCTAAATTTCCTGAAATCCCTGAATATTCTGAATTTTTTTATTCATCTGAATTATCTGAATCCTCTGAATTCCTTAAATATTCTGAATTCCCGGAAGTCCTAAAATATCCCGAATTTCCTGAATTCCTCGAATATTTTGAATTTCATGAATTTCTTAAATATTTTAAATTCTGGGAATTCTCTAAACTCCCTAAATTCCATTAATGCACTGAAATTCTCTAAATTTCCTAAAATCCTGGAATTTATTAAATATTCTAAATTTACAGAATTCCTTGACTGCAAAATTCTTTTAACATATTGAATTCCTGTAATTTCTGGAATATTCTAAACTCCGGAAATTCCTTGCATATTCTAAATTCCCTGAATTCTCTAAATTTCTGAAAATCTCAAAATTACTAGAATTCTCTGAATTTTCTGACATCCTTAAATATTCTGAATTTTCTGAATACTTCTAATGCTATGAATTCCTGAAATTTTCGAATATTTTAAGTTCCTAAAATTCCTTGAATTTTTTGAATCCCGTAAATATTCTGAGTTCCATGAATTCACGAAACTCCTGGAATTCTATGAAATCCTTGAATATTATGAATTCCTGAAATTTCTTCAATTCTCTGAATCTTCTGAATTCTCTGAAATTTCTGAATTTTCTTGAATTCTTCTGAATTCTCCTTGTTTCTTAGCATTTTTTTAAAGTCCTTGAAATTCAGGTAATTACATGAATTCAAGAAATTCAGATGATTAATGGAATTCCCCGAATGTAAGGAGGTTCACGGATTTCAAATTTTTGCAGGGAATTTAGCGAATTTAGACGACTTAAATTAATGTAGATGATTCAGGATGCTTAGGCGAATCCAGACATATCAATGATTTCAGAGGAATTCGGAAGATTTCAAGAAACATAAGAGAAATAAAAATAATTTGAAGGAGTTTAAAAGCTTTTAATCAAATTATTCATATTATCATATTATATTTTAATTAGAATTCTCCACAATTAAAAAATGCTGAAAAAGCATCAGAAACTCAATATTTTTGTGGTACTTTTCCAATTTTTCAAGCCCCTTTTCACATTATTTCTCTCAAAAAATATAAAAAATTTCATGAAAAATAAAAACATGCCTGACAAATTATTTTTTAAAAATGATTTTACTGTAAAATTAAAAATTTTAATGATCGTATTCTAGTTTTATATTTATATACCATTAATAATTGGTAATGAAAAGTTACCCGCGCAATGTAGATAGCGTAGTAATTATCAATTTAAAATCGTCTGAATGGCATTAATTAAATAACTGATTGAGTCTCGTTTTAAATAATTTCAAAATTCGATAATATTTTTAAAAGCTGTTCCAATCAAATTTATGTTCAAATTTAAAGATACTAGATTTGGGGCGATCATTGCATTAAAGCTTTCAGTTCATTCGATTTCCAATTACATCGATGACATCCACATCATGTCGATGCAGACTCGTGGATTAATACGATTACAAGGGGAAGTGATTGATCGATTTCAAAAATGACTGCGAGGCTCTCGACTAGACATGAATTATCGAAGATCCCTAGAATTTTTTACACGACTCTAAATCACTTTTGACGTGAAGGCAAAGGGCAGATATTAGGGGATATTGGATTCATTATTATTAGAGTTCCAATCTTGACACTTGAGAAAAAATTCAACTGGGGTTGCCTCTCAAGGATACTAATTTCCTTATCTAAAAAGTCTTTGGAATTTATCAACAGCGCCATGAAAAAAATGTTCGGATATAAGAATTAAATTAGGCAATTTATAGCCAATTATTCATTTTCATCCCTAAAATGTATTATACTGGCTTTATCAATCATGTTCGGTTTTTCGATTTGAAACAAAAAATTTCGATTAAAAAAAAATTTCGAATAACTGCTTATTTTTATAATTTTTCTAAGATTCTTGAGAAAATGTAGAAATATTTTTGAAAACTTCAGATATGTAAAATCAAAGTTTTAACCAAAAAGTTAATTCTGACTAAAATAGATTTTAATTTTAAACAAAAAAACTTAAATTTATCCTAAAACGAAAATTTTCAACAAAATAGTTGAATCCTCAACCAAAAAAGATTAATTTTAATCAGTTGCATTTTCAATCAATAAAGATAAAATATTTGAAAAAAAACGAATTTTCTATAAAAAACGGTTGAATTTTATAACCTGAAAATATGAATTTCCACCAAAAAAGTAATTTTTAACACAACAGATAATTTTTCTACAAAAAAAAACGAATTCTCAATTGAATAGTTACATTGTCAACCAAAGAAATGAAGTTTCAACTAAAATGGTAAGCATTAAAATTAGGAACAGAATTTAGACCTTTATTATTAAAGAATTAAAGGAAGAAAAAAAATTATCATTAAAGAATTTTAATTTTATCTTTTAGAAATACATTTTTAGAATTAAAATTTCTCATTTAGAAATTGCGATTTACAAAATTTCAGGAAATTCAAAAGAACAAACTGAAAATAGCTACTTAGAGTCACATTCTTGAGAAAATTCAAAAAGATTTTCGAAAATTTCATATAAAAAATCAATATTACAGAAAAAAGTTAAACTTAAATTCGAAAATATTCTTTTTTTAAATCGAAAGCAGTTTGATTCATCTAAAAAAGACAAATTTTCAACAAAATAGTTGAATTGTCATTTAAAAATGATGAATTTTTAACTAATAAAATTAATTTTTTGCTAAAAAGAGAAATTAAAAAAAAGTTACATTGTCAACCAAAGAAGTGAATTCTTAACTAAAATGATGAATCTTCAACCAAAAAACTGATTTCTAACATTCTTACTTTAAATAAAAAAGAGTTAATTTCATTCAAAAAGACAAATTTTCAACAAAGCTGATGATTTTTTAACCTGAAAAGATTTTTCAGCCCAAAAAGAAAAAAAATGTTGGTTAAATGATAATCTGAACAGAAAGTTATTTTAAATACAAAATAAATATTTTAAATTTTTTGAATTCGTTTTCAACAATTTTGGACATTTTTTGCAATGATTAAAATTTGTTTAACATAGTTGTTAAAAATTAATTTTTCAAAATGAAGAAGCACCTTAAATATTTCCAGGAAACGTAAGACATTTATTTTATTATCTTGAAACCCTGCAAAATCTTGCAAAACTTTAAAATTTTATTTCGAAACTTTTGAAAATATACATTTTGTTGAAAGCTTTTTCAAATATTTCCAAATTTTTAATTATTCTTTCAATATTGCAAAAACTTCTAAGTATGTTTCCAAATGATTTAAAATTTTCTGCAATTTTCCTTAAAATTCTGCAAAGTTAAGCAAATATTTTTTTAAAATCTTCACGATTCTTTTTTGGCAATTTGGAAATCTTTTCCAATGCTTTGAAATGTTTGTAAATATTCTATTAAAATAAATTTGTAAAATAAAATATTTTAAATTTCCCTAGAAATCTTAAGACATTTTTTTATTCTCTTAAAACCTTTAACAATCTTTAAAAAGCTTCCAAAATTTTGTTCGAAATGTAAAAAGGGACAGAGAAAGGGAACATAAAAGGGAGAAAGGGGAAAGAAAAGAGAAATAGGAAAGGGGAAAAGGAACGGGAAGAAAGGAAAATAAAAGGGGAAAATGTGAAAAGGAAAAAAGGAAGGGTACAAGGGAAGAAAGAAAGTAAAAAAGCGAAATACAAGGGAGAAGAGGAGGAAGAAAAAAAGAAGGTAAATGGAAAAGAAAAAAGGGGACAGGGAAATGAAAAAAGAAAAGGGGAAAGGTAAAAGGAAGCGGGAAAGGATAAGGGAAACGGAAAGCGAAAGAATGGAAGGGAAAAGAGGAAAAGGGAAGGGGTAAGAAAACAGGAAAGGAAAAAAAGAAAGGGGGGAAGAGGAAGAAGAAGAGGAAAAAGAAAAAAGGGAAAGGAGAAGGGGGAAAGAGAAATGAAAAAAGAAAAGGATGAAAGAGAAAGGGCAAAAGGGAAGGAGAAAAGGAAAGGGGAAATGAAAGGGGAAAAGGGCCAATCTTAAAAAATTTTCAAATTCTTACGAAGCATATAAATTTTTTTAGAAATCTTAGAAAATCTGCGTTTTGTTTTAAATTTCTTAAAACCTTTTTTAAGTTCTAAACTGTTTTTGCATCTTTTTAAATCTTCTATATATTATTTGAAATATTTCAAAATCCTTTTGAATGTTTTCATAAAATTGATTTTTAAAATAAAAAATCAATTTAAAATTTCCGGGAATCTTAAGACAAATTTTTAACCATTTCAAAACCTTTCAAGTCTTTGAAAGCTTTAAAACTTTATTTTAAAATCTGAGAAAATATATATTTTGTTTAACAAAATATAGTGCAAAAATGTAAATGTAAAAATGTCAAGAACATAATTATTTCCCAATATTAAAAGAAACAGTGTGTGGTAGTAAGGCCACGTGGCAAAAATAAAACTTTAATGGATTAACTTTGAAATTTTTTGTAAGAAATCATAATGAGTTTTGAGAAGATTGCATAGTAATAGAATGCAGAGAAAAAAAAAGAGAGAGAGAAAAAAGGGAAGGGGGAAAGGGAAAAAGAAAAATACAAGGAGAAAAAGAAAGGAGGGAAAGGGAAAAGGAAAAGGAAAGGGGGAAAGAAAAGGGAAAAAGGAGAGGGGAAAAAGACCGGGGAGAGAAATGAAAAAAGGAAAGGATGAAAGAGAAAGGGCAAAAGTGAAGGAGAAAAGGAAAAGGGAAAGGAAAGGGGAAAGGAAAGGGGAAAAGGGGGAAAAAGAAACGGAAAAAGGGAAAAATGAAAGGGGAAGAAAGCCAATATTAAAAATGTTTCAAATTCTTACGAAGCATATAAATTTTTATAGAAACCTTAAAAAATCTGCGTTTTGTTTTAAATTTCTTAAAACCTTTTCTAAGTTCTTAAATGTTTTTGCATCTTTTAAATCTTCTAAACGTTATTTAAAATATTTTAAAATCCTTTTGAATGTTTTCATCAAATTAATTTTTAAAATAGAAAATCAATTTAAAATTTCCGGGAATCTTAAGACAAATTTGTAACCATCTTAAAACCTTTCAAGTCTTTGAAAGCTTTAAAACTTTATTTCAAAATCTGAGAAAATCTATATTTTGTTCAACAAAATATAGTGTAAAAATGTAAATGTAAAAATGTTAAGAACATAATTATTTCCCAATATAAAAAAAACAGTGTGTGATAGTAAGGCCACGTGGCAAAAATGAAACTTTAATGGACTAACTTTGAAATTTTTTGTAAAGAATCATAATGAGTTTTGAGAAGATTGCGTGGTAATAGAGTGGAGAGAAAAAGATAGAGAGAGAGAGAGAGAAACGGGAAAGGGAAAAGAGAAAACGAAAAATACAAGGAGAAAAAGAAAAGAGGGAAAGGGAAAAGGAAAGGGAAAAAAGACTGGGGAAAAGAAAGGAAAGAAAGAAGAAAAGGGGAAAATAAAAGAGAAAAGGACAAAGAAAACGGAAAGGGCAAAATAAAAAGGTTAACGACAAAGAAAACGGAAAGGGGGAAAGTGGAAGTGGAAAAAAGGAAAAAGGAAAAATAAAAGGGGAAAAGGACAAGGAAACGAAAAGAGGAAAAAGAAGCGAGAGAAGGAAAGTAAAAATAGGGAAAAAGAAGAAAATAAAAGGGAAAAGCGGGAACGGAAAGGGAAAAGGAAAGAGGAAAAGGAATGGGGACAAGGGTAAGAGAAAAATTAAACAGGAAAGGGGAAAAAGAAAAAGAGCAGGAAAAGGCGGAAAGAAATGGTAGAAGTAAAGAAAGAAGAAAACAGAAAGGGGACAGGAGTAAAATAAAAAGGGGAAACGATAAGGGATACGCAAAGGGAAATGGGAAGGGAAGAGAGGAAAAGGTAATGGGTAAAAAAAAGGAAAGAGGAAAAATGGGAAGAATGAAAGAAAGAAGAAAAAGGGAAAAGGAAAAGAAAAGGGGAAGGGAAAGGGAGAAAGAGAAAAAATAAAAGGAAAGGAAGAACGGGAAAGGGAAAAAGCAAAGGGAAAAGGGCTTATTTTAAAATTTTTCTAAATTCTTACGAAGCATATAAATTTTTGTTCGAAATCTTGAAAAATCTGCATTTTCTTTTGAATTTGTTGAAGCCTTTTTTAAGTTCAAAACTATTTTTGTACTTTTTTAAAACTACTAAATATTAATTGAAATATTTTTAAATCCTTTCAAATGTTTTCATACAATTAATTTTTAAAATTAAAAAACCAATTTTAATTTTCCGGCAATCTTAAGAAAAAATGTTTACCATCTTCAAACCCTTCAAGTCTTTAAAAGTATAAAAATTTTATTTCGAAATCTGAAAAAACTACATTTAGTTTAACATTTGTTAAAATATTTTAAAAATGAGTTTCCATTTTTCTCATCATTCCCTCAATTAAAAAAAAACAGTGTGTGGTACAGAGAGGGGGGGGGGGGATATCAGAGAAAAGTTTTTAGAGGCATTGCCAATCGCCGCATAAAAGGAAGACTCGAATAGAGATAGAAGAAAAACGGGGAAGGGGAAATGAAAAACGGGAAATGGAAAGAGGGAAAAGAAAAAAAGGAAAGGGAAAAAGAAAAATATAAGGGGAAAAAAAAGAGGGAAAAGGGAAAAGAAAAGGGGAAAAGGAAAGGAGAAAAAGACCAGGGAAAAGAAAGGAAAGAAAGAAGAAAAGGGGAAAATAAAAGAGGAAAGGACAAAGGAAACGGAAAGGGGAAAATAAAAAGGTTAACGACAAAGAGAACGGAAAGGATGAAAAGAAAGTGGAAGTGGAAAGAAGGAAAAAGGAAAAATAAGAGGGGGAAAGGGAAAAGGACAAGGGAAACGAAAAGAGGGAAAAGAAGCGAGAGAAGGAAAGTAAAAATAGGGAAACAGAAGAAAACTAAAGGGGGAAAGGAGAACGGAAAGGGAAAAGGAAAGAGGAAAAGGAATAGGGACAAGGGGAAGGGAAAAATAAAACAGGAAAGGGGAAAAAGAAAAAGAGCAGAAAAGGGCGGAAAGAAAGGGAAGAAGTAAGGAAAGGAGGAAACAGAAAGGGGACAGGAGTAAAATAAAAAGGGGAAAGGATAAGGCATACGCGAAGGGAAATGGGAAGGAAAGAGGGGAAAAGGCAATGGGTAAGAAAAAAGGAAAGAGGAAAAAAGGGAAGAATGCAAGGAAGAAGAAAAAGGGGAAAGGAAAAGGAAAGGGAAAAGGAAAGGGAGAAAGAGAAAAAGTAAAAGGAAAGGAAGAAAGGGAAAGGAAAAAAGCAAAGGGGAAAAGGGCTTATTTTAAAATTTTTCCAAATTCTTACAAAGCATATAAATTTTTGTTCGAAATCTTGAAAAATCTGCATTTTCTTTTAAATTTGTTGAAGCCTTTTTTAAGTTCAAAACTATTTATGTACCATTTTTAAAACTTTTAAATATTAATTGAAATATTTTTAAATCCTTTTAAATGTTTTCATACAATTAATTTTTAAAATTAAAAAATCAATTTAAATTTTCCGGGAATCTTAAGAAAAAATGTTTACCATCTTCAAACCTTTAAAGTCTTTAAAAGTTTTAAAATTTTATTTCGAAATCTAAAAAAATCTACATTTTGTTTAACATTTATTAAAATATTTTTAAAATTAGTTTTCATTTTTCGTATCTCTTTTAAGATGTAAAAAAGTCTGCAAATTACAATATGATAGTAAAATGTTAAAAAAGTAATTATTTCCCTAAATTAAAGAAAACAGTGTGTGGTAGAGAGGGAGAGGGGAGGGGATATCGGAGAAAAGTTTTTAGAGCCATTGCCAATCGCCGCATAAGAGGGAGACTCGAAAAGAGATAGAAGGGAGAGGGCAAATGGAAAACTGAAAACGGGAAAAGGAAAAAATGAAAATGGAAAAGTAAGAGACAGAGAGATTTCTCCATTCAGACAATTAACATTTCCTCTTTTGTCAATAGTGTTTAGGAAAAAAATAATAAAAAAGGATCTAGTCAGCAATTAGAGTCTGCCTTTTCACAAGAACCCTAAAGGACTCTCGATTTCTATCGAGTCCATCTTTCCTTCCAGGCTTGAGAATCAGAAATCGAAAATCAAATGCGTCGCCAGACAAGGAAAGATTCCAGAACAAGTGGTGGACGATTTTCGCTGATTATCTCTGATCTTTGAGTAAAATCGTACGTTGTCAGCATTCTTAGAGGAGGACTCGAAGCTCTCTTTGAGTCTAAACCAAACTAGATTGCTGACTTCGCTTTTGGTTTTTGTAGACAGCAATCTGACAATCACCAATAAAGGAGACGAAAAAATTATATTCAAATTTTTAGTTTTCATGTAAGAACGTGGATTTTGATAGTATTTAGAAAAAAAGGATAAATTGAAATCGCCTTAGCACTGAAAAATTTTCTTCTGGGTCTTTTATAACGTTTATAAAATCTGATATTAATCGATAAAGGCTTTTAAAACGATTTGGGTTTTCGTCAAATCCATAATACGTTTAAAAAAATGCATTGTTTAATTTAACATCTTAGTGACATATTCTGAAGGTAATTGAAGTGGAGGGAACAAAGCGATTTTAAAAAAAAATGTTCTTGTTGTCGGCTTTTTTTCGTAATTGAAAATTAAGTGTTTTGCGCCTGTGAAATGCAATGCGCTAGCTAAGAGTGTATGTCGGGCTGGAGTCACTCTGTGTAGTTTTAAGTCACATAGAATCTGTAAGTAATGCGTTTTTGTTGCTTAGAGTGATATATAATATAATATTTCAATAATATAATATAATACAATAATAAAGTAAATAATAACATATAATATTTTATGTGACTTGAAACTAGACCAGGTGACTGCAGCCCGGCATACAATGTTAGCTAGCACATTGCATTTTACAGGCGCAAAAATACTATTTTTTAATTAGAAAAAAAAATAAAAACAATTAGAACATTTTCTGGTTGAGAATTTAACTATTTTAATGAATTTTTTTCACAAATTCGTCTGTTTCCGATTTCAGATTAAAATCCTTCTGTATTAACATATTAGTTATAACATTTTTCGTTGAGGATTCATTTTATTTGATGGAAAATTAATTCTTTTATTGAAAATTCGAAATTTCTGTGCTGAAACGATGGAAAAATTATTTAAAATTGATAAAAGTTCAAACAAATCAAAACAGGAAAGTAGATTTTCAAAAATTTTGCGCAATAATTTGAAAGCTTTTTAGGAATAATGAAAAGTTTTAGAATAAAAATATTTTTGTAAGATTCATAGGAATATGTAAATCCATTTTTTATTTGAAATTATAATAATAAAAAATATTTTAAATGAAATTTTGTAGTTTGCTTAAGATCAAAAAATAATTATAAACTTTTACAAGTTTCGACAAATTTCAAACAAAATGTGAATTTTTTTAAGGTTTCGAACAAAAATTTAGAATTTAGAAATTTAGATTCATGGTAATGTTTTCAATAATTTTTTATTTTCCAAAATTTAATTTTAGAAAAATATTTTATAATATTTCAAAGCATTACAAAAATGTTTGAAATTGTCAAAAATGAATTTATAAAACTTCAAGACAATCTTTAAAATACCTTGAATCAGTTTAACCCTTAAAGTCATCCCCTCTCTGTGATAACATAAAGAACGAGGGGGGTCGCTGAAGACCCCAGAAGAAATTTGTTTATTGTAACAATTGTAACATAGGGAAAAAGTAAACAACTAAAACAAAAATGAATAAAAAGACTTTTTACAAAAAAAGGCTGGGTATAAAAGACCCCAGGGATAACTTCAAGGGTTGAAAGAAGTTTTGGAATTTTGGAAGTTTTGAAGAGGTGAAAAATATTTTAAAACTTGAAAAAATTTCCAAAATTTCATAAATAATATTTGCAAAATCCTGAAAAATAAAATAAATTTGCTAGAAATTTCATCGATATTGTTTCGAAATTTTTAAAACCTTCGAAAATATTTTAGAATTTTGTCAAAAAAACCTAGAAAAATCATACTTGTATAACTTTAAATCAAATAAACAGAGAAACTTAACAAATAAATAGTTATTCAGAATTTTTATTAAGTATTAAAAATTATTTTTCTTTTTAAATCGTAATTTACTTAACATTTTTTTCTATCTCAACTGGCAAATTTAATTTGGTTGAAAATTTAACAATTTTGTTAAAAGCCTTAAATTATTTTGAAAGATATTTCAGAGTGTTAGAAGTTTTAAAAAGATTGAATAATAATTTTAAAATTAAAAAAGACTAACAAAAATTTCAAATAAATAATTTTTGGGGGGGATTCTAAGAAAAATGTAAATTGATATTTTATCAAAAAAAATTAATTTTAAGAAAATATTTAAAAACATTTAAAATGATTTTCTTAAATTTCGGAAAAGAATGTAGACCATTTTTAAGCAAAATTGTTCAATTTTGCTAAATCAAAAATTTTTAGAAAAAATACGAATAAGTTTGAAAGATATTTAGAAGTTTTGAGTATATACAAAACAATTTTTAATTTAAAACAATTTCAACAAATTATAAAAATGCCAATTTTTGAAAAACTCAAACAAAAATATATAAGATTTTAAGAAATTTTGAGAGGTTTCAAAAAAATAAAATTCCAAAATTGTCAAAAAGGAATCTAGAAGATTTTAAAGCAATGTTTTTACTTTTGCATAATTCTTTGAAAACTTTAGTAAAACTTGGAATTATTTTGAAAGATATTTAGAAGAGTTAAAAAATTTCAAGAGTAATTAAAAATTGGAAAGCATTTAATGAAATTAACAAACAAAAGTTGATTTTTAAAGATTTTGAAATAAAATTTTTAAGTGTTTTTTTAGATTTTGAAGTATTTCAAGATAATAAAAAATGGTCGTGTGTTTCCTGCATATGCTTAAAGTAACATTTTAACAGGTATTGAGAAATTTTTTCAATTTGAAGGGATTAAAAATATTCTAAAACTTTATAAAATTTAAAAAAATTTTTTAAATATTTTAAAATTATTTTCCAAGCATCAAGAAGTCCTAAGTACCTTTCAAGCTGACTCAAATGTTTGCTTAAATTTTTTTAAATACAGTTGAATATAAAAAAGTCTTTGAAATTTTCTACATACTTTTTTAACACATCTACAATCTTTAAAAATCATTTTCAATTTTGCAAAGAAACCTAAGATTTATATCTATATAGCTTTAGACGAAATAAACAAAGAAACTTGAAAATAAATAGTTTTTTGGGATTTCTATTTTGTATTAGGAATGATTTTTTCGTTAAAATTATATAAAACTTTCTTACGTTCAAAATGTACTTTCGAAAACTTGAAAAAATCAGATCGTTAAAAATGACAAGTTAACTCCCAACAGTCAGCAACTCGTCATTTTTAATGATCTTATTTCAATTTTTTGAAAGCACATTTTAAATATAAGAAAGTCTTTCCATACTGAAAAAAATTATTTATAATTTTTAGAGCTTCTTCATTTTTTGATTTTTAGGTCACTATAAAAAATTGAATTTCTTCCATATAAACTCAAACAAAAATCTGACAAAAGTTATAAAAATTAGGCATATTATGCGAGTAAGAAACAAAAATAACATTTACGATTTTTCCAAAATGGTTCGATTAAAAAAAAATTTTATTGTTATAATTTATTTGAATTCAATTAAGTTTGTTCTTCATAACAGCAATATATTAATCGATTCATTTTAAATGTTATACACGTAATAATGGACTTAATAGGAAACTTTTTAGTGATAAAACGTTTTTAATTTATAAACATTCTTTTCAATCTATCCTAATAGTCATGCTAAAAATTATTTATGTGATTACAACAAATTGCAACTTGATGAAAATCTCAAGAAATTTTAAATATGACCACAGAATTGAATTTTAAAAATTCCTCGATATTTACCGGACTAATTTTTTATTTTTCCTGACCATAACAATACTTAAAGACTAAAATTCTGATCTTGTAACATTTTTAGTATAAAATCTTTCATAAATCGAATTAAACAATTTTAAATATTAACTTTAAAACTTTTAGTTTATTGTTCTTAGGGCTGCCACAGGATAATTTATTTACAAAAACTGGAAAAGTGACCAAAAGTGACTAATGTACATTAACAATGTAACTAATGTTATTTTGAATTTAAAAGAATTAAAAAAAATCGATTTACAATACTGCAAAACATTTCATTTTACATTCAAAAGAATTCAAATAAATGGGAAATTAAAAAAAAATCCATTAATTGCAGTAAAATTGGAATTAATTAAAAGCAATTTAAGGTAACTTAGAAGAATTTAATAAAATTTCTAAAAATTCCAGGTGAATTTAAACAATTTGAAGTAAATTCAAAAGAATTTAAAAACTATGAAAAAATTAATTGAATTTAGTAAGTTTTGAATGATTTAAAAAAAATTCTAGGGAATGCAAAAGGATTTGATAAAATTGCTAAGAATTCAAGGTGAGTTTAAAATACTTCAAGGTAAATTAAAAAAACTTTTTAAATATGCAATTAAATTGAGTAGAATATTGTGTATTTAAAAGAATTTAAGTAAATTAAAAAACATTCAAGAGAATTCTAAAGAATTCAAAGGAATGAAAAAGAATCCAGAATAAATTATTAACAATTCAGGGTAAATTAAAAATAAATTGACATGAATTGCAACAATTATTTTAAATTTGTTTAATCTATTGAAAATGCTTTGTAATTTTGTAGAATATCCCAAAACATAAAAAATTCTTTGAAGTCCCTTCAAATGATTAAAATAAATAAAAATTTTTATGGAATTACCAAAGATTCCCTAAATTATTTGGAATCCTTTGAAATCTTTTTAAACGCATCAAAAAAATTCAAAGTCCTTGAAAATCCCTTGACATTTTTTAAAATGCCCTAAAATATTTCAAATCGTGTAAAACCCCTTGAAAATTTCAACAGATTTTGAAAATACCTTAGAAGCTCAAAAAATACCCTGGAATATTTGAAATACTTCAGTCTTTTGAGATCCTCTAAATATTCCTAAAGGTTTTTGAAATACACTGAAAATTTAAAAATCATCCTAAATTCTTTAAAAGTTTTTGGAAGTACTTCAAATTATTGAAATCAATTTAAAATTTCTTAAAATCTTTCATCAAAATTCCCTAAAATATTTTTAATCCATTAAAATCTTTGAAATTACCTTGAAACTCTAGAAAGCTTTTTAAAATGTCTTAGAATCTCTTAAAATACCCTAAAATATTTTTTATCTTTAGAAATCGCATCAAATTCCTTGAATCTGTTCAAAATTTCATGGACATTTTAAAAAGACATTTTAAAAACATATACATATACATATATACATATACATATCCCTTGACATTTTTTAAAGCTTTAAAAAAGTCCTTGGAATATTTTAAAATACTGAGAAATATTTAAAATCTTTAATTTTTTAAGACTCAAAAATTTCTTGAAGTTTCCAAAAATACCCTAAAATATTCCAAATCTTTTGAAATCCCTATAAATTACTGAAACCAATTACAGGTTCCTTGGAATTTTTTAAAATATCCTGAAATATTTTTAAGATCTCAAAAACCCCTGGACATTTTTTTAAGCGTTAAAAAATTCCTTGGAATATTTCAAAATACTCAAAAATACATCAAATCCCCTCCAATTTTTTAACACTCTTGAAAATTTTCTGAATATTTTAAATAATACCCTAAAATGTTTTAAATCTTTTGAAATTCCTTTAAATTACTGGAACCAATTGCAATTTCTGGGAATTTTTATTAATTCCCTAAGATATTCCAGATCCTGCGAAATCCCTCTGAATAATTGAAACCAATTGAAAATTCTTGAAAATCTTTTAAAACACCCTAAAATATTTAATATCTCTTGCAATTTTGTAGAGCTCTTGGAAATTTTTTTTGAAATTTTTAAAAATAACCTGAAATATTACAAATATTTTGACATCTCTTTAAATGACTAAAACCAGTTTAAAATTCTCTGTAATCTTTTAAAATATTTTAAAGATTTTGAAACTTTAGAAATCCCTTCACATTTTTAAAGCCTTAGAAAATTCCTTGTTATATTTAAAAATACCTAAAAATATCTATAATTTCCCATTTTTCAAGACCCCTGAAAATTTCTTAGAATTTTGAAACATACCATAAGATATTCTAAAGCCTTCGAAATCTCTTTAAATTACTGAAACCAATTAAAAATTCTTTGGAATCTTTTAAAATACTTAAGAATATTAAAAAAAATTTTGAATCCCTTGACATTTTTCAAGCTTTAGAAAATTCCTTGGAATATTTCAAAATTCTCTAAAATATTTCATACACTTTGAAAAATGCTCAAATACTCTTTTGAAGTTTTTTGAAAATGTATTAGAATCTTTTAAAATACCCGTAAATATTTAAAATATTAAAAAATCTCATTAAATTACTTCAATCAGTTCAAAATACCTTGAAATATTTTAAAATATCCTAAAATATTTAAAATCCCTTGCAACTTTTTACAGCCCATAGAAATTTCTTGAAATTTTTAAAAATACCATTAATATTCCAAATCTTTTGAAATTTCTTTGAATTACTGAAATCAATTAAAATTTCATGGAATCTTTAAAAGTACCCTAAAATATTTTAGAACCTTTAAAATTCCTTGACATTTTTAAAAGCTTTACAAAATTCCTTGGAATATTTTAAAATACCCAATAATATTTATAATCTCCATTTTTTCAACACTTTTGAAAATTTTTAATATTTTTGAATATACCACATAATATTAAAAATCTTTAAAAATCCCTTCACATTACTGAATCCAATTAAAAATTCCTTGGAATCTTTTAAAATGCCCTAAGGTATTTCAAAAACTGTAAAATCCCTTAACATTTTTTTAAGCTTTAGAAAATTTCTCATGATTTTTAAAAATACTTTAAGGTATTACAAATCCTACAAAATCCCTTTAAATTACTGAATCCAATTGAAAATTTCTTGGAATCTTTTAAAATGCCCTAAGGTATTTCAAAAACTGTAAAATCCCTCAACATTTTTTTCAGCTTTAGAAAATTTCTCATTAATTTTAAAAATACTTTAAGGTATTACAAATCCTACGAAATCCCTTTAAATTACTGAAACCAATTAAAAATTTCTTGCAATCTTTTAAAGTGCCCTGAAATAGTTCAAAACCTTTAAAATCCCTTGACATTTTTTTATGCTTTAAAAAATTTCTCATAATTTTTAAAAATACTTCAAGGTATTAAAATCCTACAAAATCCCTTCAAATTACTGAAACCAATAAAAAATTTCTTGCAATCTTTTGAAGTGCCCTGAAATATATTAAAACCTTTAAAATCCCTTGACATTTTTCAAAGCTTTACAAAATTTCTTGAAATATTTTAAAATACCCAAAAATATTTATAATCTTTAATTTTTCAACACTCTTAAAAATTTTTTATATTTTTATATATACCACGTGATATTAAAAATCTTTTAAAATCCCTCAACATTACTGAATCTAATTAAAAATTCCTTGGAATTTTTTAAAATGCCCTAAAATATTTCAAAAACTGTAAAATCCTTTGACATTTTTTTCAGCTTTAAAAAATTTCTTATAATTTTTGAAAATACCTCAGCGTATTACAAATCCTACGAAATCCCTTTAAATTACTAAAACCAATTAAAATACCTTGAAAGATTTCCAAATCAATTAAAATCATTGAAATAATTTAATTTTAAGAAATTCTTTAAAAGACCATTACAATTTTTTTTAATCTCTTAAAATTATTCAAGTTGTTAGGATTAAAAAAAAATGTTTTATTCTATTAAAAATTGCTTATAAACTTTTTCATTGCCTCTTAAATTACTAAAATCAATTGAAAATTTAATGGAATCTTTTAAAATAACCTAAAATATCTATTCAAAATTCCTTGACATTTTTTAAAACTCTTTAAAATTCCCTGGAATTTTTTTAAATGCCCTAAAATATTTTAAATCCTTTGAAATCTTGTAGCAATCCTTGATATTTTTGACAGCTCTTCAAAATTTTCTAAAAAATTTACAAAATGAACTAAAATCTTTGAGATCTTTTGGAATCAGTTCAAATAATTAAAATCTATTTAAAAATACCTTAAAATATTATTCAAATCCTTAAAAATCTTCTGAAATTCCTTGAATGTTTTCACAGCTCTTGAAAATTCTTTGGGATTTTTTTAAATACTCTAAAATATTTTAAATCCTCTAAAATCTTTTGAAACCCCTTGATATTTTTTACAGCTGATAGAAATACCCTGCTAAAAGTAACTAAAACTTGATTTGAGAAAAAGAAGTGATTAAAAATGACCGTGTGTTATTTTATTCTTAGAATCCCTGGATTCCTGAAATTCCCTCAATTTTTTTTCGAATTTTATAAATTTCTTGAATTTTTTTAATTCCTAAAATTCCCTGAATTCTTTAAATTATTTGAATGCACTAAATTCCTTGAATCACTTGAACACTGATTACAATTTAAGGTTATTTAAATATGCTTCTTACAGAAAATCTCTAATTTTCGCATTTTTTTCAAAATCCTTGACTTTTTTCTGAAGTCCAGGTTTTCCCTGACCTGCGACCTCCCCAATTTAAAATCTTAAGATAGAATAGAATTTTTGACAACTGTTAGCCCAGATTCGAACCCATTTAGCACAGAACAGAACCACTAATGTCGATGAATGTCGGTAATAGGAATCTTGACTAAAAACTAAACTTCCTCAATTTTCGAAAAGAACTATTATATTCTATTATTATATTATCATATTTTGAGAAAATAATAAAAAATCCATTTTTGTCTAAACTGACGCCAATTTTGAATTTTTGGATAAGTATGGGGTGATGTTGAGCTTCGGAGTTAACCATGAGACTCTGGACAGAACCTAACTATCTGGAGGAAACTGCGTTCGTGGCTCATAGGCATGCAAGTAATGCGTTATTACCACCGCAGTGCGGCCCTATTTAATTAGATCCAAGCTTTGAGAGCCCCAAACGCTTCTGGTGTCTGTTGGGAATCGCTCAGGCTTGCCAACAACGCGAATCACGATCAATGGTCTGTTTATTTAATTTATAAATCCTACGAAAACACAGGTAGGATAATTTAGTAAATAAGAAATTTTATTTATGGGGCTGATTAATGATTTTATAATAACTCTGTTTTTCGGGTTGAACCGCCAATTTAGCATGCACACGCGACAAACAGCAGACAGCTTTTGTATTCTCTGAGTTATCTGAATTCTGTTGAATACCTCTGGATTCCTTATGCTATTTTTTAATGATTGGAATTCAAGGGGATACACAAATCCCATGAATTCCTTGCATTCCTAGAATTCTTTGAATTCTCCGAATTGCTGGAATTCTCTGGATTTTTGAATTTCGTTAAATTCTCTGAAATCTTTAAATTCTCTGAGCTCTCTGAATTCTCTGAGCTCTCTGAATTCTATGGATCCCCTGAATTTCCTAAATACTCTAAATCCTATGAATCCTCTGAATTCTCTAATTTTCCATAAATTTCCATGATTAACTGAATTTTCTGAATTTCCTGAATTCAAATAATTGCTTTAGTTTTCTGAATTCATTAAATTCCTAGAATTTCCCTCATTTCAAGAATTTTCCAAATTTCTTATATTCTCTTAATTCCTTAAATTTTCTAAATTCTTGAAATTTTTTTAATTCTATAAATTCCCTGAATTCTTGAAATTCTCTTAATTCTTTTAATTCCTTGAATTTTATTATTTTCTTAAATTACCTTAATTTATTGAGGTCTTTTGATTCCTCTAATTCTCGTAAATCTTTAAATTCTCTGAACTCTCTGAATTTTATGAATTTCCTGAATTTCTTGAATTCTCTAAATCCTATGAATCTTCTAAATTTTTAAATTCCTCTGAATTTTCATAATTTTCTAAATTCCCATAATTTTCTGAATTTTCCTAAATTCTTAGAATACGAATACTTGCTTTAGTTTCCTGAATTAATTGAATTCCTAGAATTTCCTTAATTTCTAGAATTTCTTTAATTCCTAGAATTCATAGAATTCCTAGATGTCCTAGAATTTACTGAATTCCCAGAATTCCATGAATTATTAGAATTCTCTGAATTTCTGAAATTCCCTAAATTTTTTTTTAATTTCCTGAATTTCTTCAATTCCCTTAATTCCTTCAATTGCATAAATTCTTTAAATTATTTGAATTCACTAAATTCCTTGAATCAATTGATTTCTGTGAACTTCCTTAGTTCTTTTCATTTTCAGAATTCTTTTAATTCTTTGAATTTCATTATTTTCTTAAATTACCTTTATCATTCAAACTCTATTGATTCCTTGACTTTCCTTAATTCGTTAAACTTCTTTAATTTATTAAATTCTATTAATTCCTTTAATTATCGTAAATCTCTGAATTATGCTTATTCCTTGAATTCCCTTGATTCCTTGAATCCCTTTAATTCTTTGAATTTCTAGAACTCTTAATAATTCGATAAATTTTGTTAAATTGTTAAAATTCTCTGAATTCTGTTAATTTCTTACAATTCCCTGAATTCTCTTAAATTCTTAGAATTCCCTGAATTCTATCGAATACTTAGATTTTCCTGATTTTTGTTGAATTCTGAAGAGTTCTTAGGATTCTCTGAATTTTGGTTAATTATGATAAATTCTTAGAATTCTCTGAATTCTGTTGGATTCTGATGAATTCTGAAATTTTCTCAATTCTGGTGAATTCAGACGAATTTTTAAAAGACTCGGAATTCTGGTGAATTCTGATAAATTCTTAGAATTTTAGGAATTCTGGTGAATTCTGATGAATTCTTGAAATTCTATTAATTATGGTGAATTGTGATGAAATCTTAGAACTCTATGAATTCTGGTGAATTCTGATGAATTTTCTAAAATCGGTTGAATTCTTAGAACTCTCTAAATTCTTATGATTTTCTGAATTTTCAAAATTTTCAGAATTCTTTGAATTCATTTAAAACGATAAATTCTCTAAATTCTCTGACTTGCTTGAATCTTCTCAATTCCCTGAATTATGCTGAATTTCTCTTAATTCTTTCCATTATACTTAAGTCTTTAGAATTTAGGGAATTCAAAGAATTTTTTTGAATTCTTAGAATTATCTAAATGTTCAGAATTCCTTGAACTTTCTAAATTCTCTGAACTCTTTTAAATCACCTGAATTCTCTGAAATCCCTGAATTCTCTGGAATACCTGAATTTCTTTAATTTCCTGAATTCTATGAATTCTATGAATTCTCTGACTTTTCTGAATTCTGCCAATACTCTGATTTCTTTGAATATCCTGAGTTGTCTGAATTATCTTAAATTTCCTTAATCATCTGAATTCCATGCATTTTTTGAATTTCACGAATTCTTTAAAATTCTTAAATTATCTGAATTCCTTGAATTATTTTAACTCTCTGAATTGCTTTAATTTTTTTAAATTTCCTGAATTCTGTTGAATTCCTTTTTATTCTCTGCAATACATTTAAATCCTCGGGATTTAGGGAAAATGCATTTCATGAATTCTTTGAATTCTTTGGATTCTCTAAATTCCCTGAATTTCTTAAAATTCCAATTGTGTTAACTTTTGTGTCTTAAATTCTTATAAATTTTCTGAATTCTCTTAAATTTATCTTAATTTTTTGCATTGTTTTTGAGTCCTTTGAATTTATGAAATTACATGAAATCAAGGAATTATTTGAATTCCTAGAATTCCCTGAATTATCTGTTGAATTCTTCTTAATTCTTTGCATTATATTTAAGTCCTTAGAATTCAGGGAATTTAACAAATTTCATGAATTCTTTGAAGATCTAGAATTACCTAAATTCCTATAATTCTCTGAATTATCTAAATTCTATAGATTGTCTACCTTCTCTTAACCTTGAGTCTCTTAATTACCTGAATTCTCCTTATTCCGTGAATTCTTCGAATCTTTTAAATTTTCTATATTTCCAGGATCCCAAAAATGGTCTGAATTCTTTGGGTTGTCTAAATTCCCTGAATTATTTTAATTTTTCCAATAATATCATTTTTTTTAAATGTCTTGAATTCTTTTCAATTCCCTGATTACTTTTAAATTAATCCTAATTTTTTGTATTATTTTTAAGTGCTTAGAATTAGGGGAATTTCTTCAATTCCTAGAATTCCCTGGATTCTTAGAATTCTCTGTATTCTCTAAATTCTCTGCATTCTCTGAACCTTAATTCCCTGAATTCCCTGAATTTTTTTAATGTAACAATTTTTATAATGTCCTGAATTCTTTCAAATTACCTAAATCCTCTGGAATTGATCTTAATTTTTTAGATTATTTTTAGGTCCTTAGAATTCAGAGAATTACGTGAATTTGGAGAATTAGGATGATTAAGGAAATTCCAAGGACTTTAAAGTAATGCCAACAATCCTGGAAATTAGGCCGGATTCAAGGAATTTAGAAGAATTCAAGGATTCAAATAATTTAGGAAAGTTTAAAGAAATTAAAAGAACTTAAAAGAGTTTGAATACATTGCAAGCAAATTAAAAGAATAAAAAATAATACACAGAATTTGAAGGAATTAAAAAGAACTCAAAGGAATTCCGTGTGAATTAAAAGTAAGACAAGTGAATTCAAAGGAATTCAAAATCAGAGCATCGTTTTAGACGTGCACTTTAAAAAAACGTGTTTTTGACATAGTGGTATTGAATTGATTCATTTTAAACTTTATTTCAACTATAAAGTTGATGTTTTTTTTATTTGAAACGAAGCAATGTGAGTCCAGGTACAGAAAATATCAAAATGAGATGTGCCTGAAGTTCTAAACGTTCAAATGAATGAAATTTTTTACTGATGACTCTGGTAACCAGAAAAAGTGCTAAAATGTTTGTTCATTTGTATTGGAAATACAGCAAAACCTGGATTTCCCTCTTATTAATTGCCCCCTTCCGGGAATTCACACCGCGCAGCGGACTAGGATTATAGGAGCCGCGGGGCAAAAGAAGAAGGTCGTTTGTGGACAGTCAAGCGTGAAAAAACAGGAGCGTAGCAATAAAGCGCTGTACCGTAACGGCCTAGCTGGGTAACTGCGTCATGACGTTGCGTCGCAGTTCACTCTCAAGCGAGAAAAGCACACACGTTTCTATAGCGAATAAGCGCGATAGCGGGCTCGCGTCGATCAGCAGTGGGGCTCCGAAGCCAACTGAAGCCGATCGGACCGATCGGATTATTTCCTGCCATGACTAGTCTCGTTTGAGCGAATGTGCCGGTGTTGTACCTTTTGGACCTTGACAACAGCACCACCAGATACGTAAACTTTTGTGTGTCTCGAAGTTACTTCAACGTGTAACAGCAAACTTTCTTCCCCATTCCCGTTAAATGTTTAGTTTACCCTTGTCTCTGTATTAGAAAAAAGATTTTACAAATATTTTTTACTGCGCAGAAAAATCTACTGGAAATGATAGGATCATACGCCACTGACTGTCTACGTTCGGTGGACCTCTCTAGTTGCTACCGTTAGTCCCAAAACTGGCGATAAATCCAGGTTCGACTGTAATAGATTATTAAAAGAAAAGTATAATGCATATTTTAAATTGTAGTCAAAGCAATATTGATAGATAAAATGCAATTAGGGAAAATATTTCATTCATTTGATTGTTCAGAACATCAGGTGCATCAAAATGAGTATTTTTGGTTTTGTGAGG